>VZTE01003320.1:182551-322698 GCA_013397775.1 Eulacestoma nigropectus | reverse complement strand
TTTTTTTTTTTTTTTACAAATGACAGAGAAGATGTAGAATTTGGTCATGGGACAAAGTAATTCTAATTACTGATTACTAATTTTAATGGATGCTAGGTGGGAATTTAATAGAATCAGTTTTACTTCAAGGTGTATGATATGAGGAAAGACTAGCTAATCACCTACCCCTTGTCTTAAAAAAACCAACTCTCAGTGTCCCTAATAAGGAAACACACATGGGTTTTTTTAAGCACAGAATCTTGTGTTTCATTTGGAAAGAAACCTCTTCCTAGCCCACCACCTGCAAATATAATATGCATGTATATAGCATTGCATTGATAATACACATAAAAGTGGGTTTGCACAGTTAAATACAACACAACTTTTACTGAACCGTAACTCTGATTCTGCTGCTCCTCCGTGCGCTGCTGAGGCTTTGAAGGGGGAATAGGGCTGTTGCGGCTTTGTAGGTTACCTCAGGATTGCTCAAATAGTGGAACCTGGAGGGAGAATTCTCCCTCTACCCACAACCTCCAGCTCTTACCTGCTCTGCAGAATGCCTTAGGCTGTTGCTAAGGTAAGTTTTCAAATGACTGCCAGAGTTTGTGGAAGGTCTGAAGCAGTAACTTTAAGAGGAGTGTAGCCGAAAGTTGTGGGAACACGTTACTCGTCATTCATCCCGGTACGCCACAGCTTTCTTAACATCTCACCTGCAAACGAGTTGAGATACCACACTAGATCGAGGTAATTACCATGCTGAAAGACTTACACCATTTTTCCACATTTTCCTTCAGCTTGAGTGAGTTTTGTTGTGCTGGCATCTCCTTTCCATCTGCAGGACAGTATCATTAAGGGTACCATCTCACTGACCAAATCAGACATGATTTAAGCCAGCATCTCTTGGAGCTTGGAGTGTAAATTTAGCAGTCTAACATCTGGGGAGCCGTTTTAATTAATGTGTCATTGGTAGCTTTCAGAGCATGAGGTGGTCAGGCAGATTGCAATGTTATCTTTGCCGTGCTCACTGATGTAAGCAAGTATTGTACAACAGCTGGCACAAATGTTTTACCATGAACCTTGTTCCAGACTTCTATAACTGGGACACGTGCAGATGAAATGTGTTTAGGAACATGACTGTCAGATACCTTATACTAAAGTGATAATTTACAAAGCTCTTACTCTACACTGCAGAGACAAAACTGTAATGAGAAACAGCTTTTGAACACTGCTTGTCAAAGTACAGATGTTCAGCACTAGTATCCTCTAAGAAAAGTTTCAGTCAGTCCCCAAAGGGGTGTTCTTTTAAAAAAAAAAAAAGACAACAAAAAGAACAGAACATTCTGTGATTATTCTTCTTACTCTAACTGCAGTATTTGGAATTGGCTGATGTTTCCAGTAAGTAGTGTGGACTAAGCAAACACAGCTTTCCTCTCCAAGCATAAACTCTCACCTGACTCATACCAAAAGGGCCTACATGGTGAAGGGCTACACATTTTTAGAGATTTTGCTAACGTTGCTTACTGGTGAAAAGTCATGTAGAACTCGTCTGTTTTCTCTGCATTTCTGAATGTGATTTTTCTGAGCAGTGTGGCCTCTGGAGAAAACAATATCACTGACCTTACCAAACCAAAATCACCTCTCTGAAAATACGCTATTTTAAGCCTATGTCTTTTGCTTGATACTTCCTTTTCTCTTCCGTATCATTTAAAATGAGATTCTTTAATAGGCTGGTGTTAATTTCTTGAGGTTTTAGGACTCTGTAACATGAAAACATCTTAATTCTCCCCTTTCACTATGTTTGATAGATTAAGAAGGATTTGAGTACTTCACTCCTCTCAGTCTAACACCAAACCTCTCAGTGAAAAAAAGAATGCTGACTGGTGTTCTTACAGATTGTTTACAGGAACATAATTTAATTTCTACATGCAACAGACTACTCCCCTTTGAATGTACAAATCACTAGATTAATTTTTGTCACTAAGGCAAAAATTACTAAAATTTATTTTTTGTCATCATGAATATAATAAGTTACAAAAAATTTCTGAGAGAATGTTATCTGGCTGGTGCTTTGCTTTTGTCATGAATTCTTGAAAAAGCAGCTATACTTTCTAAGGTTATGTCATCAATTTGTGCTGCTAAGGTTAGCATTTGCAAGTGAATTACAGACTAATTAGTTTGGAGAAACATTCCATAGCTGTGCTGAACTAATGTGCAAATGTTTGCTTAAAGCTTCTTTCCAAGAGCCAGCTCTGGTTCTATGTGTAGAGTATCCTTGGAAAAATCCAAGTTGCATTTCTGTATTATACATATACACTGTCAGTTGGATATGACCACTGTTGTTTGCAAGAGACTCAAACTCATTTGATATAAGCTACATCTTTCTGGTGTTGGCATGCAAATTTCTTTCTTAGATGTGTAGATGAATTTCTTACAGGAAGGCAAGGAGCTGATGTGATTGGTGTGCTTGATAGTTTTTCTTCTTTGAATGCTGTGGAGGAACTGAGTCTCATTTGCAAAGAAATCCAAATTATCACATAACTGTTTCCTCAATCAAGTAGTTCTAAGGAGGCTGTACCGTTCTTGTCTGTGCAATGCAAGGTCTGTGGTATTCCTTTATGAAGAAGTGACTGTGCTGGCATGTTTTTCATTTGAGTACATTTGTTGTGGTTTCACAGACAAACACAGTAAGAACAACAGTAACTTTCCCTGCACAGCTGTTTCTCACTTGGAAATCAGACCACCTTTGGATTTTTTAATATCTAATTTTTTAAAAATATAAAACCAGTCCTGAGTTCCTAGGTCAAGCTTGTGCTTGACTCTTCCGATTATAAAACACAGCTCCTTACCATCTGTACAGAACTCCAATGACACAGCAGTAGTCAGTGAATAATTAAGTAATCTTTCAGCTTCTCTGTTACTTTCTGTGTGGACATCTTTGTATCCAGTTCCTTCCCCCTTTATTAAGGCATGGGGATAAGTCCTAGGTGCCTCACACAGAGTAGTGAATTTGTTCTCCTAACAGTATTTATAGCCGTGAGTAGTAGAACAAAGGGTGAATCCCTGAAAAGGTGATTTACAAATTGGCATCGATGAGCATGCAGACGGCATGGTGTACACAACTTTACAGTGCTGACGTATTTATGTTCTGCAAAAAATGCTAAACACATACTGGTTTTGTGCAGTGTAATGGCGTATCATTTTCCCTAAGACTTAAATTTTTCTCTTATTTGTCCATTATTCACAAATCCTAAAACTGAGCTGAAACTAATTTTCAAAAGAAAGTAGAAAAAAGTTCCAACCAATTGGCTGAAAATCAAGTTCAAAGTACTTTGTGCATCATGTCTTTTAGTAGGAATAATAAACTCTCCCATTCGGCACTGTCAAGCTGCAAGAGCAATAATTGGACCATCTCAATCCTTCAAAGCTAAGTCAGGATACAACACCACAACTCATGAAGCTGCAATTCCTGTTTTCTTTGGGTTTATTCACAGTCTGTCTGTTGTAACAGCACCTCCCGATTACTCAAGTTTATGAACCTTACAGTTCTGCATATTGCAATTCTTGAATCCCAGCCCAAGACCCATGGTTGCCAGAGTTGTGCTCAGCAGGAGCTAGGAATATGGACAGGAAATTGGGTTCAAATCATTTTGTGGTTCTCAGATTTAGGACTACATTGAGCAAGAGTCCAAATGGAAGTAAGAACAGCAGGGAACTTCTGTGATCTTTTTCAAAGTAAAAATTATGTCCTGTGCATAGGGTTCTAGAGCTAGCCTGCAGACTTACATGACACTGATATCTTTTATAATTTCATAGTAATGGTGCAATTCCTATTCTATTTCATAGAACTTCCCTATCCCAGGAATCTTCTCCTGAAAAAATTGGGCCACAGTAAGATCCCGTCTTTTAGAGTATTAGCCCCTGTGCTTCAGGAATGTCAAGTGTGGTCAACTAATTTCCTGCAAACACAGGGAAGCGGTACTTCACCTCAAAAAGCCAGAAAGGCCAGCAGGTTTCCTCTCCTCACCCAGAAGAGCAAGTCTGTTAGAGAGTAGACCTGCACACTTGAACAAACAAGGATACAAGAGCAGCAATAAATGTGCTGGAGGCACTAGGAATTTATGTTTTGGGAAGTAATAGGGATCTTTCTACTACAGCTTGTCTACACTTACAGCTACTGAATTTTTACCTGACATGTATGAACCCATAGAATTAAGAATCTCTGCTAAAGGATCATTGATCTCTCAAAAGGTGGAATGGTTTACATGTCAAAAAGGTTTTTAAATACTTATAGAGAAAATGGTGGCTGCTGGGCAGCCCTTCTGGCATGATTCATACATATAAACCATGTTCTGCAGTGAGATGTAACTGGGTTTAACAGAGTTTTAACACTTTACAGAGTGCTCTGCAAAGGCAAGCAATGAAGACATGGGTGCAGCATGCAAGGGAAGACAGAGTTGCTAAAGGGGCCATGATGTATATACATATATTTTAGTAAATTTTAAGATAGTATAGATATTCCTTTCAATACTACTTTGACATAGAAAAATAGTGAAAGTATTATTTGCTTGTGAAAAAGGGAACCCAGTTGATTTCTCCATGTGAGTCCGTGGTAAGCTTTTTGAAAACACCTCTCTATTTTTGAGTAATATATGTTATATATCTTAAGATGCCCTTGGCAAAGCTGTCTTTGAAATATGTCTATGTTCTGTGTAAGATCTCAGCTTTTCAGTTATGTTTCACATCCAGAGTCAGACTCAGATAATTGGCTTGTGACTCGGATCCTCCACAATCCAGCAAATGCTCCATTCATTCAGTTCCAGCACCGGCCATGGCCTCTCTCCTACACCATGACCCCACACGTCAGGCACAGCTGGTGGGGCTGACTCCATCACGACCCTGTACCAGCTGTCCTCAAAACCAACATCAAATGGGGGGGTCACAGCAGCTGAGCTGCACTTAGGCTGTGTCAAATCATGGGTGTTAATGGGAGAAGTGTTGAAAACCTTCTCTTACTTATTTTCTGTTTGATATGAGAATGAGGCCTGGATGGGTATGTGCTTAAAAACGTTTGTAGTTTAAAGTATTAACACATAGAAAAGACTGAAAAAAGCTGAAGCTAGAAAGGAGCAGGTAACTGGTGCTCTTTTTACCTTTTCATACAGCCATGGTTGAAGGAGGCTGCCAGGAGATGCAAAATAAACAGGGAAGGTATTGACAAAATAGGACATATAAATGAGACTTGCAAGAGTTGCATGTTGAACTGCAAATACTGTCTTTTCTAAAAGGTTGACCTGTTTTAAAATTGGGCACTTTAGAACCTAAGTACAACTGTTACAATAGAATGTAACTCCTCTATTGAAAACAAAAAAACCTGAAGCCTGGTTTAAACAGGGAGGGTGGTTTAACAATCTGGGCAGAAGATTTTGAGGTGTATGCAATAGTTTTATGCATACCTTGAATGGTAGCTGCCTTGTGTCAAGCAACAGATTTAGTGTTTGATTATCAGCCCATAAAAACTACTTTCCAGAGCTGCCTGTTCCCTGAAGCTGGATGCTCAATATGGCCACTGGCAGATGCTGCTCATAAACTACTTCAACACCACCTTGCTCTCTGGCAAACAATCCACCCAGAATGAGAATAAAATAACAGGAAATCCCACTCCCTCTCTCTTCCATACAGTTGCAATAAACTCTCATTATCAGATTTTTTCACTTAGCTTTACAGCTTTAGCTGTGCTTATAAATGCTGAAGCCCCATGCTTCATGCATGCTGTGTTACTCTGATGTTGTTGATTGAACAGTTCAAAAGTTCACAAGGAGACATTTCACAATTACAGCCAAAGACAACTTTACTAACTTGTGTTTGCTTGGCTTCTAGCAAAATGAAATCTCATCCTGTCCCCACATCCTGGGAGCTGCTGTGCACATGAAATATCATAACTTATCCACAAGGTCTATTCACGCCAAAGTATGTGCACTTCAGTTGGAGGCAGATGACATTCAACATCTTCCAGAATTCAGATAAATAAAGTGCAGGTCTCAGATTAGACGAATAATCCTTTAGTGTGTTATTTTGCATAGCAGGACAACCTTTCATTAATTTGATAAGCTTTGCTTTTAAAAGCATTCTCTTGTTTTTAGTAGAACAGAATAATAAAAAAATCATTGATATGTCAACAGAGAAAAGACTGATTCATGAAGTCATGTGATTGCTTCTTTGCAGCTATTCATGCACCTGCTGGGCAGAGCTCGTGCAGCCAAAGTTTCCCAATTTCAGCGTGAATTCACCCACAGTTCACACCAGATTAATATAATTGGTCATTACCTATTTAATTGCTCTTCCACTTGAAACATTTCCATTGTCTAACCAGAAATCATGAACATTACCATGCAAATTTTTTTGAAAGCCACCACAAATAAAAATTTGTGAGTTAGACTTTCATTGAAAGCAGTCTAAACCACTGCAGAGGTTGTTCCTGTGGTCATTGTACAGACAGGGATGGTTTATGAAGTTTCAGCTTGATTTCAAGCATCTTCAGGTTCAAGTTTTTAGGTTTGATCTAATTTTTAAGTTTCTGTCTCCCAGACTGATCAGAACTCACATAAATAAGAAATTCAGGCCATCTAAGTAAGGTAGCAGAATTTTTCAATAAGCCCTAGATAACAGCATTTTCATATAGAGAAGTCCCTTCCATTTTTAGACAAGCAAGGAATAACCTGTGTCCCACACTGAGGGCTGAGGAAAGAAAGGGCATCCCACTGATCAAAAAAGGAGCACAGTTATCAGTGGAGATATGTTTGCAAAAGAATCTCATTAAAAAAGTTATGACATTAAGAAGTCACTGTATGCCGTTTTTCGTTCCTGCCATTTGACCTATGAGTACCTATTGGTTAATTCTGCTACATATATAATTTCTCTATGCAATGACTACACCACTGAGAATGAATGGCTTGAGAGCCTGTGAGCTCTGTTGACATGTAATCCTGGGCTTCACAAAGAGAAAGTCCCAGATTGGAAGGAGAGGCAGAAGTGTCCTATAATGAGAATGTAATCTTTTTATCCACTGTAAAGAATGGGCTGAAGAAGGATGGGGTGCCAAGGAGTGTCGTACTGTAGAGCTCCCTTGGAGCTGCTAGCAGTCAGATGTCTGATCTGGAGCTGTTCTGGGTTTGCACAGTTGGCTCAGTAACAGGCTGAGCAATTCTGAGGTAGCACAGGAAGGAGCCAGACAGGAGTCTGTAATGGAAACCTTGTGTTTCTGTTGGTACCGTAACTGTACCTTCCCTGTAGATACATTTGGATCTGTTGTTTCTGCTATTGGAAAGACATTTTTCCCTCCTGGAGGAGGAAGAATCGAGTCTGGGGAGTTTGTTTTCTTGGCTTCAGTTGCTGTCTGCATAACACTGTCATTAATCACCTTGTTTGCTCTAACAGAGGGTGAGTGGTGCAGCCGAAATCAGCTTGTAGCAGACACCAAATCAGCATTGCTAGCATGCTGCAACGGGAGTAACATGAGCCTGCAGGTGACTGAACAAGGCCTCAGTCCAGCACAAGTATTCATCAAGGGCCACATTATTACTTTCAAATTTTAACTGGACTCATTCAATAAAAACTGTGCTTATTATTATGTGCATTTGGAGAGCCCTCCTTGTCACTTTAAAAGGTTTGAATTGGCTCATCAACAAGACAGAAAAAGAACAAAATCCCACATACCTTCATCAATGTTAGTCTGTTTTAAGAGGCCAGACTTTTCTGACCCATGCTGAAGCCACAATCTCTGTATGTAAGGAATGAAGAAAAGTCCCTCAAACAACAAATTTTTGGCTCAAGGCAAGAATTCTAGGCTGAAATTCCTTTGCTGGGGTGATGCAATAGGTCAGATTTGCTGATTAGCACATAGATTTTTTGGATTTTCAACCTCAGTATTCTTTTCAAGTATATTTATTTAAAAGTCTAATTGACCAGATCTGTTCGGAGGCTCTTTTACAGTGGTTTTATATTTTCTAATCACAATAGATGTTTAAATAATCTTCCTCCTTTATTACATTCATAGAGCTGAGTAGAAAAAATTGGAGAAATATAGTAAGAAAAGGGCTACTTTACTAAACTTCGGAGTTCCCTTCTTTGCTGAGTGTCATACTTCAGTGTGGTTTGCAAATAAGATACATCTTCCTCTCCCCAGAATTCATCACTTCATCATTTCAGCATAACACAATTTAATTATTTGGCATTTTAAGTGCAAAGTCAAAGGGTCAGTTATTGATCTCCACTCTTGGAACAAGCCACAGGAGAGAGAAAATCAAGTGGAAGTTGCTGCTCTTTTTAATTAGTGGATTTCAACTGTTTTACTGAGCACTGGTCGAGGATTTAATGCCTCAGAGATAAGGAGACCCAGTAAGAGTTTTCGGCTTAGTGAACAGAAATTACATGCAGCAGTCACAGGTACTTAACTTTGACAGAAAGCCCAACATTTAGTTTACATTATTTTAGAACATGAACTCTCTGTCACTGAGGCCATTGCCTTTCATTTTTTGAGTTAGGCTTTTAACTGGTATTCAGTAAAAGAGCTCTATTTACCCATATATTCCAGCAAGAAAGTAAAAAAACGCTGCTTTTACAATTGGATGTGGCCAAAGTCCATGTAAACAAAGGCATTGCACTTAATGGAAGCATGATCGATAGGAGTTATTCCCGTGGGGCAGACAGGGTCCATCCCAGTCTGCACACTCACCTAGATATGGAAGTTGTCCCTGCTAGGTGAGTACGTTTCCAGCCTCATGAGTGTCCTAATGGCTCAGATGTCTCTCTTTTCTTAGACGAGAGGTCTCCATTTTGGTCATGTGTCAAAACTTTTGAGAGAGAGAGTGAAATAGTGAACTTTAGGCCTCAGAAATAAAACAGAATCCAGAAACAGCATTAGGTAACAATGATAAATCCATATAGAACTATAAGGAGATTAATACCTTATTTTTGGAATTGCATGCATTGTAAACACCATTTCATACAATTGTGTATATTACCATTTTTCTGGATGATGGATTCCTGCCTTTGCAGGAGATGGCTAGAGTTTTGATTGCTCACAGCTTTACAGGCTAAGAGGTATTGCTCTACTGATAGTGCATTTGAAGTGTCCATGCTATCAGTGCAGTCACATAGCAAAACTACAGCAAATATGACAGAAAAGGGTCAAGAGAAATACTATTTATGTAGACTTTGACAAGGCTTCCTAGAAGATATAGCAGCAATGCAGTTGCTGCCACAAAGTTTTTTCTAGCCATGAAAAGAAAACGACCTGCCCTGTGAGGTGTAGGGAACATCCTTCATGCTCATTATACTTCTGTGAGGAGAAAACACATATGTGCATCTCCTCCTTACCTAATGTGTCTAACTTGAACACCCAGAGTATCAGTGAGCAAATTTACATCCGAGAGGACCTGCTCTTACTGCATTTGTATATGATCAACCCTAACTCCCCCTGAAACTCCTTGCTAAGAATTTGGAGCTGTTTTGCTAAATTTCAGTGCTGTAGATACCAACAAGAATATTGATTCTTTCCTTTTTTGTTGTGGCTCCTAGCAGTTTTGTGGTAGGAAGCTGGGCAGGGGAGCAAAAACAAAGATGCCCTCGTCACCCTTTACTAAATGAACTCCCATCATTTTGCTAGTAATTGCAGATAGTTTGTGACTCTTAGTTAATAGAGTGATGAGGAATCCCTAAGCCATAGGAATGTTTTAGATATTACGTGTCTCTATTCCCTCACTCCCCCATTCTCAGCCTTCACTTTCAGAGTTGCCTTTTTGCTGGCTTTTCTAATCCACTGGATTCTTCTGATGCATCAAATTGAGTCAATCAGATGCACACATTCGTACCTAAGTGATGAGTGGATGACTAGGTTCATGAATCATTCAGAAAGTTATGGAAGTGCCTTTGGTCCGATGTGTTATTCAGCTAATTCAGCTTCTTTGCTGAAGTAGCTTTAAATACTCCAGTTACTCCTAGAGAGGATGATTTCAAAGATTTGTGTCTATATATCTAGGCCCCATAATAAAAGGAAGGAATCCTGAATGCTAAACTCACCTTAGTGATTTTGTCTCTGGTTGTGTTTCAAGAGAAAAACTCTTTAACATATTTAACACACCCACACCCACCCACCACAGCTGTGTTTTGGTGTGGTCTGTATAATTTACTTCAGAGCTTCACAAACCTCTGGCCTAGTGCAGCTGATTTTTTGTAGTTTCAAAGGAGAAAGGAACACACAAGACAGGGAGGGGTTGTGTAAGGAAGAGATAAAGCATGAACTCTTCTGAAACCAGGAAGTGACAAACTGCACAGGAGAAAGCCCAATATTGGCTTTGACAAGCATTATGTGTCTTAGTACAATGGTGCAGTAAAACAAGTAGCTTCTCAGTGCTCAGGTCTACAGATATGAATTTCAAACTGGAAATCCTGAAGGGATTTTAATGGCTTTTTTATGATCTTCACTTGATGGGAAAGAATTTTATTTCTCAATTGCCCAGCAGGATTACCTGTGTTTTGGAGTAATCTCTAGCAGAGAGGAACAACAGTGTGAACATAGCTAGAGAGAAGAAAACCAAACAAAATTCACTATATATCTATGGAATTATAATTTACTATATCAGTGCAGAGAAGATCATAAAAATACACATTTGGAAAATATGCTTGGTCTTTCTAGCATGGGCTTCAGGTTGGTTGTTTCTTTGCCATGGCAGTGCACGGCATGTTAGTGCCTCTTTGTGCTCTTTGAAGGCAGAACTCAAAACAGACACAGTGTTTTGAAGGGCTGCATCATTTTACCACTAGTTTGCAAAATGACTCCAGAGGACAAAAAGTACAAGGAAGTGAAAGCAGCTTAGCATAACTCCGGAAAATGTTTCGTGTACTTACTGTGCTGTAGGGAATCACCCAAGGCTCTTTGGTCATACTGCAATGCCATAAAGCATATTCTCAGTCACACTTTCAGCACAGATCTAAAATCTATTCCAAGATTTCTTTGTGAAGTGGAGGATAGACTTTCATGGTCCTAACCCTTGGCTGTCTTTGGAATTCCCTTGTGCTTATAAACAGAGGCAGTTGAGTGGAAGTTGAAAACACAAATGAAATTGTTCCCTTTGAAGATCAGATCTGCAGTTAGTCACTTAATAAAAATGTCAGGCATTTAATCATCATGGATAAAAAGCTGCCAAGAAATGTTAATGAAGAATATTAAAATTTTTGCATTTCTTTACTAGCAAGAAGTATAGAAACTACATTTTTTGGTGAACAGTTTTTCACTGACAAGTAGTCAGCAAATTGTTTAGACTGACTTATTTTATTTCAGAAAAATTGTGTTAGTGTGTTTCATTTGTTCATTTCAGATTAACATTTCAGATCGTCTTGAAAATTGTCCCCAAAGCTAAAGGAATTTAAATAGTGTTACAAAAAAACATATCAAAAGAAGTAAAACATTTTTGTCAACTAAAATTGAAATTATTATGGGTTTCTTTGTTTGCTGAATTCTTCTGCAATTCAATGGAGTTTTTTAATTTTTCAATTGAGCAGGAGAAAAGTTATCCACATAGTTCTAGCCTTTATTTCCCTTTTCCATTCAAAACCTTAGCAAAGGACATAGTATTATTTCTTTTTATTAAGTTTGTGGCCATTTCATTTTAAAGCCAAGTTGCTGTAAGATTTATTTTCCAGATCCTGGAACATAACTTCTAGCTATTTACTGGTTGTTTGTGTGAAATGGTCTGGAACTACGTTTCAGCTGAGAGTGGAACACAGAGCTTAATTTACTGAACACACAGTGGTGTGCAGCAGAGATGAAGCAAGAACTAAACAGGAGTCAATCAGGAGTTAAATAGCAGGCAGAAAATGACTTGGTAAAGCTAGCAGGTTCAAATTTCAGATTCTTAATTCACTGTGCAAAAATGCAGGATAAAAAACATGGGTATTTTAAAAATGCTAAGCTATAGATATCAGAGCAGTTGAACTTGGGCACCCCTGTTTGAAAAGAGATTCGGTAAAGCCATGGAACGCATATTTGAGACAATAGAAAGATTATGTGGTGGAGGGTCCTGGGGAAAAAAAAAGAATAGGCTTGAATGAGTCTGCTTTGACAAAAGAGAAGCAAATGTGGCTGATAAAAATACAGTTAAGTAGTTAAAATTTTTATAAATGGAGTTTTAAGACATTATTGAACAGGTTTGAAATAAAAGCCTAGAATATAACTGATAAAATGCAAACTGTTAAAAAAAAAAAAAAGATTGTTTCCATTTTGGTGAAAGTGAGTGTTAATATTTTTAAGAGGACCAGATATCTGCATGGAACATACCAAATGAGCTATTTTGGTTCTCAGACAGACCTGTCTGTGGTTAAGCCTAGGGAAGGAATTTTTCACTACTTATATTTCCCTGGCGTTGTAGCTGTTATCATTATAGTATCTGAGTGTGTGTGCTCATCATTTGCTATTTGAGTTGTTCTAGTTACTGTGGTTGTAACAGATAAATCCCAGGGTGTAATCTGTGCTCCCAGATGGAGTAATACAAACACTTCCACAGCAAACGGTAACACACATTGACTTCAAATGTAAACTTGCCTCTTGGAAATTCCCCTTTCAAGAAATGTTCATACATGTCTAAATAACTCAATGAAAATGTTAAGGTACAGAAAATAAACCAAGGATTTCAATAATGGATGTTATGGTACCTGTTGCAGCTCCTGCTCAGTAGTGGTTTCCTATGCACACAGGAAACATAAGATCCAGTAATGTATAAATGTGATGACTGGATTTGTTAAGGTCAAAATAAAGACATGCACACTTTAAAGTGAATTAACTTTGTAGATGCCTGGGTTTGTGCCTGCTGGAATTCTGAGAACTATAGTTCCAAAAAAAAGGTCACATGACAAATAATGGAATTAGCAGGAATTTGCATGCTTCTGTCTGCAGGTCCTAGTGCAACCTAGCTGCTGTTGCTGTGTGTCCTAGGGGCGTGGGGGACTGTTACGTGCCAGTGTCCAGTAACATGGGAACTCTAACTGGAGCTTTTCTTGGATATGGACATTCATATCACACTCCCACTCTGGGTCTCCGGTGTCTAGTGACAGTCTAATTCACCCTATAACTTTTCTTTTCACTGAGAACATTACTAAAACATCCTCATTTCCTGGAACTAGTGAAGCTTAATATTGCTGAATTTGCTACCTCTGTTAGATGTGTGTGAAGGTGGCCGAGATACTCCAGAGCTGTCGCACAGACTCAAAAGCAGATGCAAAAAACCCGATTGCATTTGGCTTATTTGGTTATGAAATATCACCCCCAAAATCATTAATTTAAAACTAAGTGGTTTCATTTTATAGGAATTTGAAATTGTGAGGCTTTGGATTTTTTTTTTATTCCTTTTATCCCATTTGCCTGACATCAAAGTATTATTCCCTCTTGCACTGAGATTATGAATTTGTTATTTGACCATGCAAAAGGGCTTTTTTATAAACAAGAGAATATCAGAAATTAAAATGTTCATAAATACATATCAATACTATTGAGGGATGACCTTTCCTCTTTTTTTTTTTTTTTTTTTTTTTAAGTAACAGCCCAGTCTCGAGGAACATAGTCTGCTTGGCTGAATGTTTTTCCCAGGATAGCATTTCCTCTCCTGGAGGAAGGCCTCTTCAGTCACATCTCTATTTAACTGTCTGTCCCTCATCCTCCCCACCCAGCCTGCTGATGTGTGTTTCCAAATATACTCTTAATTATGTATATGAAAATGTAGAAACATAAGAATAGCACAGAGTGGCATGTTCAGGCTTCTGGTCTGTTTTTATAACAACATTCAACCCTGTTCTGGGAAGCAGCAAAACAGATTAAAGATCACAGAAAATTGTTTCTGGTTTACGGTTTCTGGTTTTGCAGGCACTTGTGGAATTCCCAGGATACAAATTTCTTTGTTACTGCATGTCCTTGACATGTGCTTGAAGATGCTAACATAATGTGAAGAGCTACTACATGAGTTAAATTGAAAAAATAGCCCCCAGTATGTAGTTTGACTTGATAATGCTCTGATCTGTAGGGCAGTGGATATGACACTTCAAATTGTTCACATACAATTGCCTAATCTTTGCATTTTAAGTTGGGAAATGGTTAGGTTCACAATTGTCTCAAACTGTTTGGGCATTTCAGTCATTAGTAGGTTATTTTTAAAGTATGCTTAGGCCTATACAGTACTTGCTATCTTTTTTTAATTGAAATTCAGATGCTGGATATCAGACAGATGAATTGGTGAAGCAGCAAGCAGATTACTCCAGGGTCTGTACAGGAGTCTCACTATATAGGAAAAGAGTCCTTAAAACTATATGTGCACTAAAAGGATTGTACAAATCAAGCTCAGTAGACATCAGATCTGGTGCCACCTTCTCTGTAGTTTTTGTTTCTCATAACTACATACAGTTGCCTCACCATATACTGATTGACAAATACAGAGTAATACAAAGGACCTTTATGTAATATCATAAGAACAGGCTGGCTCTAGTTGCTTCTGAACCCTTTCCAGCAAGAGAGGATAGAGGTGCATTTTTTTAATGCTGTTTCTATAGCCCAGGCAACTCTGGGTTTCCTTTGGCAGGCTGCTCTGCCAGACAGTATGAGCAGCAAGGCCTGTGCCCCTGAAAGGAATTCAGAACTCGGTGCACCTGCAGAGCTCACGTACTGCCACTTGGTGAGCACCGCAAGTTTCTTACTGCGGCTTTACACTACCTGCTTTTTGACTGGGTGGAGTTCAGGAAAAAGCCAAAAATGTTCTTGCTTGTATAATTTTCAGTTGAGATCAGCTGAATCTAGTTCTCAAATGTTTTTCCATCAGTTTGTGTAACTGTAACACAAGTTACGTGATGTCACATGCCCTGGCAAAGGAGCTAGAAAGGTTACCATTTAGTAGGATTTGGAACATGGATATCCAAACCTATTTAAAATTGTGAAAAAACAATTGAAGTATTCCTTATCGTTTAAAGGCACCTCTTGCCTGCCTCTCCAAAGATAAAGAAGACAAAGTTGCTTTTTGATTAATTTATTTTCAAGCATCTTTATCTTTTGGAGACTTAGGACTCTTGAAAACCTGTTAGTAAGACTCATAATGCACAAAGATACTGCTGCTGCCAAGGCACAGCATTAAGACTCTCAGTATACATATTCACATGCTTGATGTGTTTCCTGCCATATCTAACATACTTGAAAACAATTATCTGTAAGATCACATTCTGCACTCAGTGTATAAAGGTAAAATTCTGACTTCAGCATTACCTAAAATGGGCTGAAAGAATCCTTATTGTGTTGTGTTACAGCCATTTTAATGGCGAAAGCTCTCTGTTGAGAACAACATGTCCATGGGTTACTGCTTATGCAGGAGTGTTGTACTGTGGCTGCATATTCCCTAATGAGATTAGGCAATCAATTCATATAATCTCTCATTCTGTTGATTGCTTTACTGCCGGTAAAAGGACATTTATGTAACTTACCTGCACAGAAAACCACATCCCTTCTCTTTGAGAGATGAGAATGATGACAGACTGTGAATTTCCATGTGTGGTTTTGGAGCAGCAGCTGGGTCTTGCCTTAATTAATACCCCGCAGCAACTTTGTTCCAGACTGTGTACTAATTTTTTATGAACAATAATGACTCTTATATCTCCACACAAGACATCCAGCATTTCCTCACAATACAGTTTTTCTTTGAAGAGGAATTGCTAAACCTCAACAAAGCTGGGAAGTCCTCTAGAGAATTATTACCACAAATAGAGTGATGCCAGCTGTCAGTGGAAAACCACTTGGCCAAGAAACTTAAAGACAAGTACCAAGAAGATATAAAATCAAGACTAGAGAGGACTGAGAGGGAAAATAGTCCCTAGGAAGGAGAAGGACAGGGATGGTAGAAATATAGTGGAAGAAATAGCACATTTTTTGGCTCAGCACCCAAATCCTCACCACCGTCATTAATATCAAATGAGACAGGTGGGTGGGAACCTGAATGTTCTCATGGAGATCTGATGTGCAGTGAGGAGAAGGGCAGATAAGTTGTGCAATCCCTTCATCACCTGTTAGTGCTGGATAACACTGGTCTTACACAATCCTGCTTCAGAACCACCTCTCTCATTAGGAACTGGAATGTTGTCCCTACTGCTGGCTCCCAAATGATAGAATCATGGACAGGAGCAGGTGGTGCCATTAAACTAACCAGAACAAAAGGTACCATTTTTGTCTGTGCTTCATGGTGGTGTCAACAGCAGAAGCAAAACATTGCATGAAAACTTTTGCCTGCCTTGTCTGAAAGCACTCGTTTTCATGGGACAGTTCTTCAAGTGGAGTACATTTGCTGATACCATTTGTAGTGAAAATAAACACAGAGAAATTAACTCAGGCGATAGAAACATCCAAAGGCCATTGTCTTACCAAAAACTGATGCCATAGCTCAGGGTTGAGGAACTCTGATTCTGCAGGCCAGATATACCCCTCAGACCATGCCTCATTGCCCTTCTTCCCAAGGGTACCAAAGTCCTCTTAGAAGTATATCTGTAGTATGACCAAAACATAGGGAGAAGACCACTGAATGTGGTCACACAACAGGGGTGTCACACCACAGGCATGTCCCACCACAGGCAGGAACGTATCTAAGAACACATGGCTAGATACATGACAAACAGCCAAAACACATTTGTTTCCCATTTCTAGCAGCAGATGGAGAGTTCAGTCCCTGACAGTTTGCAGGCAGGGTAAGACTAAGGAGGACATTGAATGCATTTGCATGGGTTATTTTAAGCAACAAGACTGTATCCTCTAAATCCAGTTGGTTGTGATTTTATTCTTAAATTCATTTGTGGAACCCTGAGTTTTTTAGGCTTTAGGTCAGGGGAAGCCACCTGAAAGCAGTTCTGTTCATCTTTGCTGCCTTTTGCTCGTCTCTAGGAGGGGGTGGTTATGGTTCTCCATACCACAGTCTCTGTGTGTACTGCACAGATACAACCCCTGCATTATCCATTGTGGTTGTAGGCGTAGTGAAATCCACCAAATGTGCTTGAGAACAGTTGGTTCTAATGAGCCTTGGTCTTTCTCCTAAATAATCAAGGAAACATCAGGGACACTTGCTTTCTCCAGATTCTTGAACAAAATTCTATTTAAAAAAGACTTGCTAGTCTGTTCATTGAGACACATGAACAGAGAGAAGAGGAACCTATACAATTATTTTTCTGAGCAGGAGCTTCCTAAGCAGATTCTGGAGATAAATGTTATTGCTAAATCTGTGAATTTAAAGCAGATTATTGGCTGCTTAGATTGAAGACTTGCTGGGGTCAATTTTGCTCTCAGACAGTTTTAATTAAGGTGCATTGAATTTCTCCAGGAGGCTAATTTCTTTCTTTATTTCCTATTTAGTGTACTGTGGAGAGAACTTTTATTTCTTTTTTTGGCCCAGAATTTATATAGCTCTCTGGGCCTCTTTTACAGGCTGTTCAGAATTAGAAACATTAGGATTAGTGCAAATAGAAAGTTATTAAAATTACAACTACAAAAAATGCTAAGTATATATATTCACAGAAGAATAAGATGTTCTCAATTAATAACAATTAAAGAATATGTGATGTTCAGACTCCGTGACAGTAAGAAGCAAACCAATATGCAGAAGTAGTAGACAGCAAATTTCATGATTTAACGTTTTCATTTTTACCAAATGGAGAAACCAAGGATGGAAGCAGATAATATGAGGTGCCCAAGCTATGCAGCACGTCAGTGACGAAGCTGGGAATATATTCCAGATACCCATCTACCCTACAACAATGCTACTTCTGTCTGCAGCCTGTGCACAGCTTCCCAGGCTGCACATCTACCCCAGTCCCCGATTGCAGACCTCCAGCACAGCCCTACAACAGCACCAGGCATGTGTCCCATGTCTGAGATGTGTTCAGAACTGCACCAGGTCACCAGATCACTCTTTCTGTGAGCTCACTGCTCATTGCTGCAAGCTGAAGTGTCACAGCTCATGGGGTTTATGTTAAGCTATTCAAAAAAGGCTGGTACCTTCAAGGTGACACCCGTCCCCAGCTGGAATACAGCGCTCCCTGCCTCACTTCTGAATGAGACCTAAGGCAGTGAACAAGAGAAACTGTAGTAGTTTGTAGGAAATGCAGTAAACACAGGCTCAGCTGTGGAGAATACAAGGTGAGAGCCTCACATCCAGTGCCTCAAAATTGCTGTTTTGCATTTTTACCATAACTTTCTAAATAGCTGAGGAGGAAGACTTCATCATACCTTCTGAACTTCAGCACTGAGTCAGACACATTGAGAGAGCTTGGAGGAATGAGTGAATATACTATAAAGCTCGGTACAGATACTATTAAGTCATAAAGTTCAACAGACCACAAGAGATATGAGATGGAATATCCATGAAAGGATCAGGAGCCCAGCATCCCTGAAGACCCAGTTATCAAATAAGGCATATGACTAGTTTGACTGACATTATTTTTTAATGCATTGGAATACCACAGCAGCCTCCTCTCTGGCAGAGGGTAGCACCTTCTCCATCCAGTTAGTGCCAAGTGGCATCCACCCTGCTTCCAACCTTTTAGTTCTATCTCTGCACACAAAAAAATAGCCCATGGAAGACACTGCTCTCCCTTCTAACCGTGCCATGTTTGCTCCCTGCAGGTGAGCGGCCTTTCGAATGCAACTGGCAGGGCTGTAACAAGAAGTTTGCTCGCTCGGATGAGCTGGCCCGGCACTACCGCACTCACACCGGAGAGAAGAAGTTCAGCTGCCCCCTGTGTGAGAAACGCTTCATGCGCAGCGACCACCTGACCAAGCACGCCCGGCGCCACGCCAACTTCCACCCCAGCATGCTCAAGAGGAGGAGCGGCAGCAGCTCCCGGACAGGCTCTGTCAGTGACTACAGCCGCTCGGACGCCTCGAGCCCCACGATCAGCCCCGCCAGCTCCCCATAGACTACCTGCACTGGATGTCAGCACTTTGCCTCTAATGCCTAACGTGGAGTTTTGTTTGTGTTGCACACATTTAAAAACTCTGTTGCTTCTCCTCCTTCAACTCCCACCCTCTCTTTTTTAAAAGTCAGTAAATAGCTGCCTCCCACTGCAATTTTTAGTCAGATTTTCTTTCCCCAACCACACAAGTGGCTATTCTAACCTCATGGACAGACAGACTTACATGTTACACTTAGTGACTCCTGCTGTCTCAATAGTTCATATATTTTGCAACCATTTTTGGATCCTCTTCATTATTCTTTATAAGAAAATGAAAAAAATCTAGAAAAAAAAAAGGAAAAAAATCCGCTTAATTCACCTCAGGTGTCGAAGTAGTTTGTAAAACCGGATTGCACAATATGAGCATACATACACTTACAAATCAACTGTGTTGGATTTGTGTCCCCCCTCTCCTTTCTCAGGGATGGATATTTATGTTACACAATAATTACAATGAAGACACACCCTAACCACGGCCTTAGTCTGTAAATATAATTGCACTCAAAAGCTTTTTGTTAGGTTCTTTCACACACTGGGGAAAAAATAAAAAACAAGCAAACAATACAGAAACCAACTCAATACTGGAATGTAGTACCGGACTCTTCCATTGTTTGTTTTCCTGATTATACACCTGTGTTGGGGAGTGTCCAAACAGGAGTCTTGTCTTTCTTCAAGCTGCCCTCTGCTTATGGTAGCAAGCAGTCTTCTCACTTCATGCTGAAGATGCTCCAAAACCAACTTCCTATTGCAAAAATCTCTGTGAGGTTGATAAACTTGTTTGTTGGTTTGTTTCATGGTAGATAATATTCTGAGAAAAAATTTTCAACAAGATGCCTTAAATAAGTAACCTAAATCACGAAGAAACAAATTTACACTGGGTAACATTTTATTGCAAGGTGGCCTGGAATCTTGGAGGCATTCTGTTGTCACTTTCTCCAAGTTGTTAAGCTGTCTGCACTGCCTGTTCAGTATGGGACCAACAGAATATTCAAATCAAATCACACTGACTTGAACAATTTCCTTTATTTCTTCTTCCTTTGTTTTCTTGTTTGGTTTTTTTTTTTTTTTTTTAATGTACTATGGAAATAGCATTACTGAACCAATGCCCACCAAAACTGTTATCAGGGTACTTACCTACTGAAGAGCTGTATCTTAGAAAGAAAAATTGGCTAAGACACAGTTTCTGTATTCTGTTGCATCAAAATTGTGGTTGTTGATAAAAGGAAGTGAAAATCATAAGGTATCTTCTGACTGGAAAAGTAAAATATGCATTTTTAAGTTCAAAATAAAATGACATTATAGCTCAGCACTACTTAAATTTTCTCAAAAATGCACATACCAGCATAAAGCAAGGTGCTCTTATTTCTGAATAACTGCTTAATAACAGAAAGGGAATATTGGCTAGCTTTCAATAACTTTCAAATATTTAACACTAGATAGAGCACAAAGAGGTAGATTTTTATGTTTTATATGGTAGAAAATATAGTAAAAGACCAGGAGCATTGTGATGTACTGAAAACCTCACTGGCAGCAAATACACTTAACTTGGTTTGTCTGAGTCTGATGGTGCCTATTATAAATTCAGGTCCTTTTGATTCTGGAATTTTGGGATGTTTGCTGTTTTTACTGTAGGGTATCAATGCAGTTAAGTGTAGCATGGGAAAAGAAACTCTCCACGCCACACCTGTCATTTGATATTAAGTGAATGCCTCCAGATTCCCAATGAACCTGTATCTTACTTGCTGCTTTGCGTTGATCCAATTTTGCAAGGTTTTATTGTACTGTATGTTAAATGTGAGAAGCTAATAGAGATTTCCAAGTAGTTTCATAGGTACTTCCATAATATACATTATTCCTAATACTACACATTCTATTAGTTATCTAGAGAAATACTCTAAGTATTTTTCTATACAACTATAAATCTAAACAAGTGCAGAAGTTTCAGTATTTTTTTCATATTCATTTGCTTCAGATTTCACCTCTGTTAATTTCCCCCTTTGAATTGGAAGTTGTGCGCGGCACAATTCTACTGTTTCATTTCACAGAAAATGAAAGAACATTGTAAGGGTTTTTTGCAAGATGACAAATAGAGTTAATGTGATGAGTTGCCCAACCTCTCTAGTTAGAGGAAAACCAGATCTGTTGGCCTCAACAGATTTCCTCTTTTTTTTTTTTTTTTTTAATCTCATCTACTGAGATACACAATTTTAACAACTTGATAGAATTCAGGTAACAGGAATTCACATTCCAATCATTTCTGTGACTGGTAAAAGTGCTCCTGTGCTGTAGTTAGTAGAGAGGCATTTCAGATACCTAGCTCAAGGAATTCTACAGGTCAGCTGTGTCTTGTGCACATACTTCAAAACAAGTCAAACACATTTCTCATTATCATTATACCTTAAGAGGTGTATATGGAGGAGAGAGGGAACAATCAAAATCAAAAGGAGCACTAAGTATTGGCATACATTATAGGCTACATGTTCCAAATTCATTCTGTTGTAAAATCAACTTTTCCAACAAGAGCATCATTTAATCTTCAGGAAAGGAGGAACCACTCCAGTCCATTTATTTAGGACTTAACAACGAAGCATGAATCAGTTTATACATTACAAACAAGTTGTTTTACTAGCCTGGAGAAGGAATATTTGCACCAGGTTTTATTAGTACTGAGATTATAAGATGTAAAGGTTATGGGACAGCCTATTCTGAGGGACACAGAACTATGTAATCTTTAACTCAAACAGTGAACTAACATTTCACTTGTATTCTTCATAGATATTACTAATAATTCTCCAAGTTTAAGCAGGGAAAAAATTAATTGGTTCAAAGTCGAATTTCCAGTTCAGTCAGTTCATTTAATGAGAACAGCATGGGACTGTATATAGCCAACATAACGACACTTTCAGGAAATTCTCTGAAATTGGTCATTAAAACTTTTTTGTTTTTACATCTTAGCTGTAAATACCTCAGCATGTATTAGGCTGACAGTCAAGTTACTGTGTTTTAAAATCCCAGCTAGAGTTTCAGATATGTCCATTAAAAGTTTAATACATTATAGTTTTAGGATAAAATGATAAATTCCAAACCACTAGTATTTTCCAAAACTGAATGAGCAAGATGTATGAAAAAAGAGTGTTTGGGGTTTTCTAGCATCTGCTAGAAATGTCTAATGATCAGCAAAGTCATTAGACTCCATTCTCATGATGGTTCCTCCTGAGTTTTGCAGATACGAGAAGTCAGAACAGCTCAAATTATGTTTTGAAATCTGTGTGCTTATCCAAACTAACCTCAGATTTTTACCCTTCTGTTGTTTCACCCAGCAGTGTAATCTAAAACAGTCTCCTGGCACAGCAACAAACATGTCATGCTCAGGAAATACTGCTCTGGCAAGGTGCAGGTTTCTCCATCTGGAGGAGTGTGCATCTCTCCTGCCTCCTCCTTTCCCCATACAATCTGTTGAGGTGTTCTTACAAAATACAACATTGCCGTGATTTTTTTTTTCAGACTATAGCAACAGCTTTATTATTATTAAGAGAGCCCTGAAAGTTTGTTTTTCTCCAGCCATGATTCCTACTTCCTAAGTGTTGAGCTGAACTGCCTTGCTGTAGGAAATAGGTGCAAGTGAAAATCATCACCTCGCTACCACTGCTCAGCTGAAACTAAAGACGCTCTTAGAAACTCATTCACCCCTTCCATTAACCTCATCCTGTGCAAAGGCTAATGGCAACATGAATTCAGTTTTCGTCCTGCTTCTTAGAAAGCAGTCCTGGTAAATTCCTGGCAGCTAGATTTTGTGAGGATTTTTTGTATCTGCAAATTATTTGTTCCCTGCTTTTGTAATACATGCATAGCATCTGTTTACATAACTGCAAAGGTATATATTTATGACAAGTCATCAGAAGCCTCTGTTTGATGGTAACACCTAATTCCTGTATGTATCCCACCCTCTTTACTGCATTAACCCTTGCCGTAAGTTGTAGCTATGAGAGCCTCTGTGCACCTTTAAACCTCATTACCCTCTACCCAGACGTTTAGCGCTCTCCTTGTCTCACGCAGCCAGGCATTAAAGGCTGTCTGAGGAGCATACCTGTTTCACAACTGCTCTTCTCCAGTGCTTTGTCGTGAGTTACAGATTTTTTACTTTGTGTAGTGTTGTTTTTGCCTTTTCATTGCCATTAGATTTACTAATTTCATCAGGTCATGCCTACAAGCTAACTTTCAGGTGCTCTTTTACTCCGTCACACCATCTGTTTGTGCATTGGGTGCTAACATCTAGTCTATGTCAGTGAATGGTATGATGAACATCTGTGTTTTTGTAACTCTCGGGGATAAGAGCTATAGCCTTAGGCAGAAGAAAATATCCAAATTGTACTTGTTTATCCCATAAGCCAGAATACAGAATGCAAAAGCCCATCCACTGGTATAGGTTTTTATAAATATATATATTTATATATATGGATTTATATAAGCATATGCACATATATATAAAAATACATATATATGTGTATATTGTATAGTGTATGTGTGTATACATAAATACACAGCAGTGTGTCTGTACTACACACTGAATAATGAAGGGATGTCTACAGAGCAAAAATAGGTATCCATTTCATTATAACTAGTGCTGGGCCTGAACCAAATTCCTAGATCCAAATGCCGTTGCATTTGGAACTTTTGAACCTGTTGGAGATTTGTGGTTGAGTTTCATCTCTGGTTACAGGTGCATTTACTTGTGTATATTGTGCATTTGGGGGACGTGTGTGTGCATGCACATGTGCTTTTCCAGCAGCACATGCCTGAGTGGGGGACAGAGGACACGTGTGCCAGGGAGTGTGCATGTGTTCACAGCTAAACTTGCAGCTCTGGTGAACTGTAAAGCTGCCAGTGTCATCCTCACTTGTACAGGTTTATCAGCAGCACATGAAAGCTTCCATGGCTCACTGTTCAACTCTTTAAATCACTACATTGAAGTATTACAGTTGTACAGTTATATGTTCATCTATTCTTGCTCTGCTGTAACTTTTTATGTATTTTGCATTGCATAGATTATATATTGTGATAATGTCCTATGCAACAATATAAAAGGAAAAAATGGAAAAAGGAAGAAAATTAAGAACTGTAAAATATTGTCTTAACTTGTATGCATGGTTAGTGAGGTTTACATTTTCCAAAATAAAACTTATAACTATGAAATGTTGGTTTTCTCCTAATTTCATTCTCTATTTATCACCTAAAAAGCATCAATTGTTAATATTTCTGCTGTTCATTTGAGACTTGATATCTTGTTTGGTGTCTTTATTTAAATTTCACCCAGTGCTATTGTTTAAAATGGGATTTATTTTAACCATTGAGAGAAAGGTTTTGTGATGTTTGTATTCTTCTGTGCTTTAACTGGTATTTTGTAGTTGCATAGTGAAATTCCTTTCTGAAAGGTCGTATATATTGCATTTTTCTTTACAAGATGGTTATGAGATTAATATGTGTGACTTAAAGTTCAGAGAGTCAGCTGTCCTTTCTTTCAAAGCCCAGTTCTTTGCAAATTTCTGATACCATCTCTGCAAGTGGCACTACCACGTCAAAACAGTAGCAATGTAATCTCACAGTATCCTGAAATGTTCTTTCCTAATTTTAAAGATGAGAAAATTGAAACACAAATCTGACCCACTTTCTCAAAAACATAAGGCATTGGCAGATGTGAAGGAATGAATCTGAAGTTTCTTGAAAATACAGGTTACACAACACTTCTAAGGCACAGTTTGTTACAATAGGCCCTAAAGAGTAGTGTTCTGGAAGTCTTCCTACAATGAACGATCCACCTTGTGTTTGCTAACAGAAGAGCAGTCAAAGATTGTTTTCTAAACTTGCTAAAAGGATGAAAAGGGAAACAATTCCCTCCAAAGGAATATACCTTTTCAGTTTAAATATAGAGTTGCTGCCCTGATACAGTAATGTAATGTGCCTTCCCACCCAGGCACCCACATTCTGAAATGTGTGTTAACATGGTCTCTCCTGCTTCTCCTCTCCAGTTCCTAAATGCAAAGGTTTCTGTCTTGCCTGTGACTCAGCATTTGCCATGAAATGTTCATAGACTTGGCAGTAGTCCAGCAGTTCAGAAGAGAAGCAAGAATAATGCTAGAATTAGGGTGGGGTTTTCCTATTTCCATTTACCTGTGTATCATTTCTGGCTTCAAAGTAATCCACCTTAAGATTCATTGCGCCGGCTTTTCAAGGAACCACACCCATGGCATGCTTTGCTAGCTGACTGCAAGAGATTAAAGTGACATAAATATAAATACACAGTCAATAGAAAGAGATAGAAAAGTGAGAGAAGATGAAGACTGAAATAAAAATGAGGTGAGGACAATGAGACAAGTGTTTGTAGCAGCTGACTAGAAAGGCTTGTACAGCACCAGAATGCACATGGGGCTTCCCACAGAATTTCAGAGCGAGCAAGTAAGGCAGCACCTCCCGAGATGAGCAGACACTGCAGCATGTTTTCCAAGAGCAGCAGAGGAGGGAGCTAAGCCAAGCAATAGTTGAAGCAGGCAAGCACATGTGTTTAGCCACCTACAGTGCATTGCTGGCACAGCTAAGAGGATAGAGAAAGGGAGGAATTATCTTAATAGATTTCTCAATGCATGCAGCAGAAAAGGGATGCAGTCTGGATGCCCAGATATGTGAGCAGCAAGGGCAGAAGAGAGAAGCATGACTGAACGCGGGCTTTGGGGCAGATTTGTGCTTTGGGCAACTCGGAGAACAAGATTATGTTAAACAAGTTGTCAAAAAAAAACAAAAGAAGAAAAGAGACACGAGGAAACCTAAGGAGGGTTATAGGCAAGAGCAGGCCCCAAACGTCTGCTAACAAAACCAAACCACTGAGCTTAGTAATAGCTCTACCTCACCAAGAGAAAACAGCCCAAGACTATAATTGCTACCTCATCATAATTGTTAATAAAGGATCAACCTGTCCTACCTGGTTGGCACTGGCAGGAATTAGATTTAATCTTTGGCTCCCACTGGCTGAAACAAATATTCAGTCAAATAAGAGGGGTTGGCACCAGGGGCTGGACTAAGGGAGGCTCCAGGATGCTGTTGCTGCCAGGTTTCTGCTGAGCTGCTATTTCTTCTCTGCATCACTGGATGATTGTGCCTGGCTGAGCACAGCACAGCAGGTCTGGGCCTGCAGCACTAGGACTTACAGGGAATAATCCAAAGGGTCCCAGGGGTTCATAGTGCCCAGGCTCGCTTGTTCAGAGCTAGCCCAAGTGTCCTCCCCAAGGCATACCAGGTAGGACTGGGACATCTCCCAGAGGTCTCCGAGTTGGTGCAAATGAAGACACCATTGAGAAAAAAGGCCCAGCTGAAGGACAAGAGAGATGGTGCTGGTTAGAGACTTCCATGTGTGTGGCAACATGGAAAGAGGGATGAGATGAGACCATGTGAGGAACAGATGAGAGGTGCAATAAATGGGGAAGCTAAGTTAAAGAGGGGGAAGATAAGTATAGAAAAATAAGGAAGGAGTAAAGGGTAGGGATGTTTGATGTCATTTTCTAGAGAAAAAAGGAAAGGCCTAAGTTGCAAAATCCAAACAGGGTTCTAGAGGAAGGAGAAAGGTAGCTCACGTGGTAGCAATTCAGCAGAGAGAAGGTGAGGCATGTCAGTGTGTGTGATAAATGGGGCTGTGTGTCTTTAAGAGACTAATGTTTGTGTTTTCCCATGCTCTCCTGTTGTGAAAATAACTTTCTGAGTCACTTCTCTGATCCTGGAGACAAACTGAACAGACACAAAACATAACAAAACACAATAGCAACGGGAAGAGAGAAATTCCTCCCTCCCCCTTCCACCACACACACATTTTATGTCAGTGATATGAACGAACTCAAAGCCTCAGAGTGGAAGAGACGGAAGGCGGAGACTGACTGTTGTTTGGTACACACTCTCTGAATCAAGCTCACCTTCTCCACCACTGCATGAACAGTTAAAACATGAAAGCCACACTTCCCTAGTCTGTTACTTTTAAACGTTATCCAGCCTCTTTGACAAAAGTCTTAGCTTCCAGATTTTCCACAGACAGTGAACTGCAACAGGAATTTGCTAGCTTTTTTTAAACTTCAAAGCCTTGCACTTCAAAGACCCTGCATTTTTTTTCTCAAGCCTCATGCCCCACCCTTTGCAAAAAAAAAAGTCAGTTTGGGACTCTGGAAATGCCACACTTGGAAGCTCACATACATCTACAAATCAACATCACAGCTACGATCTGCCCAGAGGGGAGTAATGAGATGGGCACACCCACAAGTGGCTGGCCCCAAACCCAGGCTGTATCAAGACTTCCTACACCAAAACACGGAATCACCACTCCTCAGAGCCGAGTTTGAGAACCAACTCAAACCGTTTGAAATTATCCATGAAGTTGCAAGGCCTTGCAGGTTCAGTTTACCTTCCAAACTTTTTGTTGACTTTGGAAGTCGTAAAACAAATCCCAAGCTTTCCCTGTCTGGGGTTGCTGTACAAGCTGTGTTTGCAGCCTGCTGGGAGGAACACGATGACTTGACAGGAAAAAGAAAGAAGAAAGTTTTGTTCAGGAATGCCAGTCCCTCCTCTGCTGCCAGCTCGCAGAGCCAGCCAAGGGAGATACCCGTGCTCCCAGGCACAGAAGCTTGGCAGATCCCTCAAAAGAAATGACCTAGTGCACCTTCCTGCCTGCACGAGAGGAGTCGCTCTCAGGGGCTGAGGGTTTGAAAGCAGTCACGCACTCCCCAGCTTTCGCAGCCTTCCCAGAAGACTGGGTAAGGGATGGTTTCCCCTTAACGTGCCCTCGCAGGCAGCTGCACTGATTAACCGGGTGAGCAAACAAGAGGCAAGCCTGGAAACAGGAACCTGGTGCAGGGTGGGTCTGCACAAACAACAAGACTGGGTGAATAAATCAGGTCTGGCTGTTGGCTTCCCCACAAGAAACCTTCCATTAAGGCTCCACTGGATATTTTTGGACCCCACCTGTCTATTTTTAGGAGGGATAATTAATGCTGAAGGAAATAAGGAAAAAAGTCAAGTTTTAAGTCCAGGAATGGAAAGTTTGTTATTCTCCACAAAATCACTATGATTAAGGAGATCTGAAACGGAAGGGTTGTATTTCAGGAGTAAAAATATGCTACAAGTAAAAATTGCATGTTACGTGGTGTTTGCTAAGAGAGGGGAAGCTTTTCAAGGAGACAGCACTTCACCACTTAAGTCTATTAAACAGGAGTAAAGGCACAGCTGAATGGCCAGCTTTAAATCGCAGCTGTGCTGTGGCTGTGTTTTTGGCTAGGTCTGGGATGTGCTCAGGGTCCCATTTCTCTGGGTGTTGTGATCTAGCTTTGGGAGGGGGCAGCTGGGACCTGAGAACATGCCCAGGCCTGTGCATGAAGTTACACAGTGAGAGAAAAATCACGGCCAAGCTATGCAGCACCCTCACCAGGTCCTTCAAATAATCTGCCTGAAGTACAGGGCAGGAAAAGTGCCAGGGCCAGAAAAGTGGCTTTATGAACTGAGATAGGAGATTCTTGGGAAAAAAACCCCACCCTATTGGATACAGAAGCTGAAATGTGACAGAAAATGCGTGCAATGCTTTCAAAACTCTGCTGTTTTACTGGTATCAATGGTTTTTGTAGTCACATCCCTCAGCCTTATGCCGTAGGCTTCTACCAGTGTTCGTGTTACCATAGAAGAAAAAAGCTTTTCCTAGGTCATCTTCTGTTGGTGTGCTCACATCCCACCGCACTCCAAACAGCAGCTGCTTCAGAGCAGGGCCTCCTTGCTTGCCTGCTCAGCCTCTCCTGCACAGCACCCTGCAATCAACACACACAGGGATGGCATCCTTGCCCTGCTCCAAGGGAAGACACTGGCTCTCTACTGTCCAGTTGCAATCCACATTCACTGTTACACACACACTGAGCTCAGCTTGTAAATTCCTGACAGCACAGGGAACATTTGTGTGAGACACCTGACACATATGGAACATGTCGGGGCAGCAGTCAGGATCTAAAGCTGTACCTTCCTTTGAGGTGCCTCTAAAAAGACTTGTTTTGAGAACTATCATGCAAAAATTATCTTTAACTTAGAAGTGCCATTTCCTGTAAGCATAACTGTGATCTAGGAAGGGCTGTTGCTAGGAAAAATCCATGGGAATTTTTATTCAGTACTATTCCTAATCATACCTTTCCTGCCTGATAAACACTTGCCCTCATATCTCTAGTTACACAAAACCTCTTTGCAAACATGCTGGATGAGGATCTGTTTATTTTTGAGCTCAGAGAGGTAAATGTCATCTCCCATGAATAGATAGAACAATTGAAAGAATGACGACATGCTACAGAGTATCTTTTCTAATGAACGATATTTCTAATTTTAAAAAGGTTTGCACATGTGACAGGGTAATGAGCATTTCAGCTGCTCGGTGCTACCCACATTTTAATAAGAAGCACTATACAGTAAATGTGATGCTGCTGCATTTATATTTTATATTTGCTTTCAATTATTTTTGATAATGAAATATGACAGCAGTATTGCCCACAAACCTTAGAAGCCCAGATTTGTGAGATGTTTATGCTATAGCTAATGCGTTCCTGACTGCTCTGACAATTTCCTCAAAAAACAAGAGTCACTGTGTGAAGAACAGAAGCCAAAGGCAAAGCAGACTGGCTGCAGTACAGGTTAAATCAGGTATAAAGATACACAGCCTGTCCTGACTGTGCAGAGCTAAGGCAGAGGCACATCAAACACCTCACAGGCCATCTTACAGCAACAGACTGAATTGCCACCTGGGAAATGAGCTTGGTGAGTTCATCCAGCTCTCAGGTGACAATGACCAAGCAGCAGCCACTGCCATCCACATCTGTGGATACCACACAGGGACACAGACACAGAGCTGACGTGAACATGAGTGTTTTCCTCCTTAGCCACATTCTGCTCCACAGAAAAGATCTGGATGCTGTAGCAGAATCAGTGTTGCCTACAAGCACAGCCCTGCCTAAAAGCCATCTTCCTTCTTGGATGTGTCCCACTCTCTCAACCCCACAAACTCTTTAGTTCTAATGGCAAATTTATGACACACTTGGTAACACATTAACCAGCCTTCTAGAAAGTGTTTGTTACTGTATTCAAACCCAGCCAGCACCTAGAAATTCTGGAAAATTATCAGAACAAGTAATGTGTCAGCTTGTTTTTCTACTTACTTATTAAAATGTATTAATAGCTGGGTCCTTCACTAGCCATTGCCACTTGCTCCACCTCCTTCCTCCTCAAACGATCCAAGTTTTTTATCATAATTGGCAGATGAGGTCTGGGTTCTAATGTCACATTTCAAAGAAACTTGACCATACCAGGACTTACAGCCTGTTGAATCTTTTGGAAAAGGCGTGGATGCTTGCGTCTGCCGTCCTTTCATTCCAGTCACTCCAACAGTTTTCAGCCTTTGCAGGCATCCTGAAGATGAAGTCCTGTAGAATGAAGAAAGTAAATTCAGCATCATTCTGGAGAGCACTGAGACATACGGCTTTTCTGTTCAGATGGTTCTGTGACCTTCTTGAGTGAACACACTGACTATACATTTTTCTGTGCAGAAAGACAGTATTTTGCAAGCACAAAATGGGGCACAGCAGAGGGAGGGCAAGAATCCTTTAGGAATTTCTCCAGCTCAAGGAGCTCAGGTAACTGCCTTGGCTTTTGCTTAGTCAAACAGATTTCTCCTGTGCTGCAAATAGCTAAACATTTGGGCAAATACTATGGTTACAGGAATAATAATAGTAGTAATATTTTTGGGTTTTTTGTCGTAGATCCACAGCACTTTGTGGTTTTGATTAGCTGCTCAGCAGTCCTGTAAACCATTACTATCTGGTCCCAGTGTAGCTCTCTAAGTTCTTCTCCTTGAAGAGGCCTTCATCGTCCCTCCTAGGAGGCACATGGCGGGCATGTCAGCCACAGCTTCTACTTCCATTTCAGGATCCTTTTGCTGCTCTAAGTTCTTCACTCAAGCTACCTTTGGCATTTTTCCTTCAGTTACTGCCCTCAAGGGGCAGCCCCTGCAATGCCCTCTCCATTTCCAGTGTGTCCCTGCTCTGGGTAACTGTGATACAGATGCTTTTCAATGGTGCAATTCCATTGTCACCATTTCTGATGTACACTGAAACGAGATAAGGGAGAATCAGCCCCTGCAACAGGTAAGAGAACTAAATTTTTCCCACGGGATTTGTACGCGCTCTTGATCCGAGGTTTAGAGCAATGTTAGGCTGCTTGAACTGCTTTTGTTCAGTTTCCTCTGAAGTAACAGTATTAAACAGCTTGATTTCAGCAAGGTATCCAAGTTAGGTGGAGTTTTGGGAAAGGGATTCAATTTGTTATTTAAATGCACTTTATGGCAGCAGCACACAAGGTTGTGCTGAGCCAACTTCCCCCTCCCCCACGTTTGCAGCAGCCCCTTAACCTTGTCCCTGCTTCTTCCCTGGACTTCGGGGTCTGTCCAGCATCACCCTGAGAGCACACAGAAAGCACGAAAAAGAATTCAAGCAAACAGGTACTTTAGAAATAAGTTAATTTTATTGAATAGGCATTGTAGCTTCTCTCAGATTCAAATAATGGAGAAGCCAATTCACACAGATTACAGAGCTATCGGTTACTTTGAGTAATCTTTCATAAAAGAAAGAAATTAAATACAGTTCTGCTATAAAAAGTGCGACAGTTATAATTGGAAGTTTTTCAAAACAAAAGCAGTTTTACTACCTATTGCAAAAATTGGTTTAGTGCTTTAATACTTTACAAAGTAACAATCCAACTGCTAAAAACAGCTCTTACACATCATCTTTGTCAAAGTATGGATCAGATTAAAAATGGCATTTAAGTTGAATTTGAATGAAAACTGCATGTAGAAAAGGTTCTCAAGAACTCACACTTTTCACAATGTTCCTTATTCTTTAATGTTAATTAATGCTCCTGTTTCTTTTGAACAGTGGATTTAAACAATATGGCAGTCAGCTTAAAAATGATCAGCTCTTTTCTTCTGCAGACAAAAGGGACTGCAACCAATTGTGTTTTGAAATTATGAATAGGGAAGGGAAATGGGAAAAGAAATTCATTCCTTTTTGCATGAAAATGGTCAAACAAGAAACTTGAAAAGTAATTTCAGCCTTAAATAAATTTCTGTAGTTTCTCTTACATAGTTTATTGAAAGCTTAAATCAATATTTGCTAAAAGTGTATAAACTTATAGAAGGCAACAAGAAACTCAGACTGAAAAATGAGAAGGGTGGTAAGACTACGAAGAAGTTGAATTCCCAGCCAACCAAAATCAATGAGACTTGCTTTATTCCTTATTAACATTTTCTTAAGCCCCAGTGAGAGCCAACAACTTTCTTTCTTTGAAATACAGACTTCAAGTACAAATACATTTATTGTACATTTCTGTGGGTTAAAAATGCTGAGTTTGCCAGGCTATCAGATAGAGTCACATTCCCAGTCTTCATATTTTAAACTTTATATAATTAGCTTTGGTTATAATTGAACAGAGACTCCCAGTTAATAAACTTCTCTAAGCCAAGGGTGTGACATCTGTGCTACTTTAATTCTTGTTTGGGGGGACAAGCCACTTTATATGCAACCTGAACTGAGAAAGATTTTCCAATAAAGATTTGGTATCACAGTCTTTAAGGACAAAGAGCTTTAGAATTTGTCTAAGAAAGTAGAAGATTAAAAAAAGTTAGCAATAGGAGAGAAGATGTACAAACAATTGGGGGAGGGGCATATTGTACAACAGCAACAGTAGAGTTACGACGAATTAACTGCATATACCTTCTGTATATAATACTTCAGACTGTCCTTCAAGCTTTGCCCATGTCTGAGAGGCATTGGGTTTTAACAACACAAAGTGTACCAAATGGCAGAATTCATGTAAACAGCAGTGGTACTTTCAATGGTTCATTCAGCTTTTTCCATACAAAAATGTTACTCACAAGAATCAATGAGGAAGAACAAGGCCTCCCAAGGAGAACAAAGTCTTTCAGCCCCACAAGAGACAACTTCAAGGCATTGTGAAAAGTTCGTAACAGTATTTTATGTCTTAAAATTGAATGCAAAGTAAAACTCGAGATGGATTCCAAAAAGAAAACAAGAGCTTTATGCAGATTTTAAAAACTGCTTCCTATCTGAATCATGCTAAGCTGGCACATTAAAAACACAGGAGTTAGAGAGTAAGAGCAATGGGCTTGGAAAAGACACAGAAGTAATTACTCCTCCCCAGGAAGGAACACAAACCTAATCTCAGTCATTGGGATGGAGTTTTATACAAAGCTGTCAAAGCTGGCCTAGAACACCAAGGTTGGGAACTCGCAGCTGTTTAGGTGTATGTGGCTAATCTGATCCATTATTTAGTCTAGGCCTAAATCCTGTTTGCTCTCCTTGGTTATGGTGAGTGGGCAAAGTTGGGCACCATGTGCATGCAAAGCTCTCCAAGCGGCTCTGAGGGAAAAGCAGTTCTGTACTGCACACACACTGTGCATTATACAAAGACTGTATTTACAGTACTCAGGATCTTGAGCAAATAAACAATAAAATCATTGCCTAATTTTTGTTAGTATTAAAAGTGCACACAATTTGCAAAGTTTAGAGATGAGGGGGCTTCTGTCACGCCCACACGGCTGTGCTTCAATTCATACCTGATTGCAATGCCCATATAAAGGAGATGTGGGGCATTCTCTGAGCCTGAGATGCCACATTCTGCTGCTGCATCTCCTGCATATTTTAACCAAAAGAGGCTTTTTGTTACTCAAACCTGGAAGCAAATGGCAACAAGGCAGTGTTCCATTTCATCTTTACTACAAAGATGCTGTACAGACACCACAGGCCAGAATGAACTGCATCTGTGTTAAAGGCAAGAATGACCAAGACCTGGTGTTTCAGCTGCGGTGGCCATGGCTCTCAGGCTCCTGACGTGCTGTCGGGCTTCATCAGGCAAAGGTTCTGTCCCAAGGGTTTGTAATTTTACTCCGTGGCAAAGCAGTTACACAGAATTTACCTATAAAGGTGGCTTTTACCTCTCAGCAGGGGAAGTGCAACTCCAGTGTAATTCCGTTTTCATGTTTATATAGATTGCACACGTGAAAGAAGGAAGAACTGGATCATTAACATACAAGCTTAATCTTTAAACTTCTCCCTCCTTCTTTTGCTAAAGAAATGGTGTTTGGAAGGGGCAAAATGAAATACACAATGCACATGAGAATTAGGCACTGTTTAGTTCTAACACTGGATCATATTTTTGCAAATCTCAGATGATTCTGCCATTAGAATTTGCTTTAAGAAGGGAAGAGAACTTCCTTTTCTCCCTTCTTCCCAAACAGAAAACCTCTGCAACAAATTAAGAGGCTACATAAGATGCAGAGACGAACGGCAAAAACATTTCTCTGTTTTCTCAGAATACAGGAAGATTTACAAAACTTACAGTCTTGACAGGAAATAGGTTTTGATACATCTTAACTATTTTCCCTCTTTTTAGTATTTTGGTGCCCTGGTTACTCCACTGGCTACGATTATCTCTCTGTTTTTACTCCATCTCATCTTTTGACTAAGGTTTCCTGACACACTAACACTTACCAAAGAGTCACAATTTTTAAAAGAAAATTTTCTGTTAAGATTACAGGGTATTCAGATGAATATGACTAGAGACACACAGACTACAGCAGGCTTGAGTGTTTTACAGTCATGGTTAAATGAGGAAGTAGGACAGAGGCTGCATCCAGTTAAGTGACTCTCAGTCCCCAGAGAGTCGTAATTTTAAGGCTGTTTGGAACACGGTGGCTTTTACCCACATGGCCTGTTCCACAGTGCAAATGTGCATCAGCCATTTCAATTCTCCTGGTACAGTACAGGCATTCAGGTAATGGGAGAGAAACCAGCAATCACAACAGCATATTCACTTGGGAGGAAAATCCAACCAGACAAAATAACAGGATCACGATGCCCAAGGAAAAAATAAGGTCTTATTTCTCCACCCCAACAGGGGAATACAAGAGCCCCATTAAGAATGCAACAGTTAAACAATTATATGGTGTTTTGGTACAAGGCAAGTCTCTCCATACTCAATCACTTTATGAATAAGCCCAATTATTTGTTCACACATGGAAAATCACTAAAGATAAAATGTAAATTCCATTGACTGAAGTGTAGAGTGTTAATAAAGAAAAGACCTGAATATGTGTTAGAGTAACACTCACTTGATTTTCTGAAATCAAGAGGGAGCTTTTCTTCTCACAGAAATTGATGCTCAGTACACCTTAAAACCAGTCTATGGATCAGGAGAAACCCAGATGCACAATCATTAGGCATCCAGATTTGAAAATTTTGGTTGCAGTACATACCTTAATAGTAATTCTTAAACAAACAAACTAATCCCAACAAACTAAACCACAAAAGTTAGGGAATTTAAAAAACTACACAGACTTCTAATTTAACATATGCATTAGTTTGTGATGTCCTTTTTTTGCACAGTTCATCAGTAATTGATATGTACAGTACAAAGAACTATGAAGAAATAAAATCTGAACACTTCAATCTGCAAGAAGCTAATACACATTTGATACATATTAAGAGGATGTATCTACCAATTAGGGATGACATTTCTATGATCTAGAGTGAATTTTTTCCCCTAGATGCTAAATGATTGCATGGGTTGTTCATTCTTGATTTTCATTCTGAAGGAATAATAAATAGCTGATTCTCTTTTTTTAAAAAAAAGGCAAACCAATCCTACTCCAATGGGTTCAGGGTGTATATTAAGAATGTCCCAAGTTAATTAATATCTGTGCAGAAATGTTTCATCTGGTAAGGAAATTTTCCAGATGAATGTTTATTCAGAAGCTGCTTATAAAAGTGGCTGTTGGTAAGGGCTGGAAGAGAAGAATTAAATAGAGAGGAACAGTGTTGTACCAAAATATATAAAGAAAAATTTAAAGCTTTTCAATTAAAAAAAAAAATTGTATATTCAACTCACATTAGATACAGATGTGCACAACAGACAGAGCAGTTAGAAATAACAAGTACATTTACAAAGCTTTCTTTTCATGGTTAATTTCTACCAACATTTCTGAAAGTAACCTACTAAAATGATGACCCTGTTTATAATCAAGGCGCAAAATATTGCTCTGTAGCGTATTTTGAAAATAATATAAAAATAATTTCTATATTACAATTTAAACTTGGCTTGTAAAATTCCAACATAATACAGCCTTAAGTCTACAAATAGAACATACTTACAAACACCTTTGTGTTGTTTTCCTCTCATTTTTAACAATATAATGTTTTAGTCATATACACTGGAAATCCATGTGCAAATTAAAATAGATATTAGTGTCTGTTACTGAAATAATTTCATTTCTATGCTATAGTTTGGTGATCCTCCGCGTAAGCTGCCATTCCCTAAAATAAATACTCTTCACATACACTGACAGAGACTTAAAATACACTAAGCTGAAAAGCCATCTACAATCAGCATCAGTTATTTTGCTTCTCTGGACCTATGTTTATCTGAGATTGTTGTGGTTTCTATTAACATAAGAGTTTTCACCTGTGCAAAACACTCACAATGTTATGAAGACCTTACTCCCTCACTAGCTTGTACTTTACTCTCGTGCCCAGCTTGCAATATTTTAAATGTCAACGAAGCACCTGATTTAAGGCCCCCACTACTAATGGAATTCTGCCCACACATTGCAGAGGACAGCAAATGTAGCCCAAAGAGGCCTAAGGCTTCCCTCTACTCCTCAGGCCAAATTCTCATTGATTCTCTCCTTGGAAGAGTAACGTCAGGCAGCCTGTGGGGAACAGACACTGCCAAAGGCTCAGGCCCTGATCAGAAACATTTCATCTTTTCCCTAACACTTGCTGAAAGTTTCTGAAGATAAGCAGTCTCCCTGCTGTCAGGGAGACCATTCACGTTGGTGAAGGTGAGCACCAGTGTAGCTGTTTCAGAATCGGGGAGGTGGAGGGCAGTATTTTGTCAGATCTGTGCTGTGCATTTTTTGATATCTACACATTGATCACCCGAGAAGTAGCTGACCCTGAAGGTGCCTCTGTGCGAGGAGCGGCCCTGCCTCAGCAGCCGCCGCAGCCAAGCATCGCACAGGGCCTGTGCCACACGTCCCCAGCGCTTCCTGCGCCAGGCACCGCTGCTCACACCTCAGCTCTCAGCTCCACACAGACGCCTGAAGGCTCCACTTGGCCCGCTGAGACTTAAGATACAAGCAACATAAAACTTTTCAAGTACAGCATGTTTTTTTTACTGATGCTCCTAATGTCACCTTGGACTTAGGAAGAAGCAACTAATTGCTAAAGAAAGCTGGGACAACATTGCCATTGCATTTATGGAACAAAAAGTTCACCAGTTGATCTGAAATCCAAAATCTGAAGTTACTTTTGATAATCTACAAAACCTTCTTCTGAATGAGCTGCTTGTTAGCCATATGCTATAATTGATACCCACCTCTGAAAATATATTTGTAAACTCTAACAGTGGTTTATTAACTCTTTATAAAGCATTTTAAATGGAACTTTAATACAAAGCATGACTGAAACCCATTATGTATCACAGGCATCCTCTGTTACAAACAGACCTTTGCATCAGAGTTTGGAACAAAGTACAAGAAAATGCATAATGGGTTCAAGCCTTTTTTAAATTAGAAAAATTGCACATTCACACTTTAAAAGAATTCCAGCTTCCTTCAACCTAAATATCTCCTGGTGATTCTGGATCCATTCTGGGAAGGTGTAGCCTACCCAGTATTTACTGTGTACTGCTGCAATCTGGACTACAGTGATAAATGCTGAATCACTATCAAGGAGAGATGGGAAAAAAGCACATACAAATGCAAAAATGTGTGCGTGCATTGCAGCCACTCGAGCTAACAGAAGCAATGAGTAGGGTCCCCCCAGTGCAAAGCTGATTTCTGTACATCTGGGACTATGTGGGAACTCCACAGCTCTGGAGGGTGTAGAGAAGGCAAGTCAGGCACAGGGCTGGCTGGCCTGTGGGCTGCATACACTTGGAATTGTCAGGAAAAATAACCCAAAAGGGCACGCAGAGGTTGGCATATAGTAAACAGAAGAATACATATGAAGGTAATTACGTCTAACATGTAGCTAAGGAATGACACGATTTTTTTCAGTGCTGGTGAATGCAACTCATGAGCAGTCGGGAATTCTCTCTAAAAAAATAGGTAGGAAATTTTCTTTTATAGCTACAGTCTTCTTTTAATGGAACAACGCTTCTTCAGGAGGGGACACAGTTTCTGCATGTTTGGTCTGTTTAATGCCAGCTATGGCACAACTGCCAGAAACAGCCCAGAAATAGAAAGAAGAAACCTCCCCACCCCCCAGTATTACTTATCCAGAAAAAAAGGACAACTACCGGGAAAAGAGGGGTAGATTTTAACTGACAAATTGCATTGTAGGCCTGCAACTTCCTTTCAATATAAAATGTTAAGGGACAACAGAGTCATGGGATGTTTGAAGAGAAATCTACAAGAAAACAGCAATTAGAAAATTATTCAAAGATATCCCAACAAAAAGATTCTAAGGAAATAGGCACAACTAAAAAGTGTTCTGTCAGTATTTCATACAACAGGTATTTTAAAGTGAGCAATGCTGTAGAGGTGTATTTACGGAAATATCTGAGCATCCTGAGGATGATCATGAACACTCAGGTTTGGTATCCTATACAGACAAGACCAATTAATTTTTCAAAATAATCTAACACACAGGTACAATGTATTCAGTAACTCAGAACAGAGTAATTTACCTAAATGCTGACCAGTTGTAAATCTCTTTCTTTTATGAGAAGATCTTAAAAACATACTATAGAAACAAATCCTATGAAAATGGGAAACAACAAAATCTCATGGTAATTGCTTATTCTTCCATATGTACTGCTTTTTTCCTCATTCAGAAAGGATGTAACTCACTTAAATATATGGGCTGGTGTAGTTTGTTGTTAATGTAATATTTCTTAAGCACAACTTTACACAGAAATGATTCTCAGAGTATCACACACTACTGCTACTCTGATGCCCTAAGAATTCTTAAATATTTCTGTTTTTCTTGAAGTTTTATCCCCCCAGTTTTCTCAGTCTCAGCAGCAAATACAATGAAGTATATTTAATTTCTTTTAACATGGTCTGGCTTGTTTTAGCACACTTTGCAATCCCAGTTTTCTTTGACAATTGGAACTCAAATGTAATAATCACAACAGCAAAGCAAAACAGGACACTGCTTACCAGTGTATGCAACAGGAGACATGGGATTTGGAAGGTGCTTACCTTAAGGACAGAAGTCACACAGAGCTTTAACACACACCAATATTTCCCTTTTATGAGGGAATGCAAGTTCAGTAAGATTCAGTGTATGCTCAGCAAGGAATACGAAGTACGGGTCTGGATTCATGGAACAGCTAACATGGCAAAGACCCTGACTTTTTATAGAAGTGGCCAAGGGACTTATTTTGAAACCTCCCATTCAGCAGAAAACCTAAAAATACGGCCAATTTTAAGTATGTGCTCAGTTCTACCAATTTGGGACACCGCGAAAAGCTCATGTGCTTTTTCTGAAAGCCAGGACATGGCAGAAGTTTGTGCATTTTTTCTCACAGGGGACTTTAGGCTTGGTTTCAGGGTTAATTAGGATTAACGGTACTCAAGTGAAATGGTGCCACCCATGTCAAGAACTAAAACTGGGCTGCAGCAGAAAAATAATCAGAAACAAAGACTCTTTGGCAAAGAATCTTTCCTGTGTGGGCCAGAAAAGTGTTATTCCGTAATGAGAAAGGCGGAACTCCTGTTCTGCACCTTGAGGTGGCAGAGTCAGCAGTCCTGGAGGCAGTACTTCACCTGTTCTGCAAAATTAGCTCTTAAAATGAGCCATTATTCACAAGCGTAACAACGCCAAAGAGCTCCTGTTACTACATTCTGCCAGCTGATGGTGGAGGGGTGCAAACCCAGTCCTGTATCCCAGAAAACTTCCTCATGCATCCATCTACTTCAACAGTATCTGCGGTGTCTGCTTTGCAGAAATGTTTCCGTGAGCAAAGTTTTATTTTCAAAAGTATTGCAAACACTTACGTAAATATTTGGATCTCAGACTTGTGCAAATCTGTGCTAGGAGCTGCCATTCCTGCTGGAGGTATTTTACAGCCATCTGGGAACCTCCTGGGGGGAGATGACTCATTCTAGGAGAAGACTTGAAAAGAGGTGGAGCCAACAGTCTTCAAGAAAGGCTCAAGTAGTTACATTTCCAATAATTATCACTCAATAATGTCAAGAAGGAATAAGTAAATAATGATTAGGTTCATGCACTAGCTAAGGGAATAAATTGATGCATTACATTTGTTTTGGCAAGCAGTTCAGATCTAAAATGATCCTAAATTTCCTAGCTGGTCATCAAATTTTCCGTATCTAATAATTTTTTAATATTTTAATTTTATTTTAATATTTGTCTGCAGTTTAATAGCAACAAAAGTACCTCTGAAATTCAGGTGCACAAAACTATACTGTGTGAGGGGCTTGGGGACACAAAGTCATTATGAATTTTTTTATAAAACCTGTTTAAAAACTCAGTGCAAATAAAAGTGGCTCAAATCTAGTTTTTTTTTTAAATAAAAATTTAGAAATAATTGGTAAGAACTGAAAGTTACGGAGAGCTACAGCCCTCATGAATTCAGACCTTTCACTCTCAGTTTTCCAGAAACATTCCATTTCAGACTGAAATAAGTACAAACATTAGTAGCAATGCAATATGCTGCCATGTTAAAAATGTGCAGTATGCAAAATCACTACCCTCCTGAAAGAAAAGGCTATGAAAAATTTAGGTTTTACTGAGGAAAAAATACTCTCAATAATAGCTATATCATTTCAAATGTCTGCAAGGCAGATACTACCCTACTACAACACCACATCTTCACTAGTATGACTTTTCCCTATCAGTCTACTACCTGAGTGATGTCAGTGTAAATTCAGGCACCATTAGTAAATTTTTGACCAAACATATACACAGCACTGACAAAGGAGTAAACAACCCTTCAGCTTACCAGTATATGTAAAAAAGACACTGACAAAATGGAAAATAATATTTTTTTATGATAAATTAATCCTATTATTTCCTCATTGCCCCGGAAAAGCGAAGAGCTAGACACTATTTACTCATCAATCCTTTATTCTTTTAAGGATTCCTTTTACTGCAATCCAACACTGTTTACTTTGTAAGTAAGAAAATGGTAAAACTAAGTAGTCACGGAAGAATCCTCAATGCCTGTGTCCCTTGCTGTCCCTCTCCCTGCGCTTTAACTCCTCTTTGTAGCAGTAGGAACAGTAATTTTCAGTCTCAGGACGACCATAAAAGGAACAGTTCTCCTTCTTACAGCGGTTCTGCTGGATGGAATATATTGGGCAAACTGTGCTTCTGCCTTGGTTTTTATCGTTATTCAGCCAGGTCTGAGGAGCGTCCTCGTCAGCGTACTCTAAGCAGTCTCTGATGTCCCCGGTGTTGAAGCCGTTTGTGTAGGTCTGGGACTTGTGTTCGGCAGGCCTGGCGTAGCTCAGCGACTCCACCGTGTTCACCGTGCGCATCCCGGGCAGCCGCGCGGGGCTGTAGCTCTGCGAGGACAGGGATCTGTTCTGCTGGGGGTAGGTGGCACAGGTTTTCAGGGTGCCAACCACTGGCTTGTAGGTATCGTCCTGGAAGCTCGATGGCTTGGAGTTGACGTCATGCAAATGGATGACACTTTGCCGTTGAACGGGTGGGGTATGGCTATAGTGGGCAGACACCGGGATGGGGCCGCTTTTCTTGGCACCGTTGCTGGGGGAAGAAAAGGACCCAGGAGTGGGACTAGTGCGGTCTTTAAATTTTAAAACCAGTTGAGTTGTATGGCTTTGAGGCAAGACGGGTGATGCCCTATCCTGAGGAGATGGTTCTAATTTTTCTTTTGAAAATGCTTCTGGCTCCAATTTCCTACTAGAGGAGCCATTCAGTGCAGCCTTTTTCTCAGCTTCCTTTCTTTTCTGTTCCTGTTCTGCATTGAAGCGCTCCTGGGCACTGGTCAGGTAATAGCCGATCATCTCCTCGTGGAACTGATGCCTGTGACTGGTCAAAAGAAGGCCAGCAAAAATAAACTTTCGTTCACCCTGCATGGCAGCTCTCAAAATATTTAGGCTGAGTTTCACGTCCGTGCTGTACTTCCATGGGTCAGACTGCTTGTCAGAGAAGGGTTTAGTGTTCACCTTTTCAGTGGGGGAGCTGCTGGCTCTGTCAGTCGGAGATGGAGTGGTCTTTTCAGACGGAGATGTGCTCGCAGACTGTCCAGATTCCTCTTTGCTCCCTTTGCGAGACTTGGACTTCTTCTCTTTGACTTTCTCTACTGTGTCACCATTTTTTCCATTCCCTGAATTGGCTCTGCTCATCTTCCCGTGCACCAGACCTCCAAGACCACCCATGTTCTTTTTCAGTTTAATTCCTAGGGTTTTACTGAGGCTTCCTATTTTATTGGCAACTGAATCCGTCCTGGTTTTGTCTTTATCTTTCCTTTGTTTGTCCTTTTCTTTTTCTTTACCGTTTTTGCCATTATTGCCATTGGAATTACTACAGATGGAATCTCGGTCTGAGTCCATTGAGTCAGCCAGAGACTGCACGTCTTCTCCAGCTGAAGCTGTAGGGGATTCTGGCTGAGCCAAAGGGGCCTGCTATGGAAAAGGAATTATAATTAGATACAGCAAAATCAGTTTCATACAGGAACTGGTGCAAAAATACCCACCCCAAATTCAAAACAGATTTTGACGTTGATTTTAAATACATTTTTTAATTTATGCACTGACATTTTTGACTGGTTTCATCACTAAATAAAGCTTTTCTGGCTGTGCTTACTGTGTATTTTGTTTGTTCCTACAGTAGCTTTTGGCTCATTTCAGGCACATTTGTAGAATAGAGGTCAGTCACTCAGAGGCTCTGTGAAAGTCAGAGTCACAGGGGGAAGCGAGTCCCCTCCTGCCCTGGTGAGCCAGGACAGGGAAGATCAGTATTGCAGGCTGTCCCTCAGCCAGCGGGAAAGGAGCTGGGAGGATGCGATGGAAGGGGAAGGAGCTGCTGCTGAAAGCTGTGAGTGGGATACAGCACACAAACCTGTGTACAGCAGTATTTCAAAATTGATTATGTTCAAAACTCAGCTTATTTAAATTGACTTTTTATTTATTCAGGTCTCTGGTGCATGAAAATCAAAGGTACGATGCACCAGAGCTAAACAGCTCATCTGAAATATCAGACATTTAACTCAAGCAAGTAGGCTGAGGAATACAATGATGTGTATTCATGTTTATGGAAAGGCAATGCAGATAAAACTGGTCACAAGTCTGAGTTCCACTTTATATTTTAGGTAACGTGATAAAACAGCTTTCTTGAAAATGCAATAACATGGATCCTAGGGTAATTTAAAATGGGACTCTGTTCATTTACTCCTGCAGAACAGCCTTGCTTTCAGGCACCATGAAGCCAAAATCTGCTAGAGATAAATACGAAACACTCAACTAACTACAAGGACATGGGGAGGGGGTAAGCTCTGTACATTTATATACTTCTGGTATAGATACCTGCCTGCCTCTGTCTCTGGGTACTTCCATGTTCTCTCTCCCAGGAACCCCTGAGTGCCCCAACACCCAGTTGGGAGCAGAGGTATTATTCCCACAGAGCAGAGGTGAAAGTGCTGCAGTGACCTGACCATGCTCATGCAGCAAATGTGAGCAGGGAGAGGTAACCCAGGTTCCACAAGGGCTCACCACTTACAACTGCAGCACCATTTTGACTCTCCTTTTTCTCATGTGGTAGCTACTACTGTAGAAACTGTAGAAAAATGGATTTTTCTCCTTTCGCAGCTTGTTAAAAAACTTTCTCCTTTTGCGTTGTGTTTCTCTGTTCAAACCCCATCTGTGCAGGCTGTCTAAATCACCTCCATCCTCTCCTAGCAACTTTTTGCTCCAGCCCAACCCCTCCATCTATTCAATGCAATTTGCAGAGAAATTTGTAGCTGACTTGGTGCCAGCTGGGCATGGTTCTAAAACAGCTCTCTGGAAGAGGCAGGCTCCAGTTCAGTGCCAGTCTGTGGCCTTTTGTCAGCCACTCTAAACTGGGAGCTGTCCACGGGTGCAAATGCATTCTCAGAAAGAAATCGGTGACCTAACAGTGGCATCAGGAGAGCAAGACAAAGTTCTGAAAAAAGGGTGAGAAAAGGTTTCTTTAAACGGACTACTGAAATATGTAACAGAAAAATTAAAATAGAAGACATTTCAGCAAAAAATATACAAGCAACAGTGTTATTAAATCAACCAGATAAATCTGTAAGTCTGGTTGGCATCAGTGAGCCATGAGTGACTGTCCCTGCTGCCAGGACACTGAGGTGTTTGCAGGCAGCCTATCCTACTGTGCCTTCTATCTCCCATGCTGTGGGACCAAGGGGGAAGTTTACCTTACCCGTGTCTCAGATGGGATGCGGATCCAGGTTACATTCATGTAGCTGTGCAGAAGATTAAGCTTTGCCTCAAGAGACAGAATCAAACTAAAGATGAAAAAAGAAGGGAACAAACAGTCAAAAAGCCTGAAAGAAAAAGCAATACTTCATTAACAGGGAGAGATGTAACAGCAGCCTGGTTGTGATGGTCAGCTGAAGACACCCCCATGTCTTCTGCCATGTAACCAGAGCACATGAACCAAGCCCTCGCTGTTAGCAGTTCTCCCAGTACTCCAACCAGGTACAGCTCAAGACATTTTACTGCTTAACACTGAAGTTACAGAAAGGTCTTACTTGGCCAGTCTGGTGTTATCATTGTCATCTTTTCCCCACTCCCAGTCTTTCCCAGGATCGACCGCAAAGTGCAAAGGCAGTAACTTGTGTTCAGAGTCAGTCAGGGGGATCACCGCTGAAGCAGAGAAAAAACAAGGATTGGGGTGGGGGGAACAAAAATGACAAAAAGAAGAAAAGACTGAGCTGTGAAAAGCAGAATCGCTGCTTCAAAAGCGCACAATTTGAGTGTGCTGCAGAACTGCCTCATCCAGAGCACCACAAATGATTTATACTAGGGCTCCATTTGCCCGTTTTCATGTTTGTGCAATAAAAGAGAAGAGGGAGAGGTTAATACACTGATTGCTCCTGAAGTGAACGACAGTCACCTGTGGAGGAGGGGAGACCTCTGGAGAGAACCACATGGCCATCTGTACTGCACAATCAACATTTCCTGGAGACAGAGCCATTAGAATAGCAGAAAGCAATAAAAAGTTGCAATATTCCTGCCTATCTCTCAGAATCAGAGATTCACATGTTTGTTAATTATTTTGTCTCTTTAGTTTAGTACCTTTGTACTGTCAAAGAAATAAAAATATATTGATATCATAATTAAGAAACAAAGCAAGAGGCAGCTACAGTGATTTTGGATTCAAACTGAATTAACGTAATTGAAGAGCAGAGATCAACATATATATATGGGTTAAGAGGTCAGTTTGAGGCCTCTGAGCGAGTGCAGTGCAAAGGCCATTACTGGTCTCACAGCCCAGCATTGCTGCCCAGCAGTTTTGCTCTTCTGCTCTTTTCCCTCTCTGCTCGGGCTCTGCCCTACCGACTCTGCCTCTTAATGACTCTGCTTTATACTCAGCATGCAGGGACCACACTCAGATGTCGCAGAGCGTCTATCATTCATCACCAGCAAGAAACTAAGAAAAAAAACAATGTCAGCTTTAATTAAAGCCACCAATTCGCTTCCATTTGATTAGGAAAACAAGTAAAAGCTGTTGAGGGCCTGGGTAGGATCCTCAGCATGGTGCAGGTCACTGCTGTTCCTCTGACAGCCAATCAAGGCATTTACCTTTCTGCACTAGAACCCTTCAGGACTTGCCCTGGGTGCTCATTCCAGAGAATCCAAGGGCAAAGAAGCCTGGAGAAGCCACCCGAACATCATGGCACTCAGTTATTGAAACCTGGCCGCAGTAGGGATTATAAACGGCCCGTACCCTTTCTGCAGTCCAGCAACACCCGCTGTCAGAGCGGAGGGACAGCATTTCGGTCACACACTGCCCGCCCCCCGGCAGCCGCAGCGCCTCGCTGGGCTCGCTGGCCCCGTGGCTGCGGGCGGGGCCGCTCCCGGGGCCGCTCCGGCTCAGCCGCCGCCGCCGCTCGCGGAACTGCCCAGAAAGGCCCAAAGCGGCCCAAATCCCGCGGGGCGCTGCCCCCTGCCGGCCGCGCCGGGAAATGCCCGGGGCTGAGCCGCAAACCCGGCCCCGCCAGCGCCGCTCCCCAAACCCAGCGGCACGGACACTCCCACTGCACGGGATCGGAGCTCCTGAGGGAAACTCAGGGGCGTAAGCAGGGACTCAGTCTACAGTTCAGAATACACTGTACTGCAAGGCCCTGGGGCACGGGAGCATCACAAATGTACAGCAGATGTGACAAATGAATACACTTTTAACACTCCCTGGTGTAAGCCCTCATATTACTGGGGTTTAATGTAGGATTTCTCCAAGTTCCTGAAGAAGAGTATTTTTATATCACAACTGCAAGCAGGATCCATCTCGATCATTTCTAAGCAAACCCCACAGACTGCAGCACCTCCCTGACACCCAGCTGGGTCTGCAGCTTTGGTCAGTGTTGGTCCCACTTGGCTGTGGCTCTCTAGCTGGAACTACACTACTCCAAGCACAGTCTGCCAGCCCTAATTCCAACACATGGGATAAGTGACGAGCAACTGCCGCTGGTTGGTCCATCGCAGTTCGAGACACACAGCGAGGACTTTGCTGCCATTGACTAGCTGGGTGTGCCGCCTTCTGTGCTGCGAAGGAAGTCACAGCACTTCCCAGCTCTCATCCTCATGCCTCAAGTGCCACTATTCATCTAAAAAGAACAACACTTTAACTCTTTCTGAACATGCCAGTACAATAAACTGCTGACACAGAGACTGACACTGCTGTTCAAAACCACTGCCACACCTCTCACAGTGTTACTTGGACTGAGCACAGCAGTGTGGGAAGCTCCAAGGCCAAGGAAGCAATCTTAGGGGCAGTTGAGACCTAGTCTGTGTTTTCCATAAGCAAAGACACAAAAGATCTGCATCAGTCGAGCCTGCATGAATATAAAAGTATTTACCAGTTTTTAATCAGCCACTGGATTTCAAAACAAGACCGCCCCTGGTGACCATCAGAATGCCAGGGGCTGTGTGTTGGTAAAAAAAGTGTCAAAATGTGTTTTAAATCCTCTCCAGACAAAGGGATATTAGCATGTTTTCTCTTTATATCTATTTATAGTAGTGTTTTAAATGATCTGATATAGGACTCTATGCCAAAGCAGAACTTCAGCCATTCACATCAGTATTTATTTGACCACACGTATTTCTCAAATACAGACATACTGTCTCCTCCACTAGAGAGCTCAGCAGCTGCTTTAACATGGGTGTATGTACCTGCAGTAGTTCAGACAGCTTCAGATGCTGCTCCTGACACTTGCTTAGAGCATAAATACTGCAAGTTATGAATGGCCTGGCTCTCAGGATGCTCCTTTTAAGAAGGTGCAGCTCTAAGCTGCATTCTGATAGCTCCAAATCTGCCCGTGTGCTGTGGTCCCTGTGCCATCGCTGCTGACACTTGACAACTGTGGCTCTCCCTTGCCATGTGCCAAAGCTGCCAGAGCTGCTCTGCTGACAAGGTGCAAACCCCAGGCAGTGCTGGAGCATCTCTGTGCCATCTCCCTCCTGTCACAGCACGGGGAGGACAACGGCAATGCTGTGGTTGCTGCTGGACTGCTGCAGTCTCCAACAGCAACCAGCCTGACAGCTGAAAGCTACAGCATTCCCTTCATCCCAGAATAAATGCCAAATGCTCTCTGCTGATCCACACAACTGAAGTCTGTGCATTCAAGGCTCTGCAGTAAGAGAGGTACAATCAGGTCACACAAAACAAACACCACTTTGATTCACCACCTCTTGTAATTAACCTGGATGAACTTGTACATGAAAGTCAGTATTTAATGCTTCTGATGCTGTGCTGGGTATCTGGTAGGGGTTTCTCTCTCAGCACCTTTCCTGTGGGAATACAGGTGTAGGAAGATCCTACAGAAAGGCAGTTGCTAACCTCAAGAAAGATACTTAACATTATTGTAACATTAGTGCTATTGTAAGACCTGGTGTAATGAAGGCAGATAGACGTGCCCCAGATAAATGAGGTTTCTCTCAGTCTGCTGATATTATTACAGTTGTTAGAAAGGAAGAAATGGACTGTGCCATTGTCTTGTGGTTAGGCCACTCAGACTCCTAAACATGCAGCAATAAAATTTAGTGAATATTGTTTCCTTTCCAACAGATGAATACACCTGCAGGTAAAAGAAAGTACTTTGTGCACTGTATTCAATATACATGCCAGTGTTGCTGTGTTTAAAGCATACCTTGTTCTCTCTGTTGGTCTTTTTGTTCCATGGAGACAAGAGCAGAGAAATGGGCCTGATCATAGGCCAGCACAAGAGGTGAGCAATGGCATCTGTTTGGTAGAACTTCAAGTGGCAAATAAATTCCTCCAAACGGTATCGGTGCAAATGCTGCAGAGAAAAAAGGAGATTTTTGTAACTATGTGAAAGAACAGACAAGAGCTGTATGGACAATTGTGCTGCAATATTTTCAGAGCCCCAGGAAAGCAGCTTAAAGTGGGGTAATCAATGCAGAAAGCAGTCACAACAACAGATAAAATTTCATTTTAAAAATGTCAGGAAATACATGAAGAACAATAAGGAAAACCTTCTGCTCTTACATAATTTTCCTTGCTCTAATTGCTTACTAGTAAAGATATTATGGTCTTATAACAAAATCTTGATGACTCTCACACATGTAAGCAGAGTTGTGCCTTCCTGTAATGCTTCTAGACAGAACTATTTTCTAATAATCATCAGTAAATACTGTCAGGTCTTTTGGTAACATGCTCTGCTTGTGCCTTGCATTAACAAATTTCTGTAAGAGACATTACAAACATGTTTACAGTCCACACATTTCATCACACACATTGTGTATATCTGAATGTACATAAACATGTATAAATGATAAGGAAAGACTCAAAAAATCCTACAAGTATAATTTGAATGGGATACTCCATCTGAAGGGGCAGAATTTTCCTTTGAAAGATTCTACACTTGTTTATATATTTAACTATGGGAAACAGCAAGTTTGGGCAGGAAAATTCTCTCTATGTTTTTGCTTCCAACCAATTATTTCTCCTTTTGCTACAAAAATATGAGTCTTTATTGCTGAAATATTTGCAAGATGAATTCCCCTCATGAACCCCTCGTTCTGGCTGTGACCAATGATTGCACTGTCTTTGAGGTGTGTTTTTCAATAACCTACAGAATAATCTACAACCATTACTTAGAGTTCACAATTTGCAATGGACACTGAAATTATGCGGTATTTTCCTGTGGAAATAAATTTCTGTAAACTCCATCACCTGCTTAACATCCTCCTTTAATCAGCCAAACATCCCCCTTTAATTAAGTAACACCCTATCATGAATTAGAATTCTGTTAGTTCATGGGAGAAAGTGAGATGAATTTAATCCTCTGAGTCCTGCTCAGACAGCATCCAGCTGGCTCCACACGTGGATCTAACATTTGTGTGCTTACATGTGCAACCTGAATAAAACATTCAAAACTTTTGAATAAGAAGCTGCAAAGGAGTCATTAAAAACAAAAATCCAAGAAACACACATTTCAATTCAATTTTTCAAAGTCAGATTAGATTGATTTCTGCAGAGTTTTAAGGGGCACCAAAATAACATGGCAGAATTAGAACTTTGTTCACTTAGACCAGTCAGAAATGTATTATGTTCTGTAATTTGGTGGTTATTTAAGTTAATAGCAAATGTCTAGGATAAAGAGATTTTCAGCAAGGCTTATATAATTATCCTGTATTTTTTACTTTTATCTAATAGAAATGGATTGAGCATCATTCTGTGCTTTCTCTTTTTTTTCCTGCAGAAGAAGGCAGCAGCTCTGCCATAAACACTGATATGTTACAGCTGGGTCTTTTACTGGTGTCAGTTTACAATTGATTCGATTTACAGGGGTGCAGAGATCTCTAATAAAAGCTCTTACCTTCTCCCCCCGAGTCTCGTAACATCGTGTCTGCTACTACAACAATCGGTCTTCTCAAGATATGGGCTAAGACAAAAACATGGAATTCTTCCAAGCTCTCATACACTGGATCTTCTGCATTGTCCACTCTGGAAGACACAGCATTGAGACTTTATGAACCAGCTTGAACCAACCATGAGACTTTGGTGGATCAACACACCCCAGCAGCTGTTTCTTCTTCACTGTCACTTATATCCCCACTCTTCTGAAACCCCTATTTCAATAACTGAAGTAGGTAAAAAGAAATGGAAAGGAAAACGCATTTTTGTAAATAAAATAATAGCAGCATTTTAAAAAAAAAGTTTTCCAACTAGTATCACTATGTTTTAGATCAGCCCCACAATCTTCCAGGAGATGAAATGCCCAGCATCTTTAGAAATCCAACCATTAAAGTGAATTTTCTACCAAACAGATCATTTTTTAATCTGGACTGCGAGAAATCTGTTGAAGTCCCCACTCCTCTACCTGAAAATTTCCAAGCTCTTCTATGACTGCATAAACATTTAAAAGAATTTTTGGTTTCAGTTATCCCCTTCTGTTTTCCCAGTTTAATGTCATTAATGTCACTACCATATTTCAGAGCTCTGCCTCTGCCTAGAAAACAAAAACAAACTAGATGGAAGAAGACTGAAAAATGGCAGGGTTGTGGGAAGCAGACAAAAGCAAAGGTGATAATTCACTGCCTAATGCCACTGAAGAATATAATCCACCCAGAGCACAGCTTTTCTGAGCCTTGACAAATAAAGGTGGACAAGGTGACATGGGAACACTGTTAAGTGGAGGCAGCACCTGTTCTCTTACTGCCAGCTGTGCAGGGAACCTCCAGAACTGACTGGGGTTACTTTTCCATGTATGTGAACAACAGTAACAGAGCAGAAGCGTCTGGACACTGCTCCAGAGTGTGTGGGACAAACACAGCAACCTCTCACAGGTCTGACAGCATCCAGCCCACCCCTGGAACTTCACTTTAAAATCTTGCATCCCAGCCTAGGAGCACAGCGGGATGGAAACGATCACCAGCAGGCTGGTGCAGGACACATTCACTGGTCAAGCAGTGAGACACCTCTCCTTTCCTGGATCCCTCCTCCCGCTACCCAGACTCATCAGGAAATTTTTCCTGACGTTCAAACTAAATTCCCCATTTTGCAATTTCTTCCCATATTCCTTACTGAACTCTTCTCCAGAGCTGGCCGTGACAGCTTTTCAGCATTTGCAGTCCATTCTGTCACCTCAGAGTAATCTGTCAGCCAAAAGCAACCCAGGGGAATCATGTTATTGGCAAGACAATATGCCACAAAGATTTCCAGCTATCTTCTCACGTTACTATTTCCAGCCTATCAGTCCTAATTTTTTCCTTCAAATCCTCTAATCATTCCTCATCTCCTAGCTAATGAGGTTTCTGTTAGTGAAAGGCATATTCCAGATGCAGCTGTATCAGAGGGATCTCTCCCCCTTTGATCAGCTGATGCCATGCCTGACTGCACAAACTCCAAAATTCCACTGGGCTTTTTCACTCTTCAATATCACATCACCACGTTGCTTGATTGACTGTCTCTGATCATACTCACACATTTCAAACCCTTCTCTCCTGATACACATTCCACTGCTCACTGCCACAGGATCGGAGTGGCTGAGGTGGTAATGGAGCTCTGGGGAACCTTATTCAGCCCCTGCTCCAGCAGGGCCACCCAAAGCCCTGGATTGTGTCCAGACAGTCTTTGGGTATCTCCAAGGAGAAAGAGTTCACAGCCTCTCTGGGAAACCTCTTCACTGTTCAATTTTCTACCATCACTGCCAGTAATTCATGTGGCCCGTTTTATATTATTTCAGTGCCACTTGCTGAGGATTGAGTATGAATTTTCCTAAAGATTAATGAGAATGAAAAATCATCATTAACAAGTATCCATAGCAACTTGCCACATCCTTTGATCCATTGATTGTTTCACTTTTTTTCAGGGATCTTTATATATGCTGGCTACATGGCCACAAAAATTGCAGTCAAAATAATTTTGTCAATAAAACATGGAAGCAAAGAAAATTTAAGAAACTGAAATTAATTCCTCTGTTCATGTAAAGCTAACTTTAAATAATGAAATCCACTTATATAAGAGCGTGTAAATCTGCACTGCAGAACGCTGCTCAACCAGAGCACTCTGACTAAATAAATTATCTCGATTCTAAGAGCAAATTAATAATAAAAAGAAAAACAAATAAAAATAAAAATCTCAGTCTGACCTACGGGACCACTGGTACTCCAGTCCAAACACAGCAGACACCTACTCAGCACTCCAAAGAGACTCCCTCTCTTATGGAAAATCCAATCTGTACTGCAGCCAGGAATGAAAGAAAACCTCTTTCAAAAAGCTGGAAAGGGAAAGTCACCTACCCCGCTGTTCCACCTGGCTGGCTGCTGCTCTCTCGCCTGTAAACTCTGAGCAAGATCTGTTCCCATGTCCTTGGATTTCCTTCTAACAGCTCCCTATGGTAACCTTGCTTTCCTTCCCCACACACAGCTCCAGATTCTCAGTCCAACAGACTCCAACAGCTATTCTGAGTTTAGGGCTCGTTTTGGGATTCACACAGAGCAAGAGACCGATGCCCTCAGACAGCGGAGATGCACTGAAACAACGACAGGGATAAAGTTCTTCAACCTGGTGATTTGCCAGAAGCAGGAGATCAGAATGGAGTTCATGGCTCAGTTTGCCACCATTCAATTTCTGACACCTTTCTTTTCCTGCTTAACAATCCCCAAATGAAAACCAGCACAAGCCACAGCTGCGGCTGTAGGTGTAGGAACCTCTCCTTTGATTTCCTTACAGTGTTTGTCAGCAATGGGCTTCAACTCAAACACAGGAAATTGCACAGTGGAACATTCTCTTTCATTCCTCAAGGAAAAAAGGTATCTTGAATTGACTAAAGGAAAGGAAATATAGAATGTGAATGCTTTGAGCTCCATACTTGAGTCACCACAGCAATTCGGCTGTGCTTGCCTTCAGTACTTTATGTGAACTTAAAATAGGCCAGATGAAAAGAGGTATTAGCCTTTAGAAAGAACAGCTAATAATAAATATGTTATAATGAACCATTTCTATCTGCACCCTATAATTGCTGCATGGACTGAGCAGGTAAAAAGAAATAGCACTCCTGTAACAGGCACCACATCAAATAAAAATCATTTTAGGGCAAAGTCTTGTTAAATGCTCTAAACTGAATTCTGTACAAGGTGAGGGTCTTGCATGGCTGCAGGAGTTGTGTATGAAGAGCTGTTTGTCAAAGCACTCTCAATACCAAACCAAGTGCAAAACCTCAGAGGACACTTGCATTTGAGAGGTACTTCCTGTTTAAATGTTCTGGGTTTCTGCCTCAAATAAAACTCCAAGAACACACAGGAAGATTACAGCAGCATTCCCTCCCTTCTTCCCCATTTTAAGTCCCTTGAAGTTATTAGTAAGATAATGCCAACAGCACAGATAGAGCTAGGAGGTGACTAAATACAAATACCATCCACTTCCAGAGTCTGTATGAGCTCACACCACAACAGCACCTGGGTTTTCAACAGTGAATAACAACAATGCTATTCACTCTCACATGAGAACAGGCTCTGACTGACAATTGCACAGTGAAGGAAGAGGTTGGAATTTTCTTTTGAGCAGGATGGCAACAGCTAGGTTGTTAACAAAAAACAGGGTACAAGACATTTTCCTTTTTTTCAGTGCAGTTCCTTCAATTCAGTGCCCTAGCTTTTGCTTGTAAATGGATTTCTGGAGATAAATGAAACAATTATGTTAATCTAGAATTCATTTTTACATTTACAGAAAGATGTGCTAATCTGTTTCAAAACAAGGATCTGCTTCCTAATTAGTTTGCTCTGCTTTACATGTTGGAAACAAGAACTTAAGAACCAGGTTTTTCTGTATTTCCTTTTTCTCTTTCTCCAACTTCCCAGCCTCAGAATGAGAGTGCTCTCAAAGGAGAAATCTTTGGAAATTTAGTGACAATTGCTGATCTTTGCACGTAGTTCAGTCTAAAAAATAACTAAAAGAAGTCTGCAGGTAAATGAGGTAGCACAATTCCAGGCTTAGGTTTGTCACTGAATTCTTTTGAAGCAGATACAACTTCTGATGCTTTAGCTAATTCTGACACCAAAGGAAAATATCTCATCTACAGTTCAAAGAGTGATGTGCAAGCTCGCTTAATGTAGCGCCTAACTAGAGGACATAATATACCCCATCTCAAAAATACTATTTTGCTATTCCTTCTCCTTGTCAAGGGCCCTACTTTGAACATGGGATCATTAAACTGAGAAAATAATTCATTCTGCCACATTCATTCTGTCTTTGGTATGAATGTAAAGAGAAGAATACATTCACATGTTTATTAGGATAAGTTTCTTGCCTGATCTTTCACTATTTCAAAGGAAAAATTAACTGTTGGCTATTTGTATTTGCTTTATTTTGATTTGAAAAAAAGACAAATGCAAACCATGATGAGAAGATTATTTATGTAATAAAAGTACTACTCCCTGTGTAGGTACCTGGGAACTGAAGGTTGACTGCCTGGCAAAGATAACATCTGAGGGCATCTCTGACCAGAAGGTACTGAAACTACGTGGCACATGGAGCATACAGAATGAAACAGAACAAGGCCAGAGAAAATTCGGGCAGAATGACCAGATTTAATAGAAATATGAACTGAACTGCATTAGAAAACTGAAACGTATCAACAGGAAAATATCTACAAATATAGGAAACAAACTAGAGACTAACATGCAAATAATTTTTTTTTTTTTGCTTCAGAATAGAAGAAAATGAGACACACCGTGGTGACAATTTTTTAAGCAATGTCCTCTTGCATTCCTAGTATTACCTATTCTTAATATCACAGGGTTAAAGGGAAAATAGAATATTCTTTCAGAGCTCAAAGAATATTTTCCACAAACTTTGTTATTCTCATTGTGCTGTATGCCTTATTTTGTCCATTTACTTATCACCACATGTGGTTTTCTCCAGGGGAAACGGCAGCTAGAGAAAACCACGCACTGAGCAAACACTAAATATTTTTAGTGATAAACACCAGACACAAAAACTAAAGCTTCTGCATTCTGAAGGCTGGTCAATAATCCTGTCCTTTTGGGATAACTGCACTGAAAGTGAGGGATGGTTTATCACAGTGGCTATTTAAAGCAGATTCTATATGCGGGTTGGGGGTATTTAAATGTTGTAGATACTATTTCATCCCAAACCTGTTCACAAATATAATTCTGAAAAAAGCTAAATGATACTGCCAACATGCTTGTTCCACAAGCAAAGCAATTAGGATTTAATAAATCCAGACTCTTTTGTATGCAAAGAAACCTCAAGTTAGTGTGGTAACTGTACAAGAAAAATTCACCAAAATGCTAAATGTTATAATGGGATATTTAGATAATTCTACCATGCCAGAAGAGTACAGTAGTTGCAAGGGCAGTTTGGTGGTGCTACGAACACCTTCACTCAGTTGTGCTGTGCTGTTTTCCTAGTGAGAATAAGGCCCCAGAGGTTCTGTCACACTCTGAACTTACCCCCCACCAGTGCCCCCGTTCTTGCTGAAATGTGTGCGAGGCTCGCTCGACGCCAGCTTGAGCAGCTCGTTCCACTCGCGCTCCCACTCCTCTTCCGTGTATACCAAACCTGACTGTGGGACAGAAGGAAATGCTGTCACCGTGCTGCTGACACAGTGTAAGGGAGCTCTGCAGCAGTGGTCACAACTAACTTGAGTTTCACACATGACTCAGGTCAGTATCTTGGACCGTTAATAGTTCAACAGTTCTACTCAGGTGAAATAATACTAACTTATTAAAAGGATCTAAACTACCAACTATGGAGTTAGCACATTCACTTGTTTGCCTTCAGGATTACTCCTGAAATTGGCTTTTCTAGCCACTGCTTAGGTACAGACATCTTCAGGAAATAATAACATGTTGAAGGTACAGCTTTTAATCAACAGACAAACCAAATTTACAGATGCTTTTACTCAGAAAACATCCACTCAGTATTTGGTCACAGCTCTAAAAATCCTAATTCACGGTTCTAGGAAATCTTTCCTAAATAGGGTTCTCTCTCTTCTGTGGGTTTCACCCACTCATTTTTTAATGCTTTTCATAGCTAAATTATACATTTAATTTTCCACAGGTTCCAAACTCATCTTAGACTTTTTAGGCACAAAACTCTGCATAGTTATACCCATAAAGCTACAAACATTTGCATTCTGATACGAAATTTGAAATACAAATATCTCTTTCCCCATGTAAAATGGCAGCACAAGGAATTTGATAGGAAATAAAACTTTCACAGCAAACTTCAGAAGAATGCTTTTAACCCTAAATTATATTAACAAGGCTGTTTTTGGGCCATACAGACCTCCTTATTCTGCTGAGTCTGTTGCCATCTCCATCTTCTTTTCAGTGCTTCCCTTTCAGCTCCACTTCTCATCATAGTATAGAGGGCTTTCCGTAAAACAAGGTCCCGGTCGTGAAATCCCCACATCCCTAAAGCAGCACAAGACGACATCCAGTTTTAAAGAAGCTGCAGTGAAACAGAAATAGCTAATACATAATTGAAGATTCTCCCTGGCAAATGATTCATTTTAAGGTTTCTAAAAGAAAGAGTCAACGTAAATAAGCTAATGAACAACACAAGGGAGTTCTAACACTTTTTAAACTTTGATTAAGGAATGACCAAGGATTTGAGCTGGTTCAGTGTTTGCTTGCAGGTAACTCGAACTTTGCTGCAAGCCATGGAATATTCAGTGCACAGGTTGGTTTTAGCTGCAGTTGCCAGCAGGCACAAGGATGTTAATGAGCACTGCAGGCACCTCTTGGAATCACAGACGGTACCAGCACCCAAAGGCTCCAGCTCTTACACAGCAGGAAATCTCCTATGTCTTCAACAACCAAATGAAGAGACGAGCGTTCAAGATGATAGAAAGTCTAAAAATACAACGAGCCACAGGCTTTCAAGTTCATTTTAAGATAATGAAACATCTTTATGTGGTTGAGAACAGTAACCTACACCAAAAGAGAGCAGAGCTGTCCCCAGTCCTGTGCCCGTAGGCAGCCATGTTTCAGTTACCACACTGTCAGCTGCTGGGTTCAGGTCAAAATACTCCACACATTTGCAGTAATTAACATACAAAATGAAGCAGACAAAGATAAAAGGATGCTTGGAAACAGCAAAAACTCTTTTCTTACTACTTTTTTCAATAAGAGGAGTCTTCAAAATATTAAAAATCCCAGTGTTTTTAAAAAGTCGTTTTTTGGAGTACTTATGGTAGAAGATTTTAGCAACTGCAACAAAATGTAAGTTTCCTCATAATAGGAAGCACATCAAAGACCTTCAGCTTCACAGGTTTCTACTGATTTGCAGAAAGGCTTCAAAAATCTTGTATAAACAATTAATTTATCAATTGGAAATTATTTTAATTCACCCCAAATGCTGTTTCACATATGCTTAAACTCTACAAGGAACTAACAGAGATAATAGCTTGACACTGCATTCTTGAAACAGCAGAGAGCTATTTGAAGAAAATCAAGAGAATGAATGAAATTCCTTGTGCATAATGAGGACACTCCTGCAGAAGCACCTGGAATTTGCCTGTTCCAGAGCTGTTAGGCTGGGAACACGGAAAATATAAGGAAAATACAAATCACTGGTGCTTGTGACACATGGGTTTGCATACTGTTCCAATTATACTTTTATATCCTGATAAACCTTTTCCTTTCCTGCTTTAGGCACGCTTGAAGGAAACAACACTACAGTGAAATGCGAAGAACATATTGCTGCCGACTTTTAATGCAAATCTTTGCATCTCATGTGTTTCTGAGCTTTGGCTGGGGCTAGAGAAGAGCAGGGAATATTTCTGGCAGTAGGTTTCCTGCCCAGGCTGTCCCTTACCCAGAGAGGCAGCATGCAGGAGGCAGTTTCCATCGCCCGTTGTCGCCAGGGGCAGCAGGCGCTTGCAGCTTGTGCACACCGTGGACCACCAGTTGAGGCGTCCTGGAAAGAAAACACGGCTTACAGGGGGGAGAGGAACCTGGGACAGGACCAGTGCTCTGCACAGGCAAACACAGAGGAGGAGGGGTAACCGTGAACAGCCTCTTTACCAAACAAGCTTCAGTGTAATGTCAGAAGTCAAAACTGAAAAGATGAGAAACAAGAGGCAGATAAACTATTCTCTACATGGATGTGGAAAAGAAGAGAGCACCTTTAATTAATTTGTATCTTCCATTCTCACATACTGCATCCAGGGATGGATTTCCAAGGAGCTTATTGCCTTAATACCATTATTAGTCTTTCTGTCAGTTCCCAAACATAATCGACATTGGCCTCCCACACACACGACAGATAACATCAAGGTAATAAAGGAATTTTTCTTTTGTCAAAAGACAAAAGTAATATGTATGCAGTAATCAAGATATGTTACTATAAAGGTAAGTTTATTAAGTAAATGGTTTCAATCAGATGGATTGTTTCAACAGCTGATTCTCCTCTCATTTCCCATTGTGTAAATAATTATTAGATCTACTAAAACCAACCAGAATTAAAATGACACCAAAGCCATAGCCTGAGGTGTAGTATAAAATGTGGCTTTTCTCTTTTGGGAGTACTTAGAGAACCACTTATCCATCACTGCTATGTGAAGCATGTTTTACTGATTATAAACCAGAGGTTAATTATGGAAAAGCCTGACAAGAAGACAGATATTTGATGAAGAAATAAGTCATGAAGACTAACACTGACCAAGGCCACGCTACAAGTAGGTAATTCCTGGCACACAGGTTGCCACAGGTGGTAGCAAACTGGAGTGTTAAGTCTTGGTTAAAAGGTCATGTGAGCACTTCTAATAGAAAGAAAGCAAATGAGGGTAACTGTAACATCCCTGGGGATGAGGAAGAGCAGATGATTAACAGGGGTGAGTAGAGCTGGTACATTTCCCAAGACTTGGCAGGTCTGTGGGTAATGCACAAGTGAATAATTGAATGAATAATGCAACAGGCAGACTTTTTCTCCCCCAGTTTCTTGACTGGGAAGCTAAGAGGAAATAGCATCTATATATTTGTACAGGCAGTCTTGCACTTAAAATTAAACCCCCAAAATAGAAGGAAGTTCAAACAACAAATAAACGTCTCTCCATGAATAAGTTCTTATTACAAAATGATACTGAAGTTTATTTGTAACAACAGGTAATGCACATTATGGGGAAAATAGCGTAGCAATGTTTATTATGTACCCAGTTACTTGTTCTGGGTACTAAGAGCTATGGAATTAAATCGCAATTAGTCAGAATGAGTTCAGAGTACCACACTGTACAGATGCACAGCAGATCAATAAGCACATCTGGTAATCCTCAAATGATTTTAACAGCTGGTTTGTAAATGCACAACACCTCAGACTAGGCTTATTAAGTTCTAAATTAAATATGCAGTAACGAAGCTTAATTTAAAACACTACTAGACAGCCTTTGGAAATAACAAGATCATTTTCAGCAACTCCTGCATCTGTGAAATGACAACTTGCCACCTGTTTTTAGCAGAATGTTTTGGTGGAATCATATTCAGCAAAAAGTTACACCAAGGTGCTGCGTAAAGCGTAGTTAGAAGACCTAAAAACAGACAGACCTTCGGTAGGACTTAAGGAAATAATGAGTGGCATTGCTTTGCAGGTTAACTAGCACCTATTGGTAATAAATGTCAAAGTCTGGTGTTTATGAATCTTTTGAGTAACAGGAGGTTTCTATAAAAGTGATCTTCCATCAAGTGCATTCTGCAAAAAGCATTTGTGGGCTTGGTTAACATCACAAAGCTTATGGCTGACTGAAAAAATAGCAGATAGGGGTTTATTATTGCATTATAACAAAAAAGTGATGTATTTTCATTTTTAAAATCTAGTGGTTATAGTGGGTCACTTTAGGGAAAAAACAGGAAAATGGAGCTTAAATGAAAAATGAGATCAAATATTTCCAGAATTTTGGTGGATTGGTTTGGGGGCCATGAAACCCAGGCTTAACAGCATATTCCTGTTTACTTTGGCTGTAGCTGTATAAAATGCTTCTCAGAAACATGAGCACATAAAGAAAAGCGGAGAAAAACAGTTCTTGGACTTTCACACAGTATACTTGTACTTTTTGGATTGAATTACATTTCAGCAGTGCAGTAGAATTGGTTTTTCTTTCAGTTAAAACACTGTGTTAGACCAGCCATTCCTCTGCCTGTACTGTTTTTTAAAACACGGTACTTCAGTACCACAGAAGTTTTCATAATATCTCTCTTTGTGTCAACCCACACATTAACAACACACAGGGGAGCACGTGTCTATAATGAAAATCAACTTGCTGCAGCAAAATATTTAGAATTACAAAATTGCTTTCACACAGACTTCATTTAATATTCTCAGTACCTCGAGCCATCCTCTGTTGAAGAACCACAGCGATTACTGCCAGGGCTCACAGAGATCAGTCTGCCCATTACATGGGAATGAGGCTGACCTCATTCCAATGCTGGCGATAATCAACTGCCGGGTTTATAAGATGGACAAAACCTCAAAATGTTTTTATGAATGTGATGCATTCATTCCTTTCAGAAGAATATTTGGAAAGCAATCACATTAAGAAGCAAATAATATATTGCAGCAGTGGGAATAAGTAAATCATACTGCCTTTCTCTGGGCCTTTCCTTTATCATCTCACACAGCACTTTGCAGTAAATCAGGAATTTTGTTCTGAGTTTCCATACAGATAGGATGTAACCAGGACATTCTGTCACATATAGATAACCACAGTAGCAAGAGTTTAAGCATATAAAAAAAGAACATAAAAACCTTTCAGGCTTTTACAGACAGCTCACATGGCCACTTCAGAACCCATGTGTGACACTGTTACTGGCAATTCTGCTCTCCCAATCCAGGCTTTGGGAGTAGTAAGCTGTTAGCTCCTAGCAAATTTCCTTCTCCTTTTGCCTAATCAGCTTGAAATTCATGGCATTATACCCAAGCACACTTGTCTCTTCCTTTAACAACATCCCCAACCTCGGCTACAGAAGCTACTGTCCTTCATGGGGTTTGAAATAGAATACTGAAATAGAAATGAAATATTTGAAATAGATTTTAGGCTCTTTGCAGGGAATGCACCTCATCTTTTAGTTTATGTCACTGACCAAACCATAGTCAAACTGTAGATAGGAGACAATAAAATGTCTAATACTATGTGGCTTTTTATTAATTCACTCTCTTCATTTTGTACAACAAATAAAATAAATTAAATAGGCACGAAACAATATCTTTACATCTAAAACGAAGACAAAAGGTTTGTTTATATGAAGACTTACATGATTTTCTTAAGCAAACTGATCTGTTTAACTTACTTAAAATGCAGAAGTGTTTCCCAAGAAGTTCCAGGTTATTTGAATGAAATGCTCACAAAGTAAACTTAGTCTATGTAGGCTACAAGGATACCTGTGATCAAAACCATGAGTACTTCAAATGGTCAAAGCCCCTCCTTTCCAGGATGCAAGAGCCTCTGGGGATGAAGGGACTTTTCCAGTGTGTGTCAAGTTAGTGCCCTAATTAATGTGAAGAAAAGAATAAATTATTTATTCTAATTTTCGAAGAGATTTGAGAGAGGAATGCTAAGAGGCAGCAAATTCAGTAGTTTCTGCAGCCATTTCAAGTTCAAAGCCAGCCATGGGTATGATTGTATGGCTTAGAGGATGCCAGCTCTAAATTCACATATTCTCTGATTTTAAGGTCAGAAAGCCTCTGCGATCCTCTAGTTCATACTAAACTCTAAAGGCTGTAGTTGCACTGAAGCAGGTAGGTCAACAGTGGTACTGTACCAAGGTGTTTTCTGATATCCCTATGGAATTTGGAGGGTTTGGCAGAGCTGCCAGAGGAAGAACCATCCTATTTTTTCCCTCTCCTCCTTGAGTTAGCTAGTTCTTAGAGAAACTGGATATATTTTCTTGATAGGAAACTTGCAGTTTTCAAGCTTCATAGTTGCCTAATAGCCTTCCTACCTTATTTTATACTGCTATTTTTTCCAGAAAAAGGCCTTCTGAACACTGCTTGAGGTCCTTTTGGTTGTTTGTAGGTTTTGTTTCTTTTTCCTGAAGTATTTACTGTTTGAGGCTATTATCTAAATATGTCTGGTTTTTCAATAACCAAAGCCAAAAAAGAGCACATGACAACACCTCGTAAGTACTCAGTGGGACACCAGACGAGCAGAGCTCCTGCCTCAAACCAGAGATGCACTTTATCTCAGGGCACTTGATGCACTTTATATGAGTTTGGGCTCACACAGGGCACCAGGGTTGGAGAAGAAATCTCAGATCAATCCAGAGTGTTATGCAAGCCAGCAGAGCAATCCACACACAAAAAAAGCAACTGTCTATTCCCTATCCCACAAGCAACCATGAAATCTGATTTTACAACTCTTTTATATCACCAGGGTTGGACATTTCACTATACAGATGTGTTCATTTCATGGTTCATTAACACTCCTGCTGTTTTATAAGCCACCAATACTAACTTTAAATAGATTTCTCCTTGTCCTTCAAAATTGCCTTAAAACTTTAAACTACTAATAGATGTGAATTAACATTAACTTTAAATATCTACATTTTTTTTCCCCATGGCAATACCGAAGTATTACTTTAAAATTATGTAGTTTCTCATTACAAAAAATAATAAATACATAAAATACATATCTAAAAACTGTTTTCTCAAGCTGCAACACAACTTGAAGATGTTTCCTTTCCCAGTCACTGCAGTATAATTTCCTCAGGAGAACTGAAGTACCAACCCCCTCTGACCATCCAGGCTCACGTCCTTCTCTATTGCATGCCTTTTCCCTCAGTCCTTTCCTTCCTCTCCCAATTTCTTTGTTTTATTAACTAAATTCAACAGTTTTTCTGTAATGTTTTAAAGGAAACAGAGGATTGGGGTATGTGTCATTTGGCAAAGAACACAGTAGTTGCTTTTACTCTCTGGCTTTTATTTCCCCAGCAGGATGTGCAAGCTCCAGAAGCAAAGCAGGATTAGAAAGGCCAACCCAAATGTTGGATTGGCCATCTACTGACACCCGAGGTGTCATCCACCTGCTGCCAGACACCCAAAGCGTCACCCACCTGCTTGCTCCAATGCAACCATGGTGGCCTGCTCGATTAAGTCCCGCTCAATGAAGCTCCTGAAGTCCTCGCTGTACACGCTCAGGTCTGGCAGCTGGAATGTGTAGATGGGCATCTCCAAAGGGAACTGCTCATTGCTGCAGTCATTTGCTACATGTGAGCGAGCAAGGGACACTATGGCTGAGCTGGCATGGGAAATCCCTCTGGAAAGACGCTTTTCTGCAGAGAAACCAAAGAGAAGTTACAGCCTGTACCACTGCATAAAAGGCCAGCAATGCCAAGGCTGGTGAAAGCATATTCACTAGGAATTTATTCCACTTCTTGTTTGCTACCTTTTTCAGGTTATTTCTCTACTGTAAAAGATTGCTTGTTCCTATTACAGAACCCTTTGGCAAGTCAGAGGATCTTGACTCTCCTTCTAGCAGAACAGACCAGCAGTAGAAGTAACCAGATATGAAAGACAAGTATTCCTATAAAATATTTTCTTGATGTATCTTAAGTCTTCAAAGATTCATTGGAAAAAAATTTACTGACAGACAGATGATACCACTCCATCACCCTTCCCAGGACAGCCCAGCCCTCCCCTTCTGGCTGCATTCTCCACTCCTTGCTGCAAACCAAGGTGCTCCTTTCCCTTCTCTGCTCCTCCTGAACACCTCTAGTCGCACGTGTCAGTCAGAGGTGGCTCTCTGACCATGAGATCCTCAGCTACACACTGAGCTGGCAGCCAAGTTCTTGTCAGTCCAGGTGGTCAAAGCCAGATATACCCCACACTACCTACTGCACCCACTAAATATCAAATGGACATTTCAGTGCAAACTGTATCCCAAAGAGGATGAAGGGACATGGTTTTATCGACTGTGCTGCTCCTCCTCCCTTTATTTGTATTCAGGGCTTTAAGGAGTCATAAGAAGCATTATTCTTATGATGGAAGTCAGCAATTTTTAAAGAGCTTTACTGAAACTCCTAAGTACTGATGCTATTTCCTGTTTAATAGGAGGGAAGTGCTAGCAGGAGAAGGGAAGCCCTTCTGTTCCTTTTAATGACTGCATAGAAAGCCATCACCAGGCCACTGCTATTACCTGCCTACATGACAAGCTGTCAGACTTGCAGATTTATTTTGGTGCAAACTACAGCTTCTTGAGAAATTCATAGAAAAAAAATTGCAATCCAACAGTCAGAGCGAAAGCTGAAATAAAACCCATAAGAGGTCTGCAAACCAAAAAGCAAATTCTAATGCTTATCATCTTGTACTGGAAATTAACTGTTAGAGGTAGCTGACTAATTTTTCTTAAGGTTTCAATTTCTATTCAGCAGGGGATAGGAGGCAGTTTCTGTGGAACCATAAAAGAATGAAATTTTAAAGCTGAAAGTTATTCATAGTCTTCATACATCCTATTCACATACTGTGAGTAAGAATGCAAAGACTGAAATACGGATTTTTAAACCTTTTTGTTTGTTTGTTTCAATAAGCATGGAAAACTATATACAACAGTGGTCTGTGACACCCTCCAATTAACTCCTTTCATCAGTACCACAGGACTGCTTGGGGACAACATATTTTGTACTTTAATCGCACATTAAAAAACCTACTTGCAGAAGTGAGGCAGAGCTCACAACCACCAAAACATGAAAAATAGGGTCTAGCAGCAGCTCTGAGCCCTGCGACAATGACACAGCTCACAGGTTTCTGGCACGTGGCCTCCCACTCTCTGCAGCCAAGCACAGCTCCCAAGCAGACAGGTCAGACACCTGCCCGTCCCCTGAAACCCCGCAGAGGAGCTCTTACCTTGGGCGATGTCATCCTGCCTTTGCAGGCAGGGCCTCTCAGCCTTGGTCACCTGGGGAGGCTGCTCTGGCTCCTGCTGCTTGTAAAACCTGCCCTCGTTGAACACCTGGGGCAGGTTGGCCGTGTGCACCTGCCGCAGCTGCTCATAGTCATTCAAAGCTGCTGTCAGGTCCCAGTTCTTGCCTGCAAAACAGCAAAGGAACCATCTGCTCACCTCTGTCTGGGGAGCAGCAACCCCCACCACCCTCCTGGAGGCCCACCCATCCAGCCTGTAGCATCCCAACACAGCAGTACTGTGGCAGGAAGTGTCAAAGCCTGTTACCATTGAGTAAAAGCCTTCATCCACCGCTCTCCTCTCATCCACAAACCCAAAATCTATGACATTGTATCACAGGAGGTGATCAAGGCCAGGACTTCTGACTTCCCTTCCTCAGATTCCAAGCAAATGGCTCCAGAAATCAGCAATTTAAGATGCACTCTAAGTCCCACTGAGATGGAGCAATAATTTACATTTGTGTGGTTGTATTAATAATAAATAATAATTAAGAGCAATGATGGAAAGACAAGAGTGATAGTGTCATAGCCCAAAAGAATGAGAAACTTTCTTATCTTTCATTTGCAGAACAGCTAGGATGCAAACACAAAATACTTTGGGTCCCTTTATCTCATACATGAGATAGAACTTGCTCTCTCTGAGATTTTAAAAGCTTTTTAAAAAGCAGGTAATATAGGACAGTGTTCTGTAACAAAGCCTGCAGTGAGAGACTCAGGCAGTGTGGTTCCATGTCTGTGTGAGCTGCTCATGGAGCCTGTCAGCACAGAATCCTCTGAAGGATTCGCTTCCACCTTCCACTTCAGCAAATGGCTCTGGCCGGCAAGCACAGAATGCAGGCCAATATCCAGAGATGCACAAGTCTGTGCAGTACAGGTCATGAAATGGTACTTGTCATTCTCAAAAAATCATGAAAAACATATTGAGATGTCTGCCTGCTATTTTCAAAACAATCCTGCTAAGTTAAGATACAGAGATGTCCACCATTCTCCAAGTACTTGTTTCTAATCGGAAAATTAAAAATATTTAGTAACAAGAAGAGAGACCCTACAAATTATATGAGACTTTCAGAGCACTCCACAAGCACTTTTCCTGGGAATTCAAAAGTAACCTGATTCTGACTAATACGTGATTTATTACACCATAGAAGGTTGTCATTTAATGTACTTTGAGAAGCTACATTACTTGAGTAGCAGTTAAAGATAACTTACTTGCTTACACGAAGGAGATAAGCTAAATATAGCACAAAGCAGTTTTAAACAGATAAAAGAAAGTCTTTTACTGTTAAAGTCATATCTGTGAAGAACAAAAACCTAACTGAAGGAAAAAAATAGCACAAAGAGCTGCTACCTACAGGGTTGAGCTAAACTACCCCAGGTTTTGAAGTACTAACAAAATTGTGAAAGGAGAATTGGTATCATTGAGCAAGCATGTTATCTAGATGCTGAGCAGACCATAATATAAACTACCAAGTGAGCCATACAGAATTGTTCTGTAATGCTGTAATCTCCTATTAGAAAGTCTGTAGGACAAAATGTAAATTCAGTGAAAATTGTCAGAGATCCTGGAACAAGCACTTCAGTTATTGCCAGCATTTTTTCACTAAAAATCCCACGTAGAGCGAATGGCTGTAATCCAGTCAGGGCTCTGCTCTAACTTTTCATACATCCCAACCAACTTACACAACCCAAACACGCAGAGCCATGAGTGCGTTCCCAAAACCAATCAGTGTTTGGAGCAAGAATTGCTTTTCTTTGGTCCTGGTTTTAAGAGGCAATTTTAACATATTTTTTAATTCTTCTTCTCAACCATAAAAACGATAAAGTAATTTTTTTTAAAAAAAAATTGAAGGTGGCAGTACATATAATTCTAGGAAATGTAGCTTTAAACAAAACGTTATTATTCTAGTATTGGCAATGCTACAAACCCAGGGCTATGTGACCCCCAGGAACAACCTGGGCTCATTGAGTACAGATCCCCGAGTACCAGACCTGTAGCAGGGGAACACAGCATTTCCCAGGGCATTCCCTGCAGGTCACCTGCTCAAGATTTTTTCATGTTTAAATTCTGAAGCTAACAAAAATCCCAGTGCATGTGCTGTAAGCGGCTGCTGTGTGACAGGGCTTTGATGTATGTAAGAGGAAAGATGAAAATGAGCAGACTCACAGAAATCCCGCTGGCCTCAGTTTTAAGCCAAATGCAATCATCTTATATAAAAGCTCTGTCATAAAAATTACATTGAGCCTTCAGAAAGCAGGCTCACAGGGTGTTGCATTTAAAACTGGATTGCACAGCGGCTCTTGAGTTACGCTCCATGGTACATTGTAGCAACTGAACTTCTAATATAGGCTTGAAACCTTACAAAAAATAAAATTTCTGTATCTAACACAGAAATATTTTATTTTCCAATCTCTCCATGTCCCTGGAATTGTCCCCATCTCCAGAAAAGAAGCACCAATTCAGCACCAAAGCCCTGAACTTCAGAGAACCAACACAGGAAATTATTATTGGACTCACTTTCCCTAAATTTGCTGGAGCCCCCAAGCATTGAAATGCAAGAAAAACATTCAGCAACATTAAACAACATATTAAGGACCTTTCCATCTCCACAAAGTAGTGTTTTTGAAAATTAGCCACCCTCACTGACCAGCAAAAGTGTTCCCAGCTACCCTCTCCACTGGGAAGATGGAAGGTTTCCCCCTCTGCCCCTCTCCATTTGCTTTACACTTTCACAAGTAAATACAAATGACAAATCTTTTGTTTTCCCCATTGCCCATAAAAAAAAAGAGGAGAATTCATCAGTTTTGGAGAATTAGCAAAGAAAACTCTTAAGTGAAAGTAAAGGAAACTAGAGGCAGAAAAGACAATTAGAGGAAAGGAAGAGAACAAAATTAAGGGTTTTATGAAAGACATTGGGTGAAGAAATACAAATAAGTACAAAAATTTAATGCAGTGCAAAATAAATTCTAAAAAACTAACAAATCTAACAAAAAATATTATGTGATTGGGACCCCAGAGGCAGACTGCAGAAGCAAGAGGCAAGCTGGGAACAAATCAGGAAGATTATTAAATTCAGAGATGTCCAGAGCAGATGATCTGAACAAAGATTTCTATCAGTGTGACAGGGTAGGTGAGAAAGTTTTGACTGGAAGTTACTGAGGAAGTTAAGTGGGGCTTGTGGTTGTGGAGATTAACAGAACACTGCCTACCCCTCCTCCTTTAAACTTTGCATACTAAAAGCTTTTGAATTTCTAAAACTGTAATCTTTTTACATTAAAAACCAAGTTTTGAGAGACAAAAAAACCTCTGAGTGATGCTGGGTTAGAAATGACAAAATAAATTCATATAACATGGAAAACAAACACATCCTCCCACCCAAAGCCTGCAGGGCAGGTCCCTCCTTCCAGTCTTGCCCCTTGTCCAACAAGTGGCATTGGCCTCCTGGTTTGGAGCAGACTGCACAGAGCCTCTCTGGCCCTTAGAGAAGGGAAAGAGGAAGTCTTCTCCTAAGTTCTGTCTGTATGTGTCTCCCATGTTCTTCTCTGACATCTCCCAGACCCTGCTCCTCACACAACTCCCTTATCTGTCACATCTCTCGTTTTCTTTGCCATCTCCTGCACAGGCACCCAAGAGAAAGGGCCAATCTTTCCTACCCTCACAGAGGTTATGCCTGAAGGATAAGTTACAGGCAATTACTTTATTTTACACAGTTTCATCAATTAAGTCAAGTAAAAGCTTTTGTTGCAATTTGACAGACAAAACCAACACAAGACTATTTTTAAGACTGTCTGCTATTTTTCTTTCACTGTTACTTACCTGATGCACCTCAGTCACTGACTGCTTCTTTGTTTACATGACATACTATTGTATTTAAAAAGGCATTTCAGAGGCATAATGACGTTATTTCAGTGCACACAATCACATCAGATGACAAGTCACTGGCAGCTCTGTATCTGTAATAATTTAATTGCTCCAAACCAGCACCAACACAGTAAGTTTGCAGGAAAGGCTTCCAGTTTTGAATGGCCAGAGAACAAGCCAAAAAAAAAGCTGGAGCAGCACAAAGCTGGTTAGAAAACACAGGTAGTGAAATCATGATCAGGGTGCTGGAAACAAATCAATTCACTGACTGAACAGAAAGAACACTCTTACTGAGCAATTGCTTCCTGAACAGCTACATGTGCTACGTGAGTCAGCAGGTGTGAAATTTAACAGCACTCAAAGGTCTCTGCTTTGAAACCAAGTTCTTCTTGTTTGGAGGACAAACAACAAAACACCAAAGAAATAAGTGCAGCTGAGTAAGGAATAAAAGATACACTGTGGCTGAAGGCTGGTACTGATGTTCTAATGTCAGAGATAGCAGACGCCTACATAAACGGGAAATTCAAAAATAAACACAGCTACACTGTGAAGTTTCTGCCCTAAATAATGGTTGCTTGAATAACAACAGGAGGCATCATGAGCCTGAAGAAAAACCAAAGATTTAGATAAAACAATAGATGGTCTAAGAAGCCACTTACCTATTTTTTCCTTAGCACCTCAAAGTAGATTAGCAAAGGGTTAATAAACAAAATGCTAAAGAACAGCACAACTAGAATTCACCTTAGAAGCATTCATAAAATTATAGACTCAAAGAATGATTTAGGTTGGAAGGGATCTCAAAGACCATCTCATTCCAACCCCCCTGCCACGGGCAGGGACACCTTGCACGGGACCAGGTTGCTCCAAGCCCCGTCCAACCTGGCCTTGGACACTTCCAGGGATGGGGCATCCACAACTTCTCTGGACAACCTGTGCCAGGGCCTCATCACCCCCACAGGGAAGAGTTTCTTCCCAACATCTAATCTGACGCTGTCCTCTTTTAGTTTGAAGCCATCCCCCCTTATGCTATCACTCTCACGCTCTTGTCAAAAGCCCCTCTCCAGCTCTCTTGGAGCCCCTTTAGGTATTGGAAGGTGCTCTAAGGTCTTCTCAGAGCGTTCTCTTCCCTTGTCATAGCGAAGGTGCTCCAGCCCTCTGAGCATCTCCATGGGCTCCTCTGGACGTGTTCTGAGAGGTCCACTGGGGGAGCAAAGCTGGATGCAGCACTCCAGGTGGGGTCTCACAAGAGCATTCTCCAGTGCTGCAACCCCAGAGCAACATGATATTATTTAGTCTTTGGGTTTTTTGCCTTGTACTGTTTCGGCTAAAACATTATAGCTTAGTGGGGTTGTAACAGTTAATAAATCTATTGTCTTTCACTTCTTAAATCAGATATAATGAAAACCAAGAGGATTTTATCATTAATTAGTAGGAAGAGCAAATACACAACTATTACATGGTTCCCCCCTCCCCCACAAGCTTTCAAATATCCACCTACTCCAATATGTTAAAAAGAACATTTGAAAGGTCACCAGAAATTCCTGATCTAATGATAAATAAAGTGCTGGAAAGGATGCAATTCGAGATGGGGAACTAGGAAAGATCTAAATAGTAAGAACCACAACGAACGGCAGCTTGCAGCAACAACATGTACAGACAGGACTTCGGCAAAGGAAACGCTAAAAGGGACAGGAAACACTGCCCAGAGCGAAACAGGACCAATGGACCCAATGGAATACAGCCATCACGGGACGACATCAACTGAGCGGGCAACAAGTTAACTTTAGCTGGAGAAGAATAATCTGAGGAAGGCACTGAGCATCAAGACAGTAGCTATGAAATGTACCTGCAAGCACAACTTGAAGGCAACACAGGAACATCCCAGGCTAATGCAAAGAAGTCTGTTTTTACAAACCAACTGCTAATAAAACAATCCTCAAATTCAGTTTAAATGCAGGCACTTCTTCCTGTTTGGCATGAAGTAGATGAACAAATATTTACAGGCAAAAGGTAAGAAGAACTCCAGACCAGCTTTTTTCCTTCTGAAAAAAGAATATATAAAACTAGGATAAAATTAGACCATACGCTTTAAAACAAGATTTAATTTTGGTCCATGTTCTCGAAGGAAAATAATACAGCAAGGCCATTTTGTTAACACATGCCTTGTTTTCTGCTAGAATGCAAAGTCACTCCAAACTGAACAGGCAGCTGGAAATGACAGTTTTGCTCCCTGTTTAACGAGACATTGGTAGCAGCTCAGCTTCCTCTTCCCATTGCCAAGTCTTCCATAAGAGAACTAAAAAAGGAACCATCTGAGAGGAGAATAAGAGACTATTTTTGGGGAGTTAGTTTTGTACACTCAATCACATGACAGCACTGTAAATGTCTCTCTCCCTCTCTATAAATTACATGCTTTCCTTCAAATTCTGCTTGTATACATTTTTCTTTGAGGAGATGTCTCTGTACTGCAGTTCTGTCTTGTTCCATGGGGTCAGTCACCTTTACTGCTCACACTTCATGACTGGAAAGCCAAACTCCCAGTTCCTGAGTTCATGTTCAGCTATGTATCCCTCAATTAAGTGCTGTTTGCAGCTGGAAATAGACAGCAGTTATTTTTATACAATGGTGAAATACTACATCATTTATATAAATAAATGAAACCACTTATACAAGTAAAAGGGCAAATTTTCAGTTAAATACATTATTTTTGAATCAGTTTGTATTATTATTATTATTTCACAGATCCTCCAGTACCTGATGGCTGCCTACACTGTTAACTTTTTAAAGTATTTCATCCTATGCCTTCCCCCACTATTCCAGGGGTCACTGCCTGCACACCTGCTGCTCCCTGAAAACTGAGCTGCTTTCTACCTGATTTATCAGTAATCTCCGAGTTCATCCACACCTATAGCCCTGGCACTGTAAACCACATACAGCACAAATTGTTTTAAAGATTAAACTATTTTCTTTAAAGGTTTTCTTTCTGCCTTAGGCCACATTTTAAGTAGATTATACATAAACCCACCAGCATTACTGTTATTCTGTGTGTGAGAGAATCCAGGTGCCAGCCCAGACTATCCAGGAGGGAAAGGGACATGCCTTCCTCATTCCTGGACATTGGGGAAGTTGGAGCTCACACACCTGAAGAGAAATCAATTCTCCACCATGCAGAGCTCTCAGTTTATGCTTAAGAACTTTCCCAAAGCTCAGCGAGGCGAAGGAGTTTTCCCAGTGACTAGAAGGTGCCTTGCACACACAGAGGTGACACCTGGAGAGTCTTGCAGCTGATTTCCTGTTTCCCTGTGACATGAGACTGATCCATTTCCGAATTCACTCCTGCCCAAAGCAGTGATACACATCTGCCAGCATGGGCTGCTTTGCTGAGACTGCTGCTTCTTTCACCTGCATCACATTTCTTGTCAAATTGCTCTGTCAATATTCACCACTCGACTGAGGGCTTTGATTTTAGCCTGTTTTTACATAAGCCAGCAAAGGCTGAGAATGAAAGATTGAAAAGGGAGACCCAGTGAAGGTTCACAAAATGTAATTTCTACTCTACATCACCTCACATACAGAAGAGTGCTTTCAGTTCTTGAGAGCAAATAAACACAGTAAAAACCTCAGAAAGCGGTAAACATCTCAAAGAGATAGGAAACTAAACATGAAAGATTCCCTAAGTAATCATCCAGAAATGAAAGCAAAGCTGGAAAATAACATTTCTAAGGAACAAATGGTTTAGCATGTGTGTATAATCCACTAACATAGAATTGCCACAGCTAATGATATGTAATTGAAATTTATGAATAATAATTTATAATTAATTTTAAATAGCTGTAAGCATTTTAATAAATATGGAAGTCAAATATTAGACTTTTATACCAGATACCAGCCATGGAAATGTTATATAACTATTATTTTATTAAACCTCTTTGCCTCTTCATTTCAAAAGTAGAATGGGCACTTTCTGAAAAGATAGATGTCTAGCACAACCAGCAGAATGTTTTCTGAGATAGAGAGACAAGCAGCTGTGCTCAATAAAAAGCTCAGCAAAAGAAAACTGCAGGGATTTTACCAGCAGGATAGGCAGAGTATAGAAACATCAGCTGAGCCAACATTTAGGACAGCTTCTGGCAATGTAGAAAATCTATATGCAATGTATAGATTTTTTAGCTATTTGCCCAACAGTCAGTGTGTGTTTAACTCACCCATTTGTTGCCAGGACAAACAACATGTACTGTGCACAACTGTGCTGTGGATGGAGCAGGACATAATTAAAGCAAAACAATTAATATGTTAAAATAATTGGATAGGAAAGCAGAAATTTGTATCCTTGATTATCTACAGGATAGTGAAACTGAAGAAATTTCCCCCAAAGATGAACAAAAGAAACAGCATTGGCTCTGAAAAGGTGGTGTTACTCCATAGGAGCACAACGTGAAGATTCAGTCTGAGCAAGTTAGAAAAACAGAATTTTTGAGCGGGTCAGGAAGTGCAAAGGGCTATGGGGTCATAGAAGATCTGACCAAAACTTGTGATTACAAGGAAATGAGGGTCTACACAAGCTTTTTTTTTGCTCCAAGTTCACTATGACAGTCATTTTTAGGGCTACAAACAACCAAACCTTGAAATTTGTGGGAAATATTTGCACACACTTGTTTTCAAAGTTTGATTTTAACTATGGACATCATCCTTCCAAGGCCAGGTGCAAGGCATTGACTACAGCCTGTGCACCATGGGGTGGGGGGCTGCTCTTCTGAATATTGTTTATATTGTTGTTAAGAAGCTACTTCATGGGTTTCAGTGCTGCTCACAGAGAACTGACACGCTGTGACAACTACGACAGTCAAAATGCTGTGAGGGTGGCAGCCCCTCTTGTGTCTTTTTTGAACAAATGAGAAACCACTCCATTAATTACTGTCTCCCAGCACAAGACATGACCAGTGTTAGAAGCTGTTACACCAAATGTAGCTACAGCTACAAGTGCTGAAATGTTTCTCTGAGCACATCTTGTTCAGAACTAGCAACAATTCCTTTTACTTTGAGAAATTCCTGTGTAGGAGGAAATAATTTGGGGCAGATGCATATGTCTATTAGCCTGTCAGAATAATTAGGTAGTTTATTGCTTATTTCTTTGTTAGCACGTTCGATGTGAATCTATCCAGCTACAGAAATGAGATGTACAACACAGAGAAAGTCTATTCGATGTTTATTTGAAAGCATTGCTCTTTATAGAAAGGAAAACAAGGTAAGTAACTCTTCTGAAAGACCGCTGATATGTGTGGGAACCCTTTCAAATTTTGGCAATGCTCTATCAGCACAGTAACTGACAATCTGTCCTGATACAGCTGAGAAAAGTCTTCTCATGTTCTTTTTCTAAAAGACCATCAGACTACGACAGACTCTAGGCGAGAATGACAGGTTGATCAAATCAGTCAGACAAAACAGAGGGCTCTTAAATATAGCAAGCCTATGCTAATATTCCTTGCTAGGTATTCCAAGGTTTTATTTCATGGATCAGATGACTTGGGAAATGCAGCAGAATTGTGTGCATCTCTGTGTTAATAATCTATCATGCCTTATTACTGAAAAGCCCAGAGTGAAGAAAGAACTAACCACAAAATGAAAAACTTTCAGCATACATAAAGTGAAATGGCTCTTGCAAAAAGGAGATACATAACATGAGGTATGCTTTTAGGTCTGCTGTAGCTGTTCAGTAGCTACTTTGATTTAACACAATTTCTTAGAGCACATTAAGATAAAAAAAAGAAACCAAACCCCAAACCTCTCAGGCAGCAAGTCCAATATGGAAGCTTCAACCCCACAGAAGCACCTTGCAATTTACAGATATCATCTACTTATTTCCAACCTCCCATCTTCACAATTGTTGTCAGCCCACATGAGAAGAAATGAACAAACCTGACTATTATGAAATGCCCTCAAATATCAATGGCATCTTTCCACTTTTAAGCCTATAAATCTAAAACAACTACAACAAAATAAATAAATAGATAGTAATTTTTCTGATACAGCTTCTTGTAGTTGCTTTCCAACCCAGCCACCTGACCCCCATGCTGTGAAGTTCAGGTATGCATATTAATCACTGAGACCCAAAAATACCTCTGATGTGTCTATCACTGTACAGTAAGTCCCTTTCAGACTCAAGTTCAGACTAAACACAGTGACCTGAGAAACTTTTACAACTACTTTCAGGCAGCTGAATATGAAAATTCTAAAGTCTCCTCCCTTCTCTCCCTGGCACATAAGCATTTAGGGCTTGACTCTTAATAACTTCAAACACAGCAATCTAACACTAAGAAGTTTTTAGGACTTTTGTTAAAAACAACTGCCTTAGTATAATTGACGGTCAGCTTATTACAAGAGTGGACTTGGTAAAAATACTAAGAAATATCTGCTTCCATAGACCAGAGCTCCCTTGTTATGACTGGTTCTTGGTTTAAGCAAGCAGTGAACAGAGGAAATGGCTGTGTCCCAGAAGTTTACCTTCTAGTAAGTCTCTTGCCAGACCTGGTTCTGCCCCTGTGGACCGAACAAAGTCTGACAGGACTGCATCCATATCAAGCGTCATGTGATCATTCAGAGGTGCTGCCAGACATGCAGCAGCAGTTGGATTCACTGGCTGGCTAAAAGGTCTCCATCTGCCAAGGAGAAAAAGAAACAGGGTTTAGAATATACTCTCAGGTGACATAAACCACATTTTCCTCTATTCCCCAAACAAGACTATTAAAAAAGCTAAACCATACAAATTACAGCATATTAAAATAAACAGCATTTGTCATCCATCTCTACCTTAGCCTAGAGCTGCTGATCACTCATACTGCAAGGTTTTCTCTATCTTAATATTTCATATTTTTATTGATTTTTCTTATGAGAAGCTCATAAACAGCTTTGCAACTTGACTCCAATTCAGCTAAACACAAGATCGGTTTATTAAAACCACAATCACCATATCATTGTCACTGCTCATAAACTGAACTTTAGCAAGGACTTAAATGTCTAGAGCTCTTTTGCCTTACTAATACTAACACACACAGAGCAGAGCTTAGGATTTCTTCTTTTATTTGCCTTGTCAATATAGCTTCTGTAATTTATAGATTCTCTGCTGTGCTGGGTCTGGCTGGGAGGGAGATCATTTTCTTCGTTCCCTTTCTAGAACTGTGGCTAACCCAGTGTTGATAATACATCAGTATTTTATTATTAGTGAGCAGAGCTTACACAGCCAAACAAACAGGCTGCCTCAGTTTCCTGCTCTGGCCCCACAGTGAATAGGCTGGGGTGGGCAATAGGCTGGGAGGGGACACAGCTGATGTTACAGTAATTTATGAGGTTTATTTGTTTTATTTTCTTTTCCTGGTGACCAGTGCTGTAGCTGCTGAACAGTTTTACTGTGTTTATGAGCCATCTGTGGGGGACAATCTTACCAGGGTGCTCTCCTGGGGGCACGATCACCCAGAGACCTGTTAGGAAGCAGATCATGTTTTGCCCCAAGTGAAATGTGACTATGTCTGGCATGGGAATTTTTCTTGCCAAATCCATAGCTAAGAAAAATATATCTGCTCTACTGCATTCTGCATCTACATTTTGTTCCTGAAAACAGGAACCTCCTCCTTCTAGGCAATGCTCTTTATAAACATAAGATAGAAATTAAAGCAGGCACTACAAGAGGAGTTGATGCTAGGCAAGCTATTAAAACAGTTGGAATTTAAAACACAGTTATCCTAAGTGTATTTCCATACTTCAACCCTGCCTGCACTGCTGCAGAAATAGTGCAAAGCAAAGAAAACAGGATGAAATTAAACAATACACAATGTAAGGAAAAGCATATGTGTTACTTTCATGCTTGTTATTCATTGGTCACAGTTTACCTTTGAGCATGAATTGGATTTTTCTCGTTGATTCCTCCTCACAGGCTCAGTTGCAACTTGACCTCGTGCCAAGGGTAAGGACCGGCATAGAGATTTTCTATTGGCAGCAGATGATGTTGGTTGGTTCTTGGTTGCACCACAGCTACAGGGAAATAAACTGAGAAAGAAATTGGAAACCAATTAATTTCACTGTCCCCCAAAAGACAAATAGTCCTTTCCTACTTCACGTGTAACTACCTGGTTATACTTACCCTTAAAAATGGAGTGCCTTTGTTTTCTTAGAAATTGCCTTTTTCTTATCCACGCTACAATGCAAACATCATTTACCCCCTGCCCTAGGAGGGTGGGGTCCTTCTCAGCCTCATCCGTGAGGCCACTAAACCAAACTTAGTCCAACAAACTAAAAGTTTGCAGGATATAAAATCACAAAATCATAGAATTGTTACAGCTGAAAGAGACCTTTAAGATCACAGAATCAATTAGGCTGGAAAAGACCTCTAAGGTGATCAAATCCAAACTATGACCTAACACTGCCTTGTCAACTAGACCATGGCAGTAAGTGCCACGTCCAGTCTTTCCTTAAACACCTCAGGGACGGTGACTCCACCACCTCCCTGAGCAGCCCATTCCAATTTTCATGAAGAAATTCCTTCTGATATCCAACCAGAACCTTCCCTGGTGCACCTTAAAGCCATGTGCTCTCATCCTGTCACTGTTGCCCAGGAGAAGAGCTTGACCCCCACCTGGCTACGCCCTCCTGTAAGGGAGTTGTAGAGAGTGATAAGGCCACCTCTGAGCCTCCTCCAGTTCACCACCCCCAGCCATTTCTTGCAGGACTTAGTGTCTACACCCTTCCCCAGCTTCATTGCCCTTCTCTAGACCTGCTCCAGCACCTCGGTGTCCTTCTTGTTACGAGAGGCCCAGAACTGGACACAGCACTGGAGGTGTGGCCTCACTGGGCCCAGTACTGCGGGACAATCACTGTCCTGGTCCTGCTGGACACACCATGGCTGGTACAGGCCAGGTGCCACTGGCCTTCTTGGCCACCTGGGCACACCTGGCTCATGTTCAGCTGCTGTTGACCAGCACTCCCAGGGCCTTTTAAAGCTTTCCAGCCCCTCTGCCCCAGCCTGTGGCACTGCAGGGCTTGGTGTGAGCCAAGGGCAAGACCCGGCACACCTGGCCTCGTTGAACCTCCTAAAACTGGCTTCAGCCCAGCCATCCAAAAGTTCCAAACTGATTGACAAGACCATCAAGTCCATTGGCCAGCCCAGCACCAAGATCATGTTCATCACTGAACCGAGTCCTCAAATGCCATATCCACACATTTTTCGAACACTTCTAGGGGTGGTGACTCCACCACTTCCCTGTTCCAGTGTTTTACAATCCTTCCGTAAAATATTATTTTCCTAATATCTAATATAGATCTCCCCTGGTGCTACTTGAGGCCATTTGCTCCCATCCGGTCACCGCTACCTGGGAGAAGAGACTGACACCCATCTCACCACAACCTTGCAGGCCAGAGCAGTAAGGTGCCGCTCAGCCCCTTTTTCTCCAGGTTAAACAGCTTGAGTTCCCTCACAGCTCCTCATCAGACCTGTACTCCGTGGTTACACAAGTCCATGTTTTTCAGGACGAAGGTAGATTACACTGCTGCTGATCCTACCCACTTCATACTCTCCTGGCCTCTCCATTGTACCACTGCATGTTTCACACCGCTTGCACATTTATGCTTTTATACTATTTATACAGCTGTATCATTATGTTCGGGCCACACAAGGATAGCAGAGGAGGTGATCTTTTCTTCTCTATTCAGTCCTGGTGAGACTCGTCTGGAATATTATGTCCACTTCTGGATCCGCAACACAAGAAAGACAGAGACATACTGGAGTGAGTTCAGTGAAGGACCACAAACTGCACTGGATCACCTCTGTGCAAGGCAAACACTTCTAAAAAGTAATCCTAATGAAGATACAGGAACAGAAGGAAAGCTGGAAATATTGAGGATACTAGTTAAAAAGGAATGCAGACATTTTGGGAAGAGAACTACCTTAATGGATTATGGCCAAATTTGACATCTAAACTGTGTCTCAACTGAATCTGTTCGAATGCAAATGCAGGACAAAAATGCTACTTTTATTTTTAACAAACACTCATACATAGATGCACTGCACTCAACAGTACTAATCTGTACAAAAAGATCACCAGAAACTGAGTACAACTAATTTCTTTAGTGACTACAAGAAAGAATGAAATTAATCTTAGCCAGCAGGATGGAAGCATATGGATCAAAGTAAAGGAACCTGCCAGGGATGATACAAAGCATTAGTGCATTTCAGATCACCACCAGAAGTGACTCAGTAGTATAATGAGTGTTAATTTAAAATGCACCAGCTGGGCACTCAAGTACAGTCACTGTGTGGGGGCTGGAGTGCTCAGTAAGTTTGGGGAGCTGAAGTGCATATCAGCTTGGAGAAGCCAATTCATGAGCTGTCTCAGGATCAGCATTACTTCAGTATTTTCAACAGTAAAAAAAGACATCCTTCTAAGAGGAAAAGACAAGACCAGTCACTGCATTTATGACGCCACCATCACCTCAGAATTACCTCACAGAATCCACACTCTGGAAGCAAAGAGCAGAGTTCGCAGGATCCTCTCTGCATACATTTGAACTAAGACTGTTTTATCCCCATGGAAGTTGTTTGCTCAGCCCTCCAGAATTTAGATTGAAACAAACAAACCAACAAGAACAAAACCCAGTAGAAAAAGTCTTAAAAATATTATCTTTACCAGAAAACTACTATCAACTGTGAAAACCCATCCAGATGGAAGTGTAAAAAGTAAGCAAAAAAGAAATTAAATTATAAATTCTCAAGAAGGCACTAACTCAGAAGGTAGGTGGCTCTCAGACCCACTGTTCTCCCCAGATGGATTTGGTCTCTCCTCACCTAAGGAACCATCAAGCACCACCTTTGCTCTCGATGGCTTGTCAAAGCATTAACACAACTTACACTTAAAATACACGTGGAGCAGATCTAACACAATCATTCACCTCATACCACCTGTCCACAAGCACCACTCCTCCTGTGGGTAGCACCACAGACACCTGCAGTTTTCATTTCAAATGGGTCACACATGACACACAAACTTCAAACTGAATGGTAATTGAAATATCTTGACCATCAAAATACAGGAAGACCTTGGTTTTCACTCACTTTCTGGCCAAGCTTCTTCCCTAAATAATTTCTTATTTATACAGTGCAAATACAAGAGGCAGCGAAATTGGATGATTTGTTGTATACTATAAGAGAAAGCATTTAAAAAGTATTTAAAGAGGAGATACTGATTACTTTGAAATGTTAAGATGGGCTAATAGGACTTGAAATCAGTTTAGTACAATCTCAGTTATATTTGATCTTCTCTTTTCCTTAAAGTACCTCTCTCTCAAAGCTGAGCCATACTTGGAAATAAACATTCTTCACCTGAATCTAAATTTAACTTCTTCAAAATCAAATAGCTTCACCCAGTTAAATGATATGAACTATTTTTTTTCCTAAAGAAGCATAAAGAGATGCACAGGGCTAACTAACGAAGCAAAAGCAACCATGTTAAAACAAATCCCATACATCCAGAACAGACACAGCTGACAAATCCAAAATGAGGAACAGAGAGAAAACAGCACACACTGGACAAATCCTCAGGAAGAGAGAATGACTAAGCTGCACCTAAGATCTTTCACTCCTCTAATTTTCAAAGAAAGGATGAAATAAGCACCATCAATAAGATGCACAGTCTTGGTGCTCTGGGAAACCAATGGAGAGACACCCAGCGATTGCATTAAACCAGTTCTCCCCTGGCTGTTTGTAAGTCCCTGCAGTGTGACAGAGCTCAGGGCCTGTTTAACATCACTGCTGGCTCTCAGCTGGTCTGGCAATGGACAAAGGTGCAGTCACTCCTGCGTGCAATGTTCCTGCTGCTTGGACCTGCTGTGAAGGCAGAAAGGCCCTCTCCGTGCGCAGTTTGAGACCTGGAAAGTAATTCTTTCTGACAGGCCACAATTGATGGGAAATGCCATAATTCTACAATCTTGACAATATTATGAAATTAAACCACTCTTTATTTGGTTAAACTATTAAGCAAAAATCTATAACTAAACAATCAAATTCAGTGGAGAAGATTTGTTTAGGAGAACAGCAGCTTTAAGAAAAGTGGTAGTTAATGCAGGTCACTTAAGAAAGTGGAGATGGTATTTTTTCTGCTAACTGGATTAAAAGGCATTAGTTGAAGAAGACAGATCGATGGTAATTGCCTAAACAAAAGGTAACTGTGAACTAGACCTGATGGCAAAGTGAGGCATTTATATGTTAAAATGTGGACTCTCAAAACAGTAAAATTACAGGACAGCATTTCGTGAGGGCCATCTACCTTCTCAAGTCTCAAATATCAGAGTAATAACAAAAGGAGAAGAATAAGAAAGAAGAAAAGCAAAAGCTCAAATCAGACATTATTACCAAGGTTTTATCTACACAATGGAACTCAGGAAAATTAACCCAATTATTTTAACTGGATTTGTCTATGTCCATTAAATTCCTTTGCAAACACTTTCATCTGTGAATAAAATGCTGGCCTTAATTTGGTTTGGCTCATCTTGCCTTCGAAGTGAATTAAACTGAATTCACTGGAGGCCACTTTAATTATGAATGGGATAGTGCACACAGGGACTTGGTGGGATTTAAGCTGCCCTCTTCAAATTCCTACATTTAGTTGATTTGCATAAATTTCCCCTGGTATCTTGTGTAGACAAGTCCTGAGCAGATACATTAGATACAGAAGTGGAAAAAACAGAGAAAAAAAGAAGCTATGCTGAAGAATCCTTGGCTCTGTGGGAACCATCAAAGAAGAGCTATCCAAGAGAACTCTTCAAGTATTTTAAGTCCAGTTCTAGGATCAACACCATCAAGGTTCAGGGACCAACTGGGGTATATTTTAAAAACTCAGCTACATTTCAATTTTCAGAAATGCTATTTAAAGTGTCTACTATCTGCTTACATGTTTGAATTATTTCAAGCTAGAACTATAATAAAGGACACAACTAAATTATCTTTAGAGGAGATTTTTACAACTGTATTTTCATGGAACTTCAGAGGGTTTTCATAACACTATTTTTCTTACTTAAGAGTGATTACATTCTCAGAAGAAAAAAATATCACAGATAAACAAGAAGTCCATAGAAATGGGGGTCCTGAACTGGAATAAACCAAGCAAGAGACAGAGCCTTTTCAGGTAAGGATCTTCTACATCTCTGCATCAGTATTTTTTCAGGATAAAACACCACCATTGCTATAGTATTTTTTTCTCAAACAAGAAAACATGATATAGATAACAAGATAAAACTAGACATGGAGAATGAATGTAAGCCAGTTACGATGTTTCCCTTACTTTATTCACAAGGGCCCTCATAGTGTGTTAATTGTGTTCTAACAGAAAGCAGCTGTGCAAAGGATAAATGTAATGCCACTGATAAAGCTGGGATTTCTTTAAAACAAATACATTAATTTTAAAACAAATTCAAGTATTAATTATTCTTTTTTCTGTGAGAGTGATAAAGAAGTAGACAGTATTATACTGCACTGGAAAGATGACAATTAGGCTTTCAGATGTTACTCTGAGGCCTCTTATTAAATGCAGTTTCATTAAGTAACATGCACCTCCTTTACTAGAGTATATCGCCAAAGAAGCAACATAAACAAACTAGATTTCTTCCTCATTTGGAGTTTTTTCCTTATTTTTTTTCCCTCATTTTCCTTGTTTATGAATTTGTCCTGATACAGAAAGAAGATATTATATAGAAATGTTGAATATATTTCTCCAAATGCCATCCTTCTTTCAAATAAAGAAGGTATGCTGGCCAAAACTCTAATCTTAACACAGCTTTCTCTCCCAAAAACATCTATCATATACTCTGCCTGCATAAAATTAACTTCAGTGCATGTAAAGCATGAATTCTGAGCAGCCGTTTTTGGATATCTGTAATGTGGAGTTTCATTATTCTTTTTTAAGTCGGCCTTACATTAGGAATGACTGACTTGGGCCTGTGGGCACCACGAGAAGCCTTCAGCTCCACAGCCAACACCACCAGCTGAACGCCTCGCAGTTCCCTACATTTTGAGCTCTTTACTCCCCTGTTTCTACACTTCGACGTCTGAAATCAATTGTCATAGCAACAGGGGGCTGAGCCGTCATTTGCAATGCAGATCAGCTTCCTGATCAGCCGGTGTCACCGGGGCCTGACCCCTCGGGCTGAGTTTGCACTGCTCCGAGCCCGGTCCTGAGGGGACACCCGGGTGACACCGGGGCCGCGGGCACGCAGCAGCCCAGCCCAGCCCAGCCCAAGCCCTGCCCCGAGGGGACACCCGGGTGACACCGGGGCCGCGGGCAGGCAGCAGCCCAGCCCAGCCCAGCCCAGCCCAAGCCCTGCCCCGAGGGGACACCCGGGTGACACCGGGGCCGCGGGCACGCAGCAGCCCAGCCCAAGCCCTGCCCCGAGGGGACACCCGGGTGACACCGGGGCCGCGGGCANATATACTCTGCCTGCATAAAATTAACTTCAGTGCATGTAAAGCATGAATTCTGAGCAGCCGTTTTTGGATATCTGTAATGTGGAGTTTCATTATTCTTTTTTAAGTCGGCCTTACATTAGGAATGACTGACTTGGGCCTGTGGGCACCACGAGAAGCCTTCAGCTCCACAGCCAACACCACCAGCTGAACGCCTCGCAGTTCCCTACATTTTGAGCTCTTTACTCCCCTGTTTCTACACTTCGACGTCTGAAATCAATTGTCATAGCAACAGGGGGCTGAGCCGTCATTTGCAATGCAGATCAGCTTCCTGATCAGCCGGTGTCACCGGGGCCTGACCCCTCGGGCTGAGTTTGCACTGCTCCGAGCCCGGTCCCGAGGGGACACCCGGGTGACACCCGGGCCGCGGGCACGCAGCAGCCCAGCCCAGCCCAGCCCAGCCCAGCCCAAGCCCTGCCCCGCAGCCGCCTCCCGCCTCCTCTGCTGCCACTCAAGAACAAACAGCTGCTGCAGCAAAGCCACCCTGCTCAGATTAGCGCTCCTGGGAAGGCTGCTGGGTCCTGAGCTGTAAATAGATGCACAGCTGATTAAAGCTCCCTTTAAGCAAGTGGTTAATTTGACTTACAACAGACTTGAAATAAGAGTTCCTTGAGGCAGGTGTTGGATGGGTGTTATGCTGCTGGTTTTTGGTGAGGAAAACAATCCATTTTTGCCACAGTAGAAGGTATGAATAAGCAAAATTTTGTCCCCTGAGAAATCTGGAAGAAAACAGAAAAAGAAGTAGTATGTTAATCATTACACTTCTGCTATTTGAATAATAATAACTGCCAAAATCGACTTTACCTTTGACCTTAGAAGTCTAATGGATACTACCCTTAATGCAGATAAATTACCACGTACAGTAATTTGCATGAAGAATGTTACTTGGGTACAACCCAGACCATTAAAAAAAAAAAAGAATTATGAATGTACAAAAATATCCTTATGGCTCTCCTACATGAAAATGGCAATTTACACTTGGAATTTCCTCTAACAGTTCTATGTCCTAAGATTCATCAAAGTTTTCTTCTCATAAGCTTCCAAAATCTAAGACAATGAACTAATAAAGAGATATCCAGGAGAAGACTCAATCAGGATAGCCATTCTTTTTGATGAAAAAAAGAGATGAGCACATGAAGAAAGAAGGAACACCATTTCATGGGGTTTATTTATTTTTTTAAGATACAGCAGTTCCCTTTACACATAATCTACTCCTATATTTTAAGAATAAATCCTGCTGCTTGCAAATACATAATCCAATTACTATAAGCTTCACCTTATTATTCGAAAAAGCACTTAAAATCAGTTTTCCTGTATCTGGTTTTTTAATCCATTCACAAAACTCATACATTTGTAACTGGGCCTAACCCCACCAAAATCAGGATTTAACAGATACCTGCCCAAATCTTTTAATCATGGAAAACATTCCTTCTGCTAATGCTTTTAAAACAGGCAAAACTATAACAAGGTCCACAATTTTTACAAATTTGTGAGAATTGGGATACGAAAGCAGAACATAACATTATTTCTCGTTATTTCCTAGAATACATACAGAAGTAACCAAATCTCAGTAGATAATGGTTCTTGTGCAAAACCTCCCAGTTGTCTGTGTGACAACTCAACTGTAACATGAGTTAAGTACCTAAATTAACAAGTCTTAACTTACCCAACTCTAACTCGGGTGTATGTGAAATAATATATAGAACTTGATAAGATTCCTACCTTTTTTTTTTCTTCACCGTGACATATTTTCATGCAAGAACCATAAATCTGACCAAAGTATTATCTTCAATTCTTTGTTGAAACTCACTTATGAATGTAGCACACCACAGACACCCTCACACTGAAGCAGATTATTTCAAAGTTCATAGCAGCATAAAAAAACATCATTTCATACACTGCAAAGGAAATGCAGTCAAACCACATTCACCTGTGACCCTTTCTTTATCACTCTCAGGGAACCTAAAAAAACCAGCTGTAAAACCCTCAACTTACAGAAGCAACCTTTAATAACTCTTAACACTTTCAAGGGTACTCAGACTGCAGAGTATGGAAATAACCATTGAGTGTGAATATGCCTCCACATTTCTAGCTATACAATATTAACAAACTGAAATATCTGCACTATGAAACTCACATTAGCTACAGGGAAATAACTAAAAACTCTGATATCCAGCCCTCAAAGCCAAATGATGATGCTTCTGCTAAGGAGATGTAACTTTTATCACTGCCCTGGAAATAAACAAGCAAAGTATATTCCTTTTTCTCAACTATATGTTAACAAACAACGATTGAAACGTTTTTATAGTTTTGTTCAACACATCTGCTGCACAGAATAATAAACACTTTCCAACACAGCCTACTTCTTCTGTTGTAAGAGGACTCAACCAATGTCCTTGCAGTATATGGATGCTGAAAAGTTAGAAGCAGAGAAATTCTTCAGCTTTTTCTCAGTGTTCTGTGAGAGCATCGCTTTCTCACGCAGACTAGATTAAAACAGTGAAGACCGTTTTGTAAACTAATTCTCTATCTTTGCACCTGGAGTTTGTTGTGAAGTGCTGTTATGGTACATTGAGGAAAATATTTTGAAATGGGTGTTGTACAGCCTCCACCAATCATTCTAGGAGGTGGTTGACCAAGGGACCAATAGTACCATGCTACTCTTGCGAACCAAGTTATAGAAACCGATTTATAATTAAAGACTCCACTTTTTCCTGAACTTTGATCGTGCCATTCTTCACCGCCCTCGCTCTACGGACAGCGACAGCAGTAGGTATTTTTTTTATTGTATCACAATACATCATTTAAACTAAAATAAAAATTATTCCATTTAGCTTGCTGTTGTAAATAAGTTATCTAAATGATTACCATGGCTATTGTGATAGTCAGGGCACAAGGATATGCACGTAGCTCAGCCCTTTTCAGCCTTTCTCACACATCCATTGGAGCTTCACCAGTTCAAGATCAACCCTAAATACTGCTTACTCTGCTGTATTCCCCAGTACAGGGGGCCAAGAAACTGAAGAATGCTCCCTATATGACCCCCACTTGGTCTGTGACAAACTACACAGAGATATAAAAGCTCAGAATAAAATTATCATGAGATATGAAAAAAGTTCAGGATGGAATTTCAGTTGCAATTCTTTCATCATTCTGGGCACAAATTTTCAATTTATCTTTTTACCTTTGCATGGTCCTTGCAACAGCTTCTGCATGAAGTTTGCAAAGAAAATGAAACACAGACTGAAGATGCTACTTATGTTTTCAAACCCAAGAGCTCAATCTCCAACAGGCCTTTTGAAGGTAAGAGTCTGAGGCAGAATCAGCTGAGGCCAGAGAGCAGAGATGTTGTTAAGAATGATATCCACAGTAACTCTCTCATTTGCCCCTACTTTTATTTGACATTTCAAAGTAGTCACTAACAAGGAGATGAAGAAGCTTCCTCGACTCAGTTTTTAGAAATACCTCAATTCTCTTCCAAGACACATGCACTGCTTGTTCTGAACTCAAAAGGGGTTCCATTTTCCATTTCTGCTTCTGACACAGGACTGAAATACTTCCTACAATTTTCTCAGCAGCTTAGGATCAGCTGCACACTGCTGAAAACCTCTGCCAATACTCTGCTGAATGTGGATCAGCATCTCCTCAAGTGTGAGCACACCTCAAGTGTGTGCTTGCTTCCATTATTTTTCTTACATACCTGCCCACTGAAGTAGCAGTAAGTCCAGATATAAAACATCGCCTTCTGTAATATCAGCTTTGTGCTTAGATTCTGTCAAGACTTGGCTTCTTCAGTGCAAGTTCTACATTCAGTACAAGGCCTTGCTCACTGCTCAGTGCTTCTTTGCAATTATTTAATGTAGCTCAAGGAACATATGAGGGAAAAGATATCCCTAATAATAGGGAAGCAGTAATATTCAAGAAATAATAACAAGATCACCAGAAGGAAGGGGTTTTCATGCCCAGGGTAAAGGAAGCACCTCAATGATCTAAATTTTCGAAGACAAGTTCTTGAGCACAGTCTGAAGTGCTGACACAAACACAGTTCTTTTTCTTCTGAACCTTCATCACTTGAAATCTCTTTATGATCACTGCATGAGAAACACCTATTGCTTTATGTGTGTCCTAAGTCTGTAGAGTCTGTACAAGTTACTGATGAAGGAAAGGATTTCTCCTCTAGTTAGAAAAAAGTCTCACTGTGACCAGTGTTCTTGCACGTGAACACATTTCTCCTCTTCCTGGCTTATGCCAGTTTGACTCAGAAAATGTGTGCAGTGGATTGATCTGACAGGGATATGAAGGCAGAAGCTTAAAGGACATAAGTGTTAGCAGTATGAGCTCTGTATAAATAGTCCTACTGATACACGTCTCCAAGCATCCTTTATCTTCTCATACACAGAGATTAGGGAAAAGCTCAAATGCTTAATTGTATGTCAAGTGCACAGTCAGCGATTAAGGGTTCAATATAGTCTTAAAAATGGAGTCTGCAGCACATCCATGCCTTGACAGAGACAATTCAGCTGCTATTTTAAACACAAGGCTTGACTGTCTGTTACTCTGCACGTTACATTGTTCCTCACATCAAGGCAAAACACATAATGGTTCCTCTTAAAAATACTGATCCCCTCAATTGGTTCATCCCACAGCTTCAGTGACAGACTGATGAGAAAGTTCTCTCTCTTACAAGTATCCTAAAAATAGCAGCAGGATTGAATTTCTGAAATTCAGATTATGTACAAAAAGCAAGTCCTTATAAGTCCTTAGGTGCACATAAGATAGAAAGAGCAGCAAGCTACAAGCGTGCCAGGCATACGAGTAACGTGCTGGAATTCAGCAGAAGCTGGAATATCAGCTCGGTGTGTGCTGAACTAAACGAGCTCCAGCAGGGAAGAACACACACACAGAGTGCAGCAAAACAGAACTGGGTAATTTCCCCCCAACCCTGTGACTCCCATCCTTATTTCTGTGAAGCATGATGTTTCTCTGTTACTGCATTTAGTTTAGAAAATGAAACTAAGAAGAATAGAAGACTAATTTCCTTTTTGTCCTAAAAAACCTATCATTTAATATCATCTCCAAGATTTTAAAACAGCTAGAGATACAAACGAGAAAATAAAGATTTGAGAAATGAATGATTCATTTCACAACATTTTGAAGATGCATAATATAAGTATAGCAACTGTGTGTGTCACTTAAACTGTGTAAGTAATTGAAAGTCCTGCAGTAGGAAAGTCATGTAGTGAAGTAAATGTGAAATTATCTAGCATTAAGAACGGCTGTTCATCAAAAATTTTTTTTAAAAAGCCCTAAACAGTAAGAAAAATCCCTCTTTCATTTAGTCAAATCAATTTGGTAACACAGACTAAGTTTTTTCTCACTATAAATAAGCTGTAACTACCTCTACCATTGTGATTTTTCCTGTAATTCAGGCAATGTGAAAAATAATAATTAATAGGAAATACTCAGGCTCAACAAAGAGAACTGAAAGCTGATGAATCAAGGAAAAAGTGTTATAAAGAAACACAGCAGAATTATACACACAAAAAAAGCAACAGCAACTAACAGATATTCCAAGTTTGATGTTAAAATAGCCTAATTTCTGACCAAGTTCAACAGGATTAATGGATATTCAGCATCTCGAAGTAGACCATTAGTTCTAATTGCCACTGTCGTCATCATCTATTATTGCATTCTATGGAAAAGCAGGACATGGAATTAAATAGCACTGTACAAACTAGGAAATTCATAATGCCAGGAAAAAACATATGGAAAATGCTATTGATTGCAAAATAGAGCCTGGGGGTGGGGGAATAAAACCCTTCATCCCACTGAATATTAATGTCTACAGGCAACAGCTTAAAAAAAAAAATACCAAGTGCCTGCATTTTTTTAACTTATGTACCAAATTCACATATGAAAAGAGCACCTGTAAACTAAATGAAGAACAATCTCTTCTGAAACAAACAACTCATCACAAACCCCCAGACAGGAAAAAGAGAGGAAAATACAAAAGAATTTGCAGTCTCCTTGAGCCTTAGCTGACAAACGTGATGACAACATCACTCTGAGGAATTAGGACATGTTTGTAGAGCTTACTGCAAGCTTCAGCATATAAATATCTTTCAATTTAATCTGCTGCACAGAAAAATATTTATATATTTTTTTAAACATCTTAAATTGGATTCTGAAAGGATTTCAGAAATACCTATATTTTTCTCTGCTTTTTATCATAAAAGTCCTGGAAAGTTGACAGATATATTAAAAAAAATCCCTTAAGCTATCCAAAAAACTATTTTCTTTCATACATTTTTTTTTTTTTCTTTATTTTAACGGCATTGATCAAACTCCTCTGCTTTGCTGCTGATCAGAAGCCAGATGCATAGCAGAGCTGATTGGGAGTTGTTGCTGATTATTTTTAGAAACAAATGTTTCAGCACTTTGGACAATACCCACTGTCAATTTATTAGGAATTATTCAAAAACTCATGGCAGAAAATGGCTCTGCCTGACTAGTAGGGCTGCTTACTAGCCAGAAATGCAAGGAGGAGAGAGAGAATGCTGTTACTGTTGGTTCAGAATAAAAAGCTGTGGATGTGGAGCAGCAATGATTTCAAGGAAGGTCTTTAAGTTCATTTAGGTTTTATATGAAACACATATGGCTGGGTCGGAGGGAAGGAAAGAGAAAATTATGATTTGATGCAGGGAGTTGGTCCCCCAGCAACAGGTCAGTAGTGTTTCTCAAGACAGATGCTCAACAGACAGACAAGAATATAAACCACATAAAAGGAATTAAAAAACCCCCCAAGAAACCCCACCAAATACAAAGAAACAAAACAAAAACCCACAAAAGAAAACAAAACACACAACCAAGGAAAAAAGAAAACAACAAAAAAGAGTTTGCTTGAAATCATGTTCTTCCATCACCTGCAAAAAACCCAACTATATGAGCATTTCAAATTGGTGGCTTAAGGAACGACCAACCACAGCGCAAGACGCAGAACTCTCATTTCCCCTGTTTAGCTTTGCAGAGACCTATTTGAAAAAATGATGGCTTTATTTTTGATGTCAGTCACTTTGCACTAAATCAGTCAGTCTGCCAGACAGGGAATATGTGCTGGTGTAACCCCAGCCAGCAGCCCAGCCCCAGGCAGCCCCTTGGTCACTCCCCCTCCAGCAGGACCAGGATGAGAATTGGACGGGTCAAAGCTGGAAAACGCCTGGGTTGAGATGAAGATAGTTTAACAGGGAAAGCCAAGCAAAACAAGGAATCAATTCAGTGCTTCCCGTGGCTGGGCAGGTGCTCAGCCATCCCCAGGAGGGCAGGGCCCCATCACACAGAACGCCATCACTCCAAATGTCCCCCCTTTCCTCCTTCTTTCCCCACTTTATATACATGGCATGATGTCACATGGTCTGCAACATCCCTGTGGTCAGTTGGGGTCACCTGTCCTGGCTGCATCTCCTCACAACCTCCCAGGCACCCCCAGATCCCTCCCCAGCCTAGAAGTAGGAAAAGCAGGAAAGGCCTTGGCTCTGTGTGAGCCCTGCTCAGCAATGACAAAAACATCTCTATATCAACCCCCTGTTCAGCAAGAATCCAAAACACAGCCCCATACCAGACACTGTGAAGAAAATTAACTCTACCGCAGCCAAAACCAGCAGACGTGCAATACTCACTCATTTGAGTCAGCTTTTCTCTTATGTACAAATGTTTGGGAAAAACCTCTTGCTTTTCCGTTTGCAGAACCAGTCAATTAACCAGCAGTGTTCTCCATTTCGTGACAAACAGAATGAGCTCATTTCTTGGAGCCGCAGTCAGTACACACTGAAAAGCAAACTATCTGTGGGGAGTTCATGATATGTGAAAATGTAAAAAGATACAAGCTGAACTTTATCCAGTTGATAATAATTTTGTTTTTCAAGCACTAGCTTCAAAGTAAAAGTGGTATGTCAAGAAAAGAAGAAGGTCACTACCACCAAATAGTCAAATTTTTAAACTTGGATCAGAACTAAATTCATGCCACTAGTATTTGCATTTTAATTAATATAGAAATGGATCTGCTTATGTGTAATATAATATATGCAACTCAGAAACTACACAGCAACTACTATTTTCTTACGCATAACCTTAATGATGATGATCTCCAAAGATTAGAGACATTAACTAAAAGGAAGAAAAAAAAATACCACTTCCATAAATAGATTTCCTCCAAAAGGGATTTAGTTGCAAAGAACTTCTTGGGCAACTTCAAACAGTCCTGAATCTGACCTGTGAATTTTTACACAGCTTATGTGACTGAGTATCTACTCCACATATACAAATCTACATCTGCTTGATTAAATTAGACTGTCAGTCTCCTGAAATAAAGCCACAGCCAAAAGGCCCAAAGTTATATAAACAATCACCAGCAGGAGGTTGAAAATCTGGCTCTGTACCTTCTCTGTAATTCAAAGGATAGAATTTAAGCTCTCAAACAGAAAGACATTCAGAGAATTTATACTATAACTGCCATTGCTACTTAGAGATAAGCAGTAAACTTTCCCGGAATACTTTACCTCTGGAAAGTCAGACACTTAATAAAATGTCACTCCGGCCAGTGTCACCACTGAAAGCTGACCTTGGAAATCTTCCTGTCCTATCAGGCCTTCTACAAACCACTACAAGAATTTACTAAGGGACAGATTTGCTCTCATTGTTCTCAGTTCTTTCCACGAACTAATCCATCTGTTAAACACCAATGAGATGAAAACACACACATCTGTGGCAGCAAAGACTTCAGCAAGGGCCTTTTTTTTCCATGCGGAGACAAAAAGGTAAGGACTGAAGCTGTAGAGTATCGGGTTTCTTACTGGAGAAACCTGGCTGAGAAAAATACCTGAACGGCTGGAATTATATCACTTTGCCTTGCTAACTTGCATATGCAATAATGAAGTAATGTTTGTAATGGTAATATTGTAGACAGGTTGATAGACTCACCATACCTTGGCTGAGCAGGAAAAATGCAGAGCATGTATTGCTCTAAAGAGTGCTAATGTGCTAAGGATGAGCTGGGAGGAACTGCAGTCTTTTTCCTTCTCCTGCATCTCTATTTTAAACAGCCTGAAAAAACACTGAAATCTTCTTCAGCTCCCCTGCTCATTGTAGGTAGAGGCGTAAAGATGAAATTTGGGTTTTAGCTTTTATAGTACTTTTGTTCTCCCTTCCAGGCCTTGGAAACTTTCTCCTGAGCATTACTAAGCTGGCTATGATGTCAACCAGCACAACGTATGCTATGTACTCTGCAGAGAAATAAAGAGAAACACTTAAGCCTTATACATCATTTGCAACGTGCCACAGCGCTTCAGTGAAGATAAAATATCCAGTATTCTTGCAGAAGGCCTTAAAAATAGAAAAACAGCCTTGTGATTGTGAAAGCTCGGAATAAAGTTAATTACAATAGTACATCAGAAGCTGAACTAACAAGCATGAGCATGATAAACCACATACAGTCCTGTGATCTTCCAAATTTATAAATAGCTTCAACATTTTTCAGAAATAGAAGGCAGATCTCAATGCTGAAGGTGCCAGTCTCTTCAGTTTTGTCTGGACCTATCTAGCTACTTCTGGTTAATATCAACACACAAAGACCAGCATGCTTCAAGGCACACTTAATATCTATGAATTCAAATAAATGAATTCCACATGTAGAAAACTTATTTGGGAAATCCTATCAGCTTTGCAGGAAATTGTTCCGCAAGCAGCAGAGAGAAGGAAGCATAATTTTCTTTGGATTTCTGTCCTTTAATACCCTAAACTTCCACAGCCACCAGAACATCCCAGAGTTAGCCCAGATACATGTATGCACTATACTGTCCAGACAACTTCTGTCAAACTGTGTAGAAAAGAAGTACCATGCTAATTTCAGGAATTTTTTTCTCCACCAGCCAAACTTTTACAAAAGAGACAATTGGCTTCCTCTTGGGGGGCACCTCCTCTCACCGATGTTTTAATTGTCACCAGAATCAAAATTATATCTAACAAATTGTCTCATCATAGTATTGAGCAATCCAGCAGATACTTTCAGAATCAATGAAAAAATATTGAAATGATTTCTTGTACGCAGTAAAATCTCTGTTAACAACAATTGCTGAAAAGAGTGTAAAGCTCTCTCAATTTCTGTATAAAGTGAAAGATCATTCCCCCACAAAATAAAATACCTCACCATAAAAATTTATCCAATTACTCACATAACTTTTCAACCAAGACATTTTAATAAGACATCCTTTTAATCCCTGCCTGTTTAGTAAGACAAATAAAACATTTGCTAGTTTATTATACCACCAGTGCACAATTCCTTTTTCTAACACACCAACAATAAATAACACAAATGAAACAGCCAAATCTCACAGCCTCCAGTGAAACAATATTTGGAACATAATTACATGCAGTACACATTCTGCAAAGGATGCAGACTCAGTTCCAAATTTAGCAAAATGTGACCAGGAAATAAGTGTCTGGAACTTCACCACAGTGTTTGTTTGACCCTTTTCAGTCTTGAAATTTACTAGTTGCCAAATGTCATTTCAGCTTATAAGAGTGTTAAAGATCCTCTAGTCCTCTGTAAAGAATTAACTGCTCCATGAAGAGATGCTTTTTACGTCTAATTTACGCTGTAACTTACTTTAGTTACTCAAAACTTTATTCTCACTGGATAAAGTTTCCAAAGATTTTAAACATCCATGTGAAAAAAATGATGTCAGTTTTTCATGCTTTAAATACACAGAGGTAGGTGAAAAGAAATGTGAGAGGAGATGATTTACTTGGAAGCAAGTTATTCCCTGTCTTCTCTATGAACACATCAGCTGGCTCTTTCTTCTTTTAGCAATACAAACAGCGTCAGCTTCTCCATCCATGTGCTCTCTGCCCTCATATACATCAGTAACACCAAGAGATCAGGTATGGATAGCTTTTGTCTAATTTACTGAAATCCTTTTTGGCTTTTCAAGAGAGGTAATTCAAAACCACATGAATTTACTCAAATATGACTCTGAATGAACTAAGACTGGGCCATAATTTAGTTCTGCAATGCTAAAACTCTGTTACAGAACCCATGCAGCATCTAGAACAGATGGACACATTTATTTTGAACTGTTCTGATTTTAAAGGTTTAACACATTAGAAATCAAAGAAATTCAAACCACCTTATCTAAAATAGTAATACCTCAAGAGAGACAAAGATCATATTTTCATCATGCAGCCACTGTCTCTATTTTTGTCTCCAGACACCATGCTAATATACACATCATATTATTAACAGCAAAATCAATGGAAGGGAAATTCTCATGGACTTCATGCTAAATAACTATAAAAGGGATGTATAAATACTATAACAGTATACTGCATCAAATACTTAAAACTGTATCCTTCTCCTGCTCTATATTGGTAATTTTCATGCTATAATATATTAAGGCCTTCTTAGATTAAGATATATTTCTGTAGAATGTCAGGATCTTGCTCTGAACTGAACCAGTCTTTATTTTTAAATTAAATTACATCCTGATTGTTAGACTGTCCTGGGAGAACAGTTTTTTTAAAGGATACATTTAATTCTTTTCACCCAGGTCTAGAACCACCTGCCTCAGAAAAACAGTTTTACTGTGAAAAAGAAATCTTCAAGACAAACAGAAATTTCCTGAAATTCCATGAGAAACTACCTTGGACAGTACTGGCTAAGAGAACAAATACACCGGCCTGAAAAGCTCTGGGAAGTTTGTGCTTTAAAGACATGGATTCAGTGGTAAAAAACAGGATTTAAACCGTTTCTGCAAAAGAGAATGAATCTCATTTCTCACTGTGGAACATGACTTAGAAGTATTTTAGTCTACTTCTAATACATAGCAAAAGTATTTTGATTTCATGGGAACTGAGTAAATTAGTTGAGTTCACACTGACAAAATAAGCGATGAAAGCTGTAAAGGCACGTAGCAGAGGTAAAGAGCACTGACTGGAATGTTTATGTTTTCTATGTCTCCATGTTTGCACTCAGTGACAGTATGTACCTCTGGCTGTAACAATATTGTTGCTGTTATGTAATATAATTGTAATTGATAACAGGCAGTTATTAAAATAACCAATCCAACTAGAAATTAAATCTCAAAATTTACAGAGCATTGCCTGTAATTAAAACACAGTTCTACTTCCACCCACGTTAGGCAGAGCTGCCCAAGTATCTTAATGCAGCAGTTAGTCTCTATTAATTGTATCTTAATGAGGATTCCTAGGGCAAATTCAATATTGAAATTCAGACTATAATCAAATGGTACATCATCTTAAATCAGCCTAAAATGAACAGTAACTGCTAAATGATGAATTCAAGAGTAAGCTGCCTGTAGTGGCAGGTAATGTGTCCCAGTTACTTGCAAAACCAAATGCCACTGCTCTATAATAAGCCAACTTCTGTAAAAATACTACCACAGCAACAACCAAGATGGCACTTAAATAAAATGGAATAACATTTGTGTCTTATCACTTTGACTACAAGTTATAGTAACTGCATCAGAAAATTAAGAGTGATAACCACCTCCTCACTACAGGAAAGTTCTGGGACATGGCCTACATCCCAAAGAAGGCAGTTTGCTAACAACTTGTAGGCAGGAGTTTGTTGTGCTTTGGGGGATGCTGTCCCCAGCCCTGCTGATAACAGCAGGTGCCTGATGCAGATGTGTAAAACAAACAAACCTGGAAATTCCTTTGCAAAGTAGGAGCACAGGGGAGGCACTGGGAGGAAGGGTGAGAGATACTTGGGCTTATTTACAAACCAGAACCCCACCTTGCTCAAGTAGACAACTGAGCTTAGTAGGACCTGAATGGCTCCCACAGTTCAAGACAGCAACAGAAGAGCACCCGTGACTTGAAGATTTAGCCATCTAAACCAGGGCATCAGGTGACACCCAGAGAAGTAAGTTCTGTAAAAATGGTAAAAGGAATATCCAAGAAGGATCTATTTTTACAAAAATAATTAATAGCTTAAAAGAGACTTTTATTATTAAAAAAAATTAGATGCAAGGTGGAATAACAGATAATTGAATTTCCTCCTTTTTCTTCAAGTCTGCAGGTTTCTTGCCCTACTCTAATTTTCTACTCTTCTGGACCTTAAAAACCAAACTCTAACAAAAGTATACAGTAGAATTACACAATTCAGATGCACAAACAAGATAAATTGGATAAATTTGGTTTAGATTAGATACATAAAAGTTAATAGTATATACAGTTCTAACCAGTATTACCTGAAATCAAGGTTGGAAAAGGTAAAGCACATGAGCCATGCAATGTTAAGACTTCTGAGATCCAAGTTCAGAATTTTTTTTTCAGTTAAATTAGGCACAAAATGAGGCAAGATTAGAGTCTGACTTGTCTTACGCAGGCACGGCTTATCTCTACTTGACTACTGTCACTAGCAAGAGAATGGAATTGGCTGGAGCCACTGCCCCAAATAAAATAATCACTTTTAAAAGATTAAAGAAGCCATTAACGTGGATTGACTTTGTCCCCGCAGAACAGAGCAATTGCAATCTGTTCAGTGCTGGTGATCTGGCAAGGACAAAGAAAAGTAGTCTGACACCCAAGCAGAAAGACAGCGACTCACAGATGCTGAGTGCAGTGTCCAAACTCACACGGACTTCTGAAGTGACAATGGTTCCAAATGAAAAATTCTATATGCAACACATGGATACAGCTTCGTCTCCATGATCAAAATGGATACTTACACAATTCTCAGCAAGAATCCCAAAGGTTTTACTAATACCATACTTAATCCTCAACAGCTTAAATAAAATCCAGTATGCACAGAGGAGGGTGGAGCTTGGAAAAAATTTGTGCATCAGCTATAGAGAGAACTGATGAGCTCAGCAATAGTTCAAGAGCCTTAAGACACTTTGGAACATCAAGTCCCACTTCTGAAAGGAAGACACAAAGAATCTGTGTTCAAGCAGAGACAGACATAGAATCTATGTTCAAGCAGAGACCTTTAGCAGTCAGAGACCAAAAAAAAAAAACAAACAACTAAAAAACGCCCCAAAACAACACAGGAACTGGAGAAATTCATGCTTGAAAGTAGGAAAGAAAGATTTGAAAGAAAGAAAGAATTCTAACTTTTCTTTTTTGCTTATCCACATACAATCCAGTCTGTTCACACATAGTTGGTATGAAGGTTTGCTTGTAAGTAAACATTTTTGCAGAAGATACTGCATTTGCTTTTGTTTAAATTAACCCTGAATTAATTCAAAACTGTCATACTTGTAGATGCACAAGTGCTTAGGCCAATCTGAGTGCAGTATATGGGAAGCCTCTGCCCAGAAGCTTGACCTGACACATCCTTACAAGGTACCGAGATGATGTGAAAACTGAGATAACAGAGAAGTGGGAGGCTAGGAAAACCTGCAGAAATGAAGGCAATAAAGAAGGCAAGACATGAGACAGACAGAATTACTACGATGAGGAGGAGGAGGGAGAAGGGCAATGCTTCTGTAGCAAACTGTGTTTCATTACTTCCTATTGCTGTTGAGGAAGTTCTTTGCAGTGAATTTCAAACCCAAGGTTAAGCTTCAAAATTAGAAACAAATCCATTAAACAAAGATATCAAGGCAGATACAGTGTCCATGCTGCAGTGCTATGGACTGTCAGGAGTTCTGCTGGGACTCCTTCACAATCCCAGCAAACGATGACAGAAAACTGAATCTGTAGTAATGAACAATTAATCTCTACGAGGTATTTTAAATGGTATTTAGCAACTCCAAATTAAAAATGCAGTTCCCACGTACATAATTTTAGTATAATGTTCAAGACAGATGCTGTGGTTCCAAATCAAAACTACAGACCACAGTTTCTCATACTTTTCATGTGTACATGGTAGAGAGTAATTATTTTCAGCTCCATTCAGTTTGCTGAAGGTCCCCCCAAGCACTTTTGTGGGCCTCATGTGGCAGTGGAGGCAAAAGCAGTAGGGAAGAACCTCTCAGTCCAGCACTGCTGCCAAGGAAGTGTTATGTGGAGCATACTTGCAGGGAAGAGGGACTTCTGTGTGAACAGTTTGGTTTAAGCAATGCAGCGACACTGAGAAGCTCTACAGCAAAAGCAGGGACAAAATCTGACTCACCATGATAGGTTCTACTTGCAAAGGTCTCCCTTCTCTCCTGCATGCCCTAACTCATTTTGGTGAAGCAAACGAGGCAGGCATCCACACCAGCAAACCCACCTTCTCCCTGGAGAAAGGACAGAGAAGTCGGCAAGGAAACAGCAATTCAGAGCAGGTGAATATCAGCTACGCAGCAGCTATTCAGCAAACACTGTCCTGTTCACTGCACTAAGGGGGTCACTCTGGGGATCTCTAAGCCTCACAATGGGTTACACCACGTTATTACAGAATGAACTGCGAAGAAATATAAAAGCAAAGAACTAAGCCCAAAACAGCTTCTGCAGTGACACATCAACTGCAGCAGCAGTTTAACACGGCAACGATATGGATGCTTTTAGGAACTTATGCAGCATCCAAGCTTTAGGAAGCACAGATAAAGGTTCATTTAATAAGTAAAAATGCATCACCCATCAGCTCTGTGTAGCCACAGGCAATAGACATGCTGGTAGACTGTTAATAATTTTAGTTGGTTTCTTTGGTTGGCTACACTTAATTGTTGTCAACAAGAAAACAAATTAAAATTTTTGTTTTCTTTGCCACATCCTTCTGCTCAGCATTCCAAAACAACTATTTGGCAGATGCTGATTTGAGGGGTGGAGGGGAAGTTTACAGCTACTCACAGGAATGAGGTAGGTAGGCCTCTTTTTCTGTTTCTAATATGTTTGCCTATTTAAGAAGGCAGGAGGCAACTGTCTGGCTGATTTACTTCTGATTTTGAAGCTCTGCAGTCTCACGTGCCTGTGAGGATGGAGAGAAGAGCAGAACAAGTTTTACTGTTTTACTCCAAAAGTGACACTAATTTACTGTTCTGTATCCATTTGTCATACCCACTACACACTCTGACCCTGGAATACTTATCTGTAGCACTACTATGGAAAAAATAATTCTAAGCTATGTACATCAGATGACAGCTTCTTAGGAATCCAGCCCCCTTCCTGTTTGGTTCAGATAAACAAAGGAAATACACCTCAAAATCTAGTTTAGAGGGCTGGTTTTCCACCAGTTTGACCAGTTCTGTCAGTGGCAGAACTAAGTAAATTATTCCAGGAGATCCAATACATTTAGTCCCTTCCTACTCATGAAAAATTCACCTGCAGATTGAGAACTACTCTTTTTTTTCAAAAAAAGTAGTATGATTTAAAAAAAAACAATAACCCCAAAACCAACAAGCATTGCAGAGACTGATCTAAAAGAATCCACAATATTAATTAAATTAACCATGAAGCATTGACCTGAGTGGTTTAAGGAGCTTTATCTCAAGTGTTTTGCATCCTGACTGGATATGTGAGCATTTTATAGTTTATCTAGTTTTAATCTGCTTTACCTGCTAAGAAAGCAAAAATGACCTGCACATACTCTTTTTTTACAGCCTGTTTAGCAATGCTGTGACCCAATATCATTTTTTCTTTGACACTGACTAAATACTGCTTCTCTATTAGTCTATGCATCATTAATCAAAGTCTTAAAACATAATCCTGTAAAGTTTTTAGGGCTTTCATTCTTATAATTTTTAAATACTAAGAATATGAATTGTGAATTCTCCCAATTCTTTTAAGTTTTATCCCTCCTAGTTACACTTTCTCCTCTATAAAAAAGAAAAAGCAATTGTGCATTTATGTAAGAAAATCCACATATTTGTTAAATGTATTTCTTTTACAAAAAAAGACAGACTAACAAACTCTTTTCTATTTTCCTTTTCCACTCTCTCAGCTATACTTTTTCCAAGTATATGCTGTTGCACAAATTTATTTCAACATAACACACCTTTGCTGGACATCTTTAAAGCCCTTAGACTCTACCTGCTCCACAGGCTGAGTTGAGCTCTCACCTGGTGAACTCATGGCAGCCACCTAGCATATTAAGGTCACTATTCTGTGGAACTGCACTGAAAAGGGAAAACAGCCATGGTAACCTGACCAAAAAGAACTAAGTAGTCTCCATATTCAGACACAGAGTATTTCCAAGTGGTGGCGGTGGTCACAAAACCAACGTATTTTAGGTTTAGAAAATGAAGATACAACTCCATGCTGCTGGGATCTTACATGCACATTTTAACAAATTTCTACTGAATTTCACATGCAAAATTTTATTGACATTTTTGACTAAGGATAACACACCTCTGATTCCCAGCATTATAGGAAACAATCCAAAATGGTAAATTTAGACATTTTAAAGAGATTGTCCAGATACTTTTTCCACTCTTGCCAAAGCCTTTATTTCAAACTTCTAGACTGAAACATTACCCAAACTTCACCTCAGTTTCACTGTAGTGTTTCTATTGTTATGTGCAGATTGTACAAGTACACATAATTATGCCAAAATTCTCATAGCTGAAAAATGGTGTCCAAGATGTGTGAGTTCATCTGATTCCTTTGCAGCAGCAGCATTTCCTTCACACACACATTACAGTCACACCCACAAATCATTGAGAGCAAGTGGTGCATCAGCAATGCTGCTGTGCTGTCCTGGTGCCCTCTCATCCTGCTCAACTGCTGCACAATCACAACACTCAGAAACAGCACACATGGAAGGACCACTCAGAGTGTCACTGTCCATCAAAGTGCCCCTTGGTCTCTCTGAAGGTCCATTAAAAACAGCTGCTTCAATTGCAGAAGTTAAAAAATAGCCAGAACAAGTCTCTCTCCAGATAGCAAAAACCTGAAGAGAAAGAATGAATACAGAAGAGACTGCAGAGGAAAGTCTCTCGTGGTTTCTCTGCCTCCTGTTAACACCATCCCTGGATGTTTGCATGCATCCACTGGGTAATAAAACAGAGGTTAGGGAAATGAAAGGAAGTACATTGGTGTCTTCCTAATTGGCGTTAATTCATGTGACAGCACAAACAATGGGCAAGGAGATACCAAACGTGTCTTTCAATGCAGAGGCCAGAGCAAAAGCCACAGTTTCTTCTAAGTGTGAACTACAGATTTAAATGAAATTGTAATTGCCAATACAAGCAATGAATTTGACCTCAGTATTCAATTCTACATTCAGCTATTTGATGATTCATTCATAATGAAAGAAAAACAAATGGCACTAGAGTCAAACTGAAACAACCACAAGAAAATTCTTCTGGAAAGAACATGAAACGTTTACAGTAAGTTCCTATAAAGGTTATTAATATTTTCAAAATTCAACCTGTGTCTTGTTTATGGCATAACTAAAATGTGACAATCTCTGATGACTCATGAAGCTTTTGGTGACAGAAGCAGGATCACCAAGATACTGGAAAGCTTTCTGTACATTCCCTTTAGCTCCCAGAGCACTTTGAGGCAGCTGTCTGGTTATGTGTCAGCATCTGTAGTAACAGCATGAAGTCACAGAAAACACAGCAAATGTCTGACTGGTCAAAAGCTAGAGACACCTTTTTACAAGGGAAAACTCTCTTTTTAATTAAGACCTTACACACTACACAACATTTTTTTTATCACAAAAAGCAAAGGCACTTCTCCAGGCCCATGCCAGAAAGATACCAAATCTCAACTCTGAAGTTTATCAATTATCTACATTCATCTTCTGAAATAAAATAGCTACAATCTGAATCGAACAAACAATGGATGTTATCCCCAATCTCCACCTATCTGCCCTACAGCACTTTCCCAGCACAAGCAGTCTGCACTGACTCAAAGGTGATGCTAAAACCCAGGAGGCCTGACCAGGTGGATTCCTCTTCCTTCTCTACACCACTGGTTCGGGCCGCTTGGTGACACCTGCTCTGGTGATTGTCTCAGTGGTCTGTAAACATGACTGAGAAATAAATACAAGATCATAAAGCTTGTTTTTACCTCCCCAATACTGTGAACACCTACGCTTTATTGAACATATTCATCTTTTAAAAACGCTATTAAATAAGTAGCTCTTTTTTTCCCCTAGCCACTGAAAGCTCAGAATTCTCGATTAAATGAGAATGTACATCCTTCATTCATTCATTCCTAGGTGGCAGAAGATGAATGACTTTTGACATGTATATTCCTAATTTCTGATGATTTCTAGTTAACTTATCTGCCCTAAATTTCTGAGAAAAAGCTATTTCTGAATCCTATACACATGCAACCCTCCCCACCCCAACAGTAACTGAAAGCCATCAGCAAAGCAATTTACAGGCATACAGACACTTCAGTGGTGGGCTGCAGTGGGGAAACCTATTGCCAGAGAGCTGCACAAACTTTAGCAATTCAGTGGAGTGCACTGCTGTAAACAGAGCTACCCCTTCTGAAAGAATACAAAGGCAAGCAATTGCAGTTACTCTCTTACACTCTGCACCAACCACCCAGGTTTGCTGATTTCACAGGGAAACACAGCCATAGCTTCACCCTTCAAGACATTTTTACAACACTTCATCAACTTCATAGGGACAGCTTCTCTTTTAGAAATAATAAATGCAATTTCACTTTTAAAGGTATCATATTTTATTAACTGCAAAGCATACCTCTGGATTCAAAACCTGACAAGCTTCCAACCCAAAACTTGACCACACAGTACATATGAATTCCTAAAGACTCACAGCATAAAGTGCAATCTCCTATTGATTTTAGCTTCATCTCATGAGACCCATTTTCCTTTAAATCCTATTTCACCTAATAAAGCCTGATAATGCTAAAAAGGAGACTGACTTGGTGGTTAGTGAGAGCTTCCTGTAAAAACTGGGAAGCTGCTACTGCTTTATATAATCACAGAACCATTGTTTCTCCTCTACCAGCTTCTTGGAACTCAGGACTAAAGGAGAAGAAGGGAGGACAATGGCCTGGCTCCCCACCATGGTACAGCTGAGCCATGGGAAGGGCAGGGGGCTGCCCTCAGAGAGCCACTCAGGTGGCCCATCTGTGCCCATCTGGGATTCTTCTTGCAGCTCCTCAGGGAGGAGACATGGGCAGGAGAAAGAATGGAGAGCATCAAAGGCACCAAAACATGCACAGGTCTGTGCTTTCCTCAGTGATTGCTTCTACACTGTGAAATGCCAGCAGAGCCAGCCTGACCTCTGTGCAAGAGAAGGCAATTAAGGAAAAAGAAAAACGACTAAGAGAAATTTTCCCTATGATTTAATGAGGTGTGTGAGAGAATATATTTTGAGCCACAGGCAACAACTCTTCTATCACTCAAAATAGGTACCAATAGCCCAGATGTCAATGAAGGTTTTCCAAAAAAACAATTAGCCAAAATCTCTTTTTAGAGGAAAACCAAAAAGAATTAAACCATCTTTCTTGTTTTCAGAGATGCTCTAAGTGGAAAACATGATGATTATATGATGAGCTGTCGCTCGGCTACAACCCACTCAGTTCTATTACTGCTTGCTCCAGCTACTTTAACATTCAGTCATCTCAGTTACCTTTTATACTCATGGCATGTAGAAATTATCAAATGCCCCTTACAACTCAGGGCAGTCCCTGCCCTCAGAGTCCAAGCTGATTTGATCTCTTTGTGCTTTACTGGAATTTAGGACTGCATTATGAACGAGAGTAGGAACCCTGTCTCCACATCATTTGAATTCCTGCACCACACACATTTTTCTCTGCCCTTCCTTTTGCTATCTAGAAGACTGAGGTTACAGAGTACAGTGCACCATTTGCATATCAAAAGCAGTAGCACTTTACATAAAAATGAAAAGCAGGCACTTTTCTGGTTTCAGTGACTAAGTGCTCAAGATTTCCTTCCTCTGAATCTGTAACTTCAAATTCAGGTGTAACTCAGTTCATCAAGACTGGTTCAGATAAATATTTTAAAAATTAAGAAGCTTCCCCACTACCAGTATTACCTGATACTTATTTGCCAGAGACATTTTCTTTCCAGACCCTCTTCTTCTGGAGTAGTTAAAGACTTCACTGCCTTACCTGAAAGAGCAAAGGAGAAACATGCAAACAACAAGTTCAAAGATCATAAAGAGAAACAATCCTTATTTATCTCAATTTATATATAACTTGTTTGAACGCTGGATGGTACTACCTCACTCACTCTTCCAGCTGGCCACCCTGGGCTCAGGTGTGTCAGATTTTGTTAGCAAAAGCAGCAGGATGACTCTCTGCTCTACCTTACACCAACAAAAGAACGTAGACACAAAATACTACTCCAGGTTACTGTAACCTCATGCTGAGATAGCAACCTTGCCCTAAGTTTCTACATGGAGGGCCTTTTCTGAAGCAAAATGTCCAACCCTGGTGTTAACATACACACAGGTTTTTAGTGCAGGACAGTAAGCACACCATGAACTCTGACTTGTGACCTTCAGCAAGCTCCAAGACACCCAGCCTTGATACTTTATTATTGCACTAGTTTTTCTTAACAGGAGGCAGAATTGATTCAAGCACAAGCCAATACCATCTGCTGAAGTTAACATGCCCCTAATTGTATCACCCCTAACCTTTATACCCTTGCTCAGATCAACTGCTATCAACCTACAACCACCATCCACCCCCCAGAAAGCAGGTGGGCAAATGAATACAATACTATGAAGACATTCACAATTCTGTTTCTGGAAAAGACCCTTCCTGCACCTTAACAGGGGTGTGCAGCCTAGTGCCTGGCATACCACAGACAGGTGAGACTAAAGATACAAGCTATGGTATCCTTGTGAGGGACAATAACTAGTCATCTCTGCGTTGCTCCCCTGCCCTTTTTACTGATGGTCACACACATCAAGCAGGTGAGTGCAAGAAGGCTCCAAAACAGGTAAGAGAAAGATGCGATCATGTCCCCTCTCCCCCCCAACATGACTGTGAGATGTGACATCAATTTTAAGGACTTCCTTGCCTAGAAACGTACCTGGCCACCCACACACATAGACACAGTGATGAGGTGGGAATGGAGAATGAATGACTCAGAGAAATCCCAGCTGTTTACCACAGTGTCTCACTATTCCCAACACCAACAGCAGTGGGTGGTGTTCGAGCTGTCCTTGACCCTGCCAAATCCCTCTTCCACTGCTTCCCACCATTAGAAATGTTGATGTGTTTCCAAGTCCTACCATGCATGCATTACCAATTTCATGAGGAAGATCTATCTGCTTCAGATGGTTTAAAAGAAAAATAGGCAATTCTCATGCTCAGGAGAATCATGCTATAGTATGAGTACACTGGACCACACGTTCCTTTGACCTGTTTATCATTCACTACTCACCTAAAACCCTTGTTAAATCCTGAGAGATATCTGATCTATTTCCCTATATGTCTTCAATTAGAGTCAGATCATTTAAAGAAACTGCATTGGATCAGAAACAGGACCAGTATTTAAAATCAGTCTCAGGAAACTTCCTTCCATTTTTCATCTATTTTTTACTTAAAGCACACAATGCAATGGCAAACTCATTAAACACCAAAGTGTTTATGAGTACATTGCTGTTTGCATAGGAATCTTAATATTAATCCTGTTTCCTTTTAAAAAATGTTACCAAATTCTCAGACACATTTCTGTGCTCTGTGCCTCACATGAAGCCAGTCCTGCCAGGACCATGTTTGAAGAGAGAAGGATCAGAACAGTGGATGCATAAAGACACTATTGCCATCACTCCTTTAACCCTTACAGGATTACCACTCACCTGAAATGCCATGTCCTTTTATTGCTCTTTGAGTGATAAAAGGGAGACCTCCCAGAAGTGCAAGTTTGCCTTGGCTGTTGAAGTCATGCATCTTATGGTGAATAGTTCTCTCTTCAATTGTTGCCGAAGCCAGACATTTAATTCGCTAATTATTTGGAGAAAACTACACCCATCTTTCTACAAGGACTCGCTTTTGTGGGTTCTAGACCTGTGCTGATTCTTTCAAGACCCTGAAAAGCTGACACCCTGCACATCGGGTGTTCAGGAACCGGGGTTCCCCAGTCTGACTGCACCTGTCTGGCTGGAGACAAGTGTGAGAAAAGCAGCCCTGTTTCAGTACATGAGTCCTGCTCTCTGGCAGTCTACACCAAACACTAATGAAAGAAATTAATTTTCCTATAAAACTGCATAAACTGCTAAGAGATAAAAGGCACACAGAACATAAATATGTACAGACACCTGGCAAAGACCGATGTGATCTAAAGTAGGTTGGAAAACTGCTGGCAAGTCCACAAGAATAATCACATTCAAACCAAGTCTGACTGGATACACATGTGTTAGGAGTGAGCATTTCTCACAGCTCTGTTTCTCATGAAGCACGGAGAAGAAACTTAAAATTCTCAATTCCAACAACATACATAAACCTCTTAAAAAAAAAAATCCTAATTCAGCTGTCAAAACTGTCTTTTATGTCCAGCACCATCTTCAGTGCAATCCTGCCTTTCTGCCTGCCTGATGTATTCAGAGGTTGTTGCTGGAGTCACTTCCTCTTGTCTGTCCTATTTAACTAATGCAATTCAAGAGAATAAAATAAACTATTTCTGCAACAGCAGGAAGGCACATAGTGAACTGTGGAATACCAAATCTACCAATTCACTTTATTCAGTGGATACAAATTTTACCCATAATACTTCTCTGTAACTGACTGACACTAAAACAGAACAAATAATTCAGTAATCACACCTGCACCCAGAACAGTCTGTCTTGTTCAGAACTGAGGTCATCCAGAGAGGGGAATTTGCAGTGCAGCTGCTGTACTTTACATAAACACAGAGCTTCCATGGAAATTTGAATGCTTGCTTCTCACCCCTCCTCCCTTTTCTTTTTTAATATAATTTTCCTATACTCTTTGGAAAACTGTAAATTTTGTGGGCAGCTATGGGTTTTTTCCTAATTTGAGAATGAAATACATCAAAAAATTATTTTCTCTTGTAAACAACAGAACTGTTTGATGATTTTAGTATGATATTAACAGAAAGTCCTTAACTATTTTTATAGCATAAGAAACAAAATTTTAAACTGCCTAACTCTACTTTTTCAAAAGCAGGCAAGACAGAGTTTTAAAGGAGAAATGCCCAATGTTTTAGTTTAAGTGTTCCAAGCTGATGTTTTATGCTTACATGGTTATAGAGTTTCATTAGCAAAATGACCCAATGAGGACGCGCTCACTTCTTCACAATGCCAAGTTCCTCTCCAAAAATGACCCTTGTCCTCCTCCTCCACATTTTTTATTATGCTAAATAGAATAGTTATTGTTATTTCTCATGTGCTTAATCGATATTATTTTCACAACACCCTTAAAGGTTCACTTTTATTAAGGGCATTCCCCAGTACATATCATCTCAGTCCTTGTGAAAGCCACATTCTAAACATTTCTCAAACCATGCTGGTAAAGTATGAAATTCAGATGTGATGTACAGGATAACCAATCTTACACTGATAGCTCCCATTTACAAGAGACAGCAAAACGTTCTGCAACAAAATTACATGTTTACTAAACCCCCAGGTAACTTCATTACAATACCTATATGTTCAGGTATCATTAACCTACATCAAAACACATTCCAGCTCTCATTTGGCAAATAGCCCTGTAAGGGTGCAGAGCCTTATTTACCCAAGTTCCTGAAACAAAGTGCAAAAGGTAAATAGCAGATGTTTCAGTATTGGCCAGTCTAGGTGTTCGAACAGAGCCCAAGTCTCCCACTGCAGCAAGCTGGGAACCCTGCTTCAGTAAGCATTCTTAGTAGGACCCATTCAATTCTCATATATATATTGGCAGAATAAGCAGGAAGTTCAGTAACAAAAAAGGGAAGTATATTTGCACATTTCAATGCATTAAAATAATGCAGGACTTCCATTCTTCTCTATTCAAGTTCCTGTATATGTGTAAAAGAAGATGAAGAAGCAAAATTTTCCATTTCAACTATGGATCGTGTTAGAAACATCATCAGAAGGTGAAAATGTCTCTGCCAGTCCAGCTGAATGTCATCTAGTCAACTGTTATAAAAGGTACTTACTGAAATGAGTGGCACAATCACCATTCCTTCAATAACAAAGAATCCTCTCTGAAGCTAAAAAAATTACAACATGGTTGTTTTGCACTTTACTAAGTGTTCTTGCATTACATCAGCGTTTGCATCAAAGCTGGTAGAGCAAAGAGGAAAGCAAAGCCCATTCTATGAACTGATGTAATCAAGCCTAGCATCTCTCTGGGGTTTTTTTGTTCCTATGGTCACAATGACATCAGCCTACTCTGCCTATGCAGTAGTGGAGAGTAATGACAGTTCTTCACCTCTGCTCACACATTTCTCTATTCTTTTCCTCCTGCTTGTACATCCTGACACATTAAGAGCCACCTGCATTTCAATGGGACACAAAACAACACTTGCCTCAAATCCCTCTCCTCACTCCTTTCCTCAATGTTTCCAGCTGTCGAAGACAACATCAAAACTTGGCTTGAGAAAGTGGAAAGAGGGGTAAGAGAAATCTCAGGCACATCTAAGCACATCTAAACACTGTAAAGTGGGCCATGAATTTACAGTGTGGATCCCACACTGTTCAAGTAAAAGCCGTATGTTAAGTGCAGCAGACACTTTGCCACACACAGAGCTGACCTGCAAAGGTTCTGAAGCTGTTTGTCTGCCCCATGGCACGGGAGATGTTTAATTGGCACCCACAGACACCCACGCTGCAGTTCCAGGAACAGCTTGGTGCTCCCGGCATCCTCCTTTGCATGGGGCCAGATGTGCTTCAAGCTACAAACCCATGCAAGTAACTCCGCTTTTCCAAATCAGTTTCTATGCCTGTAAAATGAGAGTAATTATACTAATCTTAAAAAGAACTTAACAGCAACTGAAGAGAAGCTGATTCACTTGCCATTGACATAATCCAGCCCTGGAATTCCCCATCTAATTAATTCTCTCATCTGAGACACAACATCTAGGCCAGAATACATTAAAGAAAATATATTTACACATGGAAAGTACTGTAAGGCTTAGTGACAAATGTGATCTCTTACTGAAGCCTACCAGCAAACACACAGTACATTTTGAAAATTTTCCTGCTAAGAATTTTCTTGGATCTGCTCTGCTGTATAGCACACCAACATGTATCTGCACAGTAGTTAGTATCAAAACTCATCTAAAAAGATGAAAAAATATCCACCATCAAACCAACCAATCTCCCAATCTCCACTTCTTCTTCCATGTTTTAAACTACTCAGAGAAACTAACAAAGAGAAAATAATTTTTTTTTACCTTTTCTACTGAATTAGATCTTTTGCAAGGTTTAAGGAACACAACATTATGGAGCACCCAATTCAAACTGCAATAAATGTAACCTTGCCGTAGACTGAAAAAATTACATGTCATGCTGGAATAGTTATGTACATAAGATTATCACAGATTTCTTTTGTTATCCCCTTCATATATTCTTCAACTGAAGTCAGAGAAAAAATTTCTGTATTTTCCATTATAAAATGTAGAGAATAAGAAAAATATGATTCTCTGTAGCTGAACTGCCTACTTCAATCCCTAGAACTGATTTTTATTTTCCAACTGTCCTACCCATTAATAAAAAGGAGCACAATCCCCCCACACCTGCTGTATTTTTTGAGCATCTTACCAAGTAACATGCAAAGAAATGAGCAAATATTTTAACAACTACAAGTCAAACACATTAGAATAAAGGCATTATAAATATAAAAAAATACAAGTGAGTTTTTTTTCACAGAAAGAAAATGTTATGCACATGTTGAAATGTATATAGATATTACATGTTTATAGAATCTATATGCAACATATAGGTAGATTGTATCTATACTGCATCTGTGTTATCTATATGTCTGTGTATTATGGATATATTTATATAGATATAAACATACTTACTTTTATCTCTAGATAATATAGATCTCTTAACTAACAGCAACTACCACCATTTTTTTTTCCCATTTGGGAGAAGCTGTCAATTTAAAACAGAGAACTTGATACACATTTATCCCTAACCCTATGGTAAGCCATGCAGTTAGAGCCTAAAGGATTTATTTAATATTCTTCTTATTAGCAGCTGACAGACATCTGACAACACAGAAATGTAACATTTCATTTAATTTCTCCACAGGCACTGAGCCCCAGATGTTTTAGCAGAAGAAAGAGAAAGACATTCCAAATTTTTACCACGGGGGATGGGAAATTTGTTTATAACAAATGGCCCTTGCTTTAATAACTTCTATCAAAAATTAAGAGGCATTAATTAAAAAAAAAATTTAAAATATCCTAAGTGATACTCCATTCTTGGTTCACTAGCTTGCTTCTCTCTTTTTTCTTTATTATTGTGTGTGTTAAGGCACCATGTGTGGCAGAAACCAGTATGAAATTTTCTAGAGGACATTCCATATTATCCCCCTAAACTTATCATCATATCAATTCTTCTCCCTCTAGCAAAAAGTAGGCAAATTACAACAGAATACAAGTAGCTCTTTCTAGTGTCATATCCCATGCATGAAGCAGCAAATAATAAAATGCAATGAGAAAAAATTACAATAATCCCTAAAATGACTGTAAGGTGATTATGTTCCATTTCACTTCACAAGCCTTCCAGAAGGATTGATTTCATGCCTTTATTTAACCTGCAGTATCTTGAGAAACTCTTCAGAGGGTTTTTCCCAGACAGGACACAGCACACTGCGGCAGAGGTGGAAATGACAAAAGGCAGAGTCTGTAACAACCACAGCTTCCCCACTCCTCGCAGTGGGTCAGATGGACGTGCCACATGTCCCGTTGGCAGTGTGAGAGAGGTAACACTGCCAGGTGTCTTGAACTTGATCCCACGCGGGTTTGTTCCTTTGCCAGTTGCATCCAAAGTGCGTGTAATTACTATCAGGGGAACCAGCCATTTACAGAAGCACTTTTGAAGCACCTGAGACTGCACCCATGAAGTCTGTCAAATAACTAAAGACAACATTTCAAAATACACTCACTTGCTATAGTGTTAGACAAAGTAAAGAGCTCTGAAGCCCTGCACAAAGGTCAAAGTAGAGAACAAAATCCTTGGTAGAACTATGGATCAAAGTGATTCAAACACAGTGAGAAGATGTAAGTAACATGTAATTTAAGGAAGCTCAACTTTTCAACATGACAGCTTGGCCAACAGCAGAAATCTATCAGAAACTAAACTGAGTCTGATGGTTAGTATTAACTTTAAAGATAAGTAAGTAAGCTCTTGTTGCACTTGTCTGTTAGATTGCATTTTGTCTGAAACACCTATTGTGAGCAAGACAGATGGAGAATGATGAGTTACGGGCTTTTTACAAAGAACAGAAAGTGCAATATAAAACGACTGTTGCCTCATAATACAGATATTACCATAGTCTACAGAAAAAGAAAGTATCTTTACCCTGACGACAAGCGACTGAATACTGCTCAAGGACAAAGCATTTCCAAGGTTTACCTGGCAAAATTTCAACACTACCTTTCATTGAAAGGAAAATAACCCTGTATGTTAGTTAGAAGACTGACCCTTTATTCTGTCAGCTGGCTAATGAAGAATCCCATATACAGCAACTTAAATATAATTTGTAAACCTCAGCAAAATATGCCATCCTTCTGGAAAAAACAAAGATGTTCCATAGTGATACTGGCAGAGCATCTTTACACATGAATAAAACAGAAGTGCATCCAGAGTGCACTCAGGCCAACATTCAATAGCCAGTCAAGAACAGAACTGTGCCTGCCTAAAATCTCCAACTGAGTAACCATGCCACTGACTGGAAGGACACTGGGCAGCACAGAAGAAAACCAGCTCCAATTTTAGCAGTCAGGAAATACAATGGGGGTTACAGCTCGAAGGGAATTGAGCAATAGGCTGGAGACAAAACAGTGCAACTGACCATAAACAGAGTTTCAAGTACTACAGAGTTACAGCATTATTATACTAAATTGCATAAAAGAGAGGGCATTGCTGTTTTAAAAAAACTTCCACATAACAAACCTGTAGCAGTGCCTGGCAAAATGAGCCCTGATCTTCAACAAGGTACATCTGTGACGTAAGTTAATTGGAATATTTCCCACTGAGACACAAACTGAAACAGAAAAATCCACCATAAGAGGAGGATGAGATGCCTAATACAGAAGATGAGAAAACAAAATCTTTGTTGTCTTTTACTCTCTTTTCAGATACTCACCTACCAAAGATGTCAAACAGATAATATGCCAAGGCAGCAACACAGGAGGAAAGGGATACCACATCCTAACCTCCTGCTCTGTAACTCTGTCTTACATGTGGGGCATCCTAAGGATTGAGTTACAGTTCAAACTTTAAATAGAAAAGCTTTTAAAACACTACACAAAACAATAAACTAATTAACACTCGAGCAGACATGAGGACACACTGTAGATCATCACTGCAACAGCATTTTCAAAAGTCATAAATAGCTTCAACAAAGAGCCAGCTGAGATACACTTTGCATAGGATAGCCAGATTTTCCTGATGCCTGGTGCTGCTCAGGGCAGACCAAGTATTTCAGAACAAGAAACCAAGAACAGGGATCCCAAATTGTGCTCACAATTTGCACTGTGCTTCTCAAGAATCTGTGGAGGTTTTTCCAGATAAAAGAGGTTTCTAGATTAACATGCATTTTTTTCCATCTCTAAATCACATCTCTACAATTACTCATGTAACAGGGTAAAGACTGGCTTGGTCCATCTGCTGTCTACTGCAGTGTGGTCCCTTCCCCACCCCCACTATCTCTAGTTAGGTTCTCTAGAAGCTGATGCACTGGAAATTGAAAATGGGAAGAAAGCTTTAATTACATCTTACAATGCCATTTATGATTTTCCTGTCAGAAAACAAACTGAGTATTTAGGTCAGACGGGACATCAAGTTCTTTGTCTCAGGCAAGTTGGATTTCTCTGCCATGTGCAAATCGCTCCTCCTGCACATCTGTGGTACATCTGAGCTGAATACCCACTGTCCACACATCTAGGATTTCTCTGCATCTCTAGAGGAACTGTGACTCCAACTGAATGTCCCATGGCTTGATTAGAGTCACTACAGGAATTCCGAGGCAATCATCCAAAGGCCTCACAAAGCACCCGGACAAGAACCAGCCTCACACAAGTGCCAGATACAGAAACCCACAGAAGCCCGGGAGAACAAATCACTGAAGCAGGACAGAAAGCCCTTCTTTGGTAGAGGCTGAACTTCCTTAGAACTGGTCATTCTGACACTGGCTTCAGGAGGGAAGAATTATCATTCTAGGGATAGCAAAATCCTCAGAACACAGATGGCAAAATTCACTATACTACAATGCTACTTTTATTGGCTTTAATTTCCCTAAAATTTAAAAGCTTTTGTCTGTTTACCAAGAAAAGAAAATTAAACCACTTTTCCTCTATAGCTTCATCCTCAAAAATAAATAATGCAATGCAGTCAATATTCTCCAGATCCTTTAGAAATTCTCACTCTAGCTAAATGTTATCTTATTGCTGAAGCAGATATTGACCAATATACTAAGACAGAGTGAGCTCCCTGTTCAGATTATCTCCATCTCCCTTATAAGAACATTTTCTAACTGCAGGAGGGCTATTCTTGCTGGAGAAGGAAAAAAACCCTACCATCTTTCATAAGGGATTTGTTGTCTAGATCAGCTCAAGAATGTACATCTGTGTACCACAGATTTTATGAATACTGTCAATGCCATGGTAAAAACAAAATTCTGCTTCTATAATCGCATGTTCCATCTGAGATACCAAGAAGAAATCATAATTTCAATTCAGTGACCTGCTTATAGGGACAAAACAATCATTATAAATAATATTAGCCAAAGACACCGAACCACCGACTCCCTTTCTCATAACCTCAACAGAGGGGTGTTATCTTAGGAAAAACATTGAAGAGATGTCTGGGGAGAAACTGAACTAAACAGCAACCAGTTCTTCCCTAAAATATATGAACGTCTCCAGAGGACCAGGAAAACAACTTTTAAAATGCAACCTGAAACAAGATTTTTGCTGAATTTGTGTAAATTCTTATGGCCTTCCACCAGAGCAGCTGTCTAAGCAGGGCTTTTACAACCCACTCCAGTACATGCACCCTCACGGTTTTATCTACATTTCCTGTCTCAGTTTGCTTTCCTAACAAGTAAAGGTTTGCAAATTATTCCCAAACACAGTAGCAAAGAACTGTCTGGGAGCTCAATGAAGACATTTGTCCCTGAATGAATGCAGATAGCAAAGAGTAATAACACGGAAATTTGTACTTGGAGAGGGCGAGGATTTACTCCATTGGTAATCCTGTCTCCCATGGACTATTCCAAATGCGCAGACAATTGGAGCCAAACGGAACAGCTTGGAGACTCAAAATCTACCTGAGCAATGCTTCTCTTGACCTTGCAGGCACTTGTCAGACCCAGTTGAGGGCTGTAAGCACACTCATCCAAAAATGCTGCAGTGCTACCTGACTTGGACAGGTCACATAGCGCAGGTTACTGAAAATTGCAGATAATGTGCAATTCAGCTGGCTGCTTTTAAGCACATGAGGTTTCTTATGGAAGAGTCCTGCTGGAGTGAGGTTTTCAGCAATGATCACTGCTGAACCCTTGAACTAGTTTAGAAAATCAGGTAATCAGCATAATGTAGCTACCCTCTCTCTTTATGCATATAAAGTAATACATTATTTACATTTTTATATTATTTTATCAAATTTTCAGTCTAGATTTCTCAAATACAGTTTAAAACAATGTTTAGTTATTGAACATATTTTAGAACTAATACAATATCATTTGAAGAAAAGGTCTAAAGGTCTTTAGGAGGTCTAGGAGCACCTGATGCTGTTCCACGGACCAGAAAACCACCAATATCTGCTGTATGCTGCTCACAGTTAACCGGAATTTTCCCCTATTATTCTATCCATGCAGTGTGCCAGTGGACAGATGGCAGCAAGGTACAAAATACGTAATGGACCCAGATCAGATGCATCATAGGGAACTTGAATATTTTTCCAGTGTATCCAGGTTTACGTCAAGAACGAGCTCTTAGAGCAAGTATATTTACAAGCGTGTATAAATAAAGGAAGCATGTATTAGCATATTCCCATATACTTCCATGAATTCATTTTTTTAATGAACAGAAGGGGAAGGGATTTTTCTTCTTTCTTGGGTTTTCTTCAATTGCAGCCATAATTGGCCACGTCGAAAAAGGAAGGTGAAACATGCAAGTGGGGAAACAGTCATACAATGCTGTGCAAAAATGAAGAAGAAAAGAAAAGAAAAGAAAAGAAAAGAAAAGAAAAGAAAAAAAAGAAAAGAAAAGAAAAGAAAAGAAAAGAAAAGAAAAGAAAAGAAAAGAGAAGAGAAAAGAAAAGAGAAAAGAAAAGGGGTCAACAGCTACAGAGCTGCACACACCAGAAGGCTGCACAATGTCCTGCAAGAGGCTTACAGTGGTCACAGGCTTTTATACCCATGGGCTGCCTTGAAGGGCAGTACCTTGTGATTTACGTCATGAACAAACTCATGCCATAAGACACTTCCTCTGAAAAGAACATCCACAAATTTCCTTACTCATCCAATTAGGCACATGGAATGATGTGTACACTGAGAAAGCTTTTGTCTTAATTTTTCCGTTAAGTGCAATATCACAGGAATACTAAGTTTCCAGAAAACAGCAAAACTGTTCTTTCAGTTGTCAAGATCTGTAATACAAAAAATCATAAGCAGGGAACTGCAGTCAACCCACTCTGAAAATCTGGTCAAACATTGCTTTTTTAACCTGAACTAACAATGAATTGTTATTTTGAAATTTCACCAAACATAAACCAGAACAATTAAAGTTAAAGCTGGACTCATTAAAAAATAAACTGAAACATTTACTGTTTCTTCAACACCCTGGATAGCTAAAAAAATGTAACAGAAAGGTGTTGTTTACTGGGGTTTTTTCCCTCCCCCTTCACTGCATTTTTCTCAAAACTGAGTAGATTCTGTCATTTACTGGAGACGTAAAGATATCACTTTTTAAGGAAAATTATTAGTAGAAGGTTCATCAGAGTTTTGTAATGAACAAAGCTGAAAAAATTAAACAAGACATTTTTAAAACCAGAGTTTTGGCCAATTAAATTTGTTCTGAACATATCATGGTTTAAAAAATTGGTATTTTATCCTCATAAATTTGAGAACGAAATTTAAGTCAAAGTAGTAATTTAGAAGACAGCAGTGTCATTCAGGGTCTCTGAATGCCTAGCTCCTGTATAAGACAAGCCAAAGAAATTAATTCTGTCATCTTTGTATGAAGCCCATGACTTCCATTTGAATAGAGTTAAATGCAGTTGGTCAATCAAAAGGTGTCCCCCAGGGCTGAGTTTTGGGGCCAGTCCAGCTGCAAATGACACCAAGTTGGGTGGGAGTGTCACAAGAAGGACACTGAGGTGCTGGACCAAGTCGGCCTCTTCTCTCATGTAACAATCAACAGGACAAGGGGAAATGGCCTCAAGTTGTGCCAGTGGAGGTTCAGGTTGGATATGAGGAAGAATTTCTTCACTGGTTAAGCATTGGAAGAGGCTCTCCAGCGAAGTGGTGAAGTCACCATCTTTGCAAGAGTTCAGAAAAGGAGTAGATGTGGCAGTTCACAATACAATTAGTGAGCGTGGCGGTGTTCGGTCAAAGGTTGGACTTGATAATCTCGGAGGTCTTTCCCAACATTAATACTTCTACGATTCTATTCATTTAAGCTACAAAATTGATTTTAGGAAGACTTCAGCTGGTGGAAAACCCATCAGATTCCAGATGGTTAATTAAACCTGTCACTGAAAATTTGGTGAACTTGCTTCATTTAGCTCCATTTTCTAAGTCATGGATCTCATTATACCATGTCTCTGCTTAAAAAGACATTCCTACTATCATTAGTCTTTTTCTCTGTTCTGTTAATTTTAGGCAACAATTAAATCTCCTCTTATCCTTTTTTTCCCCCCCATAGAGTAAATAGTTAATTTTTATTTTCACAAAGCTTGTCTTGTAAGAACAGATTGTAGAAATTTCAGCTCTCATCTCACATATAGGCAGATCACTGCTCCTACAGTACTGGAAACCCACTTCCAAAAAAGAAACAGTAAGAGATTTACCCTTAGGCTTTAAAAAGATACTTTTACAGCTCAATGAAGTCCCACATTGGCGCTACAAGCAGCCAGCAGGATTCTACATGACAGTACAGGACATTTGGGCAGTCAGGACAGGGACCCTGGTAGTCACACCTGACAGTCACTGCCATTCCTTTTCCATTCCAAAGTGTTCACTGGCAGTTTGCACACTGACAGCTGAGGACACCATTAAATGGAGTTACATGTTTACTTTGCCTCTTTTAGCCTGTGGACTGTCAGGCATAGCAATAGGTTTTTAGCTTGAGACATTTTCTTTGTCTGGAAATAGTGCATCTCATACGAAGACAAATATCCTTTTCATTCATAAAGGGCTGTCTAGAAAACATTCCAATTATAAATACAGAGCTCTCCAAACTGCAGAATGTTGCCCCTCACACCTGCGTGGGTGGGCTGCGAGCCTTCACAGACGTCTGATCTCACAGAAACCTTTACTAAACACACCTCAACAAGTTTGTGAAGGGCCATCCTATTTAAATCAGTACCAGGCAAAACTTTCAAAGAGTACCTGCAAAACAGAAAGAAACCACATCTACTGATATGGAAGAGGAACTGATAAACAAAGTCAGGTAATCTTTAAAAACACTGTTCTATTTTGAAAAATCTTCTGGGGTCACTCTTTTCAGGTATGCCAGAAATGCTCAAGTTACAATCTTGAAATTGAGAGCCAATAAGTGACTTTATCACAAAAGGCTGCATTGTAATAAGTAAACACAAGACACTGAGCTACAAATCCAGATAAATTTTCTTTTATCACTTCCTAACTTCTTAGTCTTTGGATTTTCAAGCACAGTCTTCTGCTAATGTAGCTCTTGCAGTATGGATTTTTGTATTGCACGCTTATTGTACAAGCAAATAAACTGCAGACTTTCAGAACAACGGAACAGTTTTTACTGTGCTGTGTGAATAACAGGCAACGCCTTTTTCAGTCAAATGGCTGGAAACATAAGGTGAATTGTCATTATCAAGTATGTTCCGAAAACATGCAATCTCTTTGTGTTATTGGAATAAAGCTCAACAAAACTGCATGAAAAATCTGTATCTCAAAAAGGATTCAACCAAGCCCCTAGAATGTCTTACTTAGAATTATTTATCTATAGGAACTATTGATAAAAGCAGGTAATCCAACACTGGGGTACAATTAGTCGGTTTTAATTCCAGAAAGAGTTAATATGTTCATTGGCATGGCATCCAGCAAGCAGTGAAATGGATCCTAGTATGGTTTTCTCTCTCTGAAGTCAAAATGGCAACAAAAGCCCCTGCTTTTTTTCTATTTGTTGACAGAGTTGTACCTCGGCAGACATGCATCTTCCCAACTCACAAAATCAGCCTACATACCTTGTCAACCATTTACTGCAAAGAGGAAGAGAAGCCCTGGTTCCTTTTACAAAATCTATTTATTTCCTGGCCACTCCTCTGAAGAATTGGAGCACTCATTAGATGAGATACTTCAATGTCAGAGGCAAAGCTCTTTGGACAACTGCATGAGTGCTGCAACACTGATCTTGCAAAGAAAGGCTTTGGCACCCAGAAGATGTGAGATCCCAGTGCTCCCCAAGTTACTTGGCTTTCAAATATTAACAAATGACAAGAACAGAAGGAGGATTTCACTCACTGAAGACACTGACGCTGTATATACATGTAACAGGGAGTCCCTATCACAGCCAGTCTGGCTACCCTTTAAAGCATCAGCCTCTCTGAAAAACAAACAAACCAACCCAAACCCTAAAACGTAAAAAAAGCAAGAAAAAACCCCAAACCCCAACCAAACAAAAAAATCACCCCAATACCCACAGATACCAACAAAATGAAAGGCACAGCAGCTTATGCCTCTTTTGCAGAGATCTTTTTACTCAATGACTGATGGGGCAAAATAACTGCAACTTTAAGTGACACCACAGACACCGTAGAAATGAAGAGATTTTTTGCAAGTAGGCATCCTTTTAGTAAACTTAGGAAAGTTTAACAGGAGTTTTCTAGTGTCTAAATATCAAAATATTTACTGTACTCTACTGTATCTGGCAGATTCAGTTGTCTCTAACAGTGGACAAGGCTGCCTGGGAAAGCTGCGAAGTCAACTGTTTCTAAGCCTGAAGGGAAACTTATATTTTAGTGGCAAATTAATTTAATGATCATAGGTCTTAGAAGGGATTATTTAAATTCTTTTCCTTTAAATGGCAATAGGACCATTTGACAAATATTCCACAAACAAGGAATATATTGATGACTGCAAGGAAAACCAGCTCTATTAAAGTTTGCACCAAATAAAGTCCCTCTCCCCAGCATGTAGACACTGCATGGTGGGACAAGGAGTCTTCTGGCTACTCACATACTTTATGTGCTCCTTTGCTGAAAACCTTGGAAATACACAGCATCCATTTCTAAGCCCTAACAGAAGCCTTTTTCCCCTCAACTCCAGGAAGCAAACATGTCAAAAGCTGTTTGGACTTTTGATATTCTCAAAATTAACACGGCGTGCTACAGCTATGTTCTTTGCCACGTTCCAATTTTTCCTGCTTTTTCATTTAGATTGATATTAGCTGCCAAAATCAGTTTCAAGCTTGAAGATAAGAAAACACCTAAAATTAACAGTAAAATAGCCAGAGAAATGAAGTTGCTGCCTTTGTGGGCCAGTAACATGTATAGAATCAGAGAATATACTGCCAGAGGCGTAAATATTACTTGAAGATAAGCTGGTAAACCAGGTTACCAACCTACAGTCCCAAAAGCCTCTTGGCCTTTGTTCTATCAACCAAATTACTGAGAAGACAGAAAATCCTTCTGAGACACAGAAAACAAAAGAACAGGGAAGGAGTGATTATGTCAAATTACATGAAAGTTAACAGAAATAACATTATTATTTATAGGAAATCCTCCATCCAATTCCTAGCGAGAAAAACAAATCAAAAAAACGCAACAGCTGAAACACAATAGCTACTAAATCAAAGCTGCTGCAGTAATGTATTTTATTAGTAAGTTGCTAAATTCCCTCTCCTACTAAAAGATCCCATTTTAGAGTCCCTAAACCTCAGAATTACTACTTTTGTATTATGTCCATCTTTCACTGACCACAGTCATGGCTCAGCTTTTGGAGAGAGACAGTTGCAAGTGCAGCAGTGGAAATCTGCACGTGTTTTTTCAGTAACAGCTCCTAAAGCAAAGCAAACCCTGTGTCAGAGCAGGAGCACTGTGGGAGCAGCATCTCTCTCCGCATCCCTCTTCGGGAGCAGCAGTTTCTGGAGGACTGCATCCAAAGTTATTTGCTACAGTACCTGAAGAAACAGCTTAGCTCATCAATCAAAAGCCCATTCTCAGACACCCACAGCAAAACCACCCCCACACACTGTAGGGAAAATGTATATGTGTACCAAGAAAAATAAAATAATGATTTCTGACAGATGAGCAAGCTTTTAAGAAAAATAAATCTGTTATCATTTAATTATTGAACTGGTACACCATCTCTAACTACCCAATTGCACAGATTGCTGTAGTACACTAGATTGAAAATTCAGTAAATTCTGTCTCAAACTCCCAGCCTAAGATGCCGCATTACAATATGAATCTTGTTTGAATAATAAAATTAATTTTAAAATTAACTGGATGACATACCAAACCAGAATTTATTTTCAAAATCTATGGAAGGTTTTGAAACCTATAGAAAAGGGGATGGTAAAGTATTCAGTCACAAATTTACACTTGTTTATTTGAAATATTTGTTTCCCACTGTTACAAATACGTTTTACAACTATTTTTGTACAGCATCCTTTCAGAAAGCTGCAGTACTAGGGCTTGTATTCTGTAGCTGCTTTGATTTACAGATTTTTCCCTTGAATATCTGTTGAATTCAATTACCACTTAGCCTTAACTATCACATTTCATTCTCCAGTACATGGAATCTCCTATATTAAAGTTGATTGTCTATCAGAAAGGCATCTCATCAAACTCAACAGCTCTTTCTAAAGGAAAAACACACCAACACAATTAGAAAACCTTTTGTTCTCAGTATTTGCAATTCTTTTGGATTGTATAATCTGGCCTATCGAAAAAGATAAACTATTCAAACTGAGTCTTAATGTATCCACCCAAAACATGAAATATCTACGAAATGTACACCATTAATTTTATCTTGTCCTCAAAAATTTTCTACATAATCTATTTATTCTGTTATCTGAAACAACCCAAACTGGATATTACATCTGCCATCTAATAGCTGTAGACCATTAATGGCATTTCTCATTAGACAGAAGTACATATTTCTCAGATAAAGTTGTTTTCAATCACCCAAGTCAAGCTACTTTGGACTTTCTAAAATGTAGAAAAGTGAAATATTGCTCCCCAAAAAAATATTCATCAGAACTGTGTTTAAAAAAATGGTGTGAAAGGCAGCATGCTGGAACTTTTAACAACCCCACTGCTGCTCATAATTTGGAAGAAATGAAAATTATACCAATGATTTAAGGGAAAACACAAGCTTTTACCCCTGATGAACTGTGAGCATACTTTTTACTGTCTTATTTAACAGTTTGGGAAATGTGTCTTCATCAGTACATGCCTACAGGCCTGAAGTGATACCCTGGCTATACTTCCTTACCCTTTCACTCTTCTGACACGAGACTGCTGCTTCCTTCTGGGGCCCTGCCCAGGAGAGTGCTCATGAAAGTCACATATTTTTATCTCTGTATCTTACTGACTATGCAGAATTATTGTACAGCTATTGATATGTATAATTAAAAAAAAAAAAAACAAAAACCACAAAAAACCAAACTGTATTAGTAACAAATCTCTGAGAGAACTGGGACTGCCGAGCTTGTTTATGGCTTCGGAGAGGTAGGGGATGACAGATTTTGTTGACATTTGCGCTTTGATAGCACTGAAACATGAAACAAAAATGGTTCATGAAATGTATATTAGTTTCTCCACAGCACTGGAAAATAACACTACTCTCTTCCAAAATTACACATAAAAATAAAGAACCCTTCATGATGGCTGCTTTCTGCAGAGCTCACATAAATGGCTTCTAACTGTCACTGTCTGGCCCAAAGCTTAAATCCACTGAGCTGCCGAGAATAAAGGAGAGTGATTAAAGGAATACAGTGTCACTTCCAATACTGTTTCTGTGGTATACTAGAACAATATAATAGATTAGCATCCCTAATGTATTTTGGAACTCCAGTATGTGTCTGCAGTATACCCCAACCCAGAAATCTGGCTGATAGACCTTAGTTTGCGTTTGTCTATATAGTTGGAGACTACTGGTTTCATGTAAAGCTGCACTGACCTGATTTTAATACCTCCCAGCACAGAATGTGCTGGATCTGACTTCCAATGCTGAACTGCAGTAACAGGTTGAACATGCAACTGTGCTGAGCTACCACGTAAAACTGAGTTTATCAAAGACTATTTTCCCTTCCAAAACACAAACATCTCTGTCAGTCTCTCCTCCATATAGATGGAGTAAATTTCTTTTATCTGAAGATGCTTTCTTGACTATAAAATCTAAAAGATTCATTATATATTGTAACTTTTACTTTACAATCCAGGCAATGATGAGAACACTTTAGTTAACACCAGGAAAACCATAATAAGCAACCTTTCTTCAGATAATCTACTAATCCATTTTATGATAGAACACGTAGCACAGCTATTTGAAGACCTCCACAGTAAACTTCACCTAAAGCAGAGAGTTCTAAATTTCTAATTATAAGTGAAAAAACTCTCTGCATTCCATATCTGATTCATATTTTGCTTTTAATAAAAGGAACTGCAACATACATACCTTCTGAAGCAAAATGAGTGAAAAATGATCAAAAGCATTTTGAGACGGTCTCAAGACAGAAAGAAGTGCTATTAATTTCAGTATTAGGGAGGAGTTCAGAGAGATGACAGTAATGTAAGCAGGGACAGGGTGAAGGTTCTTGGGTTCCACTCCAAATCTCTCAAATCCAATGCTCTAAATGAGAGTTCAAACTCTAAATTTAGGTGTCTAAAATGAAAATGGCCTAATGGGTCAACAGTCTGTATCTTCCAGTTTATTTAGGAAACTGTATAGTTACTCAGTTGTGTGAAGAAAAAAAACCAACCCAAATTGCAAAGCTCATGCCCCAAGTTCAAGGGCCCAGGTTTAACATATAATGATTTGCTGTATTCTATGCACTGGTTTTCCCTAAAGTTAAAACTTCTGCCTCAAACACAGGGGTCTCTTTGCTCACAGTATTCTCAATATCAAAAACCCTCTTCACATGCCATGGGCAGTAATACAACTGATTAACACATGTATTAAGCAGCTGCTGCCTTCGGTTTTTATACATTTGGCAATTGTCTTCTATACACTCCCTTACTTCTCTAGTTAAGTGATCTATTAAGGGAAGAAGGTACCATTCAGAATCTGAGTGTTAATCCTCCAAATATTTAGTAAACTACAGTTGAGAATGATTGGAAGTTGTAGAATTGTGCTGCCAGAAGATACAATGACAGGTCAATAGGAGTTGGGAAGCATTTGATTCTAAAGGGTCATTTTTAAAAACATTTTTTTTTACCCTCCTTTCTTCTGCATCTTTGAGAAGTTTTTAAGACAACCACAAAACACATAGACTTTTGAGTGGACTATTACATCTCCTGGCTACACACCTGACTCTAACTCAGACTGAGGAGAGATGTGCTGTTAATATTCCATGTCTGCACTTCAGCACCTGATGTATTCATCAAGATAGTGATTATCATAACAACATTTTGCAGATGCTCTTCACGGGGCAGGAAACGTTTTAATAACAAGTAACCACATAGCCACTCAGCAGGAACCCAACTCCCTTTTCTGTGCCAGGTTTGCAACAACAAACCTCACACAGTTTGTACATAACATTCACTGTCTTGTAGAAACAGAGACTGTGACAGTTCAATCATGTCTTGCCCTGTGAGTGCAACCTATTTGCATCCCATAGGTGATATATGAATGAAATAATGAGGTGAGGTATCTCTCAATTACACTGCAAATCCTTGCTGATAATGATCTTTACATTAAACCACATATGTGAGAGAATAAAAAAATAAACCATCACCAAACCAAAAATATCCACTCCCAGTACAACATTAGAACAAACCCAAATTCAAAGAAAACCCATATTGAAGAGCATAAAAAAAGTCCTGCATCAGTCACTCCCTAAAAATCTCATTGCCTCCCAAATCATCTCCCTCGGCAAGTCAGCATGGCCAGAGCTCCACTGCTCCCTACCTCCCTCTGCATTCCCTGCTGCAAGCCTAGGACAGACAGGTGAAAGAGAAAGGAAGGGAGTATGGAAAAAGCTTACACTGAGCAGCAGGAACAGAAGCTATGCTGTTCTATATGTACACGCACTCATAAACACATGCATACACACACAGATGTATAAATATTTATTCTACCCTAACAGTGTATAAACCCCTGTGTGGCAAAACTCTTTCTCCACCACAAACACAGGGAAGACTTATCGTCTAGAATGAGTTTTATCTTTGCATAAAGGTTGATATTTTACTTCCCCAAGTGCTCCTGACCCCTTTTCTATAATTGATTAAATTAAAAATAAATACATAAAAATATTAGGACATCTCTTTCAGTTCTGCCACAGAAGTAGAGGAAACTGCCTCTTTGTAATTTCCTTCCAAGTCAAACAGCAGAAGTGCTTTTGATTAGAACTGTGGCATGCACGCATTTTGCTACTATTCCTTTGGCTTCAGTCAGCAGCACAGTTCTTGGAGCTGGCTGAAACACTCCCAGTAAAATTTCACACTCAGCAGCAGAAAGGATGCTAAACCAACAAAAGAAACGATCAGGCTCCATATTGTTTTCTCTTGGGAACACTGGATGTGCCGATAACCCTCTGAGATTCAAACAGACCAGCAGAACCAAAAGCTACAGAAACACTGCAAGGAAAGAACAGGAGATGAGTATCTGCTCCTTGAAAGGCCTATGGCATGAGAAAACAAGAAGTTTCCTCATCTCTGAAGCTGTTCTTCATATCCCAAATGCTTTCTCCCCAAAATATCCTTAAACATAAAAATAACAGCCAGAGAAAGTGTCTGCTGCTTCTACAATGCAAGTTAAGAAAGTCCATTAACACTTCTTTCAAATATATAAGCTTCTTAGTAACTGAAAACAATTTTGGACAACCAACAGTGAGATGTACAAGTGATGTTTTTGGACCTTAACTGCCCCCAAACGCTTTCTGTTTCTGGGGTCAACTGCCGCCAGACATGAGAGAGCATCCAGCTGACTCTGAAAAGTGAGGGGAAATGTGACCCTTCCCCAGTCCAGCAAAGAGACACCCTCACATTAACCATGTAGGAAGAAGCACCCGAGAAAAGGCCATCAACAGAAAGTCAGAATAAAAGATACAAAGAAATAATCCAAATTTGCAATAAGAACAAAGACAGCTTCTTGATACTATGAAGTCACCTTAAGTTTTTAAAATTTTACCTGTATGTTTCTGCACTCACGGTCAGTAGGGGAGTCTTTTGCATCATTAAAGGACTATAACACTACCTGAAATTTATCATGTCAAGTACTGCAGCATGTGAACGTTCTCACATTATATAAAGCTTTCACATGGAGTAAACCTTTAAATTGTCATGTGAGTTACAAACTGATGGTCATATGCTGTCCCTCCTGTTCTAGCACCAATCCACATTTGGATTCCCTTCGTACCAAGTAAACTTAGAAATTCTGTGTGAAAGTATGCTGCAAAGGCAAGGTATTCACATTAGTGAAGATCAGAGACTATGACAAGGTGAATGAAGATCTTCCTACTGGCAGCAAACATAGCTTGTGGCATAAGCACATCACTGACAAAACCAGCTTCAATTGCAAATGCTAACAGGCAGCAGAGAATTGGGGATATGTGTGGGTCTGTGGGTGAGTGAAGCTGGATTCTGAACTCTCAGGCAGAGGCTGGTACTTGCTCCCTGCAATCTGTACAGGCTGCTTGTAAACTTTGGAGACACCTGGATTAAACAGAACATTCTGAATCCTTCTACTAGCACAGAGGCAGAATATGCAATTAAAAAGGCTGCTCACACATTGTGTTTCTGCACAATGACTGGGGAAAAACAGGAGTCAGAGCGTTGAAAATAAGAGTTGCTCCCTGAAAGCAGTAGCAGTTTCAGAACAAAGAAGAGGCCAGGAAAGAAGGCAGCAAAGATCATGACTGGCAACAAGGGAAGAATCCTAGAGATGAGAGATGCATCAAGTGAATGCCAGGGGATGCCCAGGAACCCTGGCAGCACAGCACAAATCAACATAAGTTTCTACCCAACCTTCCCAACACAGCAGCGCTCAATCTGCTGGGAAGGGAAGTGAAGTAAAGACCCACTGAACGTAGTGCTGGCGGGAGAGCAGGTGAGAGATATCCCAAATGGGACCATTGTGATAAAAGCCTAACTCTTGTGGTTCTTGGATAAACCCATTCCATGCTGGTTTTAGCTCTGCCTCACCTTTCACAGCAGCAATACTCAGTTTCCTCTCAGCTCTCCTCAGCAAGCTGTGGCCTACCTTAGGAATAATATTACCTATTTATAGATGTTTAGGCACATTTGATTCACCATTTACAAAACAAAAACATAAAAAGTAAAAAAAAAAAAATTAAAAAAATTTTAAAAATCTATCTATAGCTAGAGATATATCTCTCTATATATGTATCTCTAAATCCCTCAAATGAAAGAAAAATTAATTTTATACTGATAGTTGCCACTACCTCATGGAAAAACACAGTCAAACAGATTAAAAAATAAACACTAATCTAAAACTGAAGTTCACAATTAATAATAAAAAAGTTAGGAATTCACTGAAGGGTGTCAAAGAATTCATTTTTGAGATTTCTATTTCCTGTCTCATGGAAGGAAGCAGGCAGGAGTATAAAAGCTTGGACAAAGAAAGAACATCTCATTCTCCTGGCAGTTCATTTTATGCTGTAACTGGTGAAAAGCCTCTTTAAAAAGGTTTTAAATACCATATTAATTTCATTAGGAAAGCTCCCATGGCATATTAATTTCATTTCTGGCACTGTTATTGCATCTTTTTGGATGCATAAAATCTTAGGAGGTAATTTCATTAACAGTAAAGATCTGAGAAAGGCAACTAAAATATTTTAAAGATTGGTGACAATTCAGCTAGAAAGCATGCAAGTTTACTCTAATTCTCTGCCAATTAACACCACACTGGCACACAAGAGCTAGCAGGCTCTGCTACTGAAGTTATGTTATCCCCAAGGCCTCTGTATTTGCAAAGACTGCATGAACAGCTCTCAAAAGATTAATGACCTGCTCCTTTATTTAAGGCAGATACTCATCTTCAGTGATCACATATGAGCTCTGCAGCTAAGCATGAAATTTAACAGCTGTCTTAGCTTATTCTGCAAAAAAAGAAGACTTTTTTTTCCCCAAACACTTGCTACCCTGGGCACTGGACTATTCTGGACATATAAAATACTGTAAGTGCCAGTATGTGCAATGGCAGTAGCAGCTTCTCCATCCTGGCCTTGATCCTGCAGCCTGACTTATGCATTCAGGCCTCTGAAGTTACCCACGGTCTCAGTAAAGCCAGCAGGAGCTTTTCATCATAGGATAAATTTTAAAAATCCAAGTAGATAGAAAGCAAGTTCTAGCAAAGAATGTTTCACACTCTACGATCACTTTTACAAACACAGGATGTTTATTTTCTATGTTTGAAGTCATGACCATTCTAAAACCTGCATACACTTACTGCTTAATTGAAACACCACCTTAGCTACCATACAAAAGCAAATCTTTTTCTTCCAGTCATGTTTTAAATCCAGACTATTCATTCAACTTCACTCTTAGTCACAAGAAAGGTAATACAAAAGGGCTTCTTCGAACCACAAAGGTACAACCTCTGTCCAAGGCTGCTACTTTTTATGGATTCATGATATTCAGCTAATGAATTAAGAGTCTAAAAATCAGCAGTGAGAGTCTTTTCTGAAAAGGATCCTATAGTTCAACAGAAGAAATTCCATCACTGAGTTCTACAGCTAGAGTGATTTCAGGAGATCAGACCATAAAACCTCATAAATGTCCCACCACCCTCAGAAATCTAATGTGTAACATCCTAGACATCTCTCCATCAAAATACTAAATCCCCACAACAGATGAAAAGTCTCTGAAGAATTTACCCATTGATACATAGAAACTACATTCTGAAATAAAAAAGGTAACTTTTAAGCCCTAGTCCTCTTAACACTAAGGCAAATTTTGTTAGTAGCAGTACATTTGCCCATTCTTTGGGCATTTCATTTGAAGGATTTTTTTAAGAGGTACTCAAAATTAATATTTTAGAAACTTTGTTTCATGACTGATCATTATTCACAAAGCAGTATAAGCCCTATGAATGGCAAGCATGGGATTCATAGGACAACATGGATTTAGAGCAGTTCTAGAGGATCTCAGAATGGGAAAGATTGGAAGGGAATGGTGGAGTATCTGCCATAGCTTCCCAAAGACTACACGCCTGCAGGTTCAGTTTTAAACAGGCACGTCTAAGGGTTAGGAAAATGTTTCTTTTTTCTAAGTATTGAAGAACGGACAACACACAAGGGTTTAGGACTTATGTGCAACTCCACGTTTTCAGATATAGAATCAATGTTTTGAATAAGGATTTTATAGCTTGGCTATTAATGAAGTTACAACTTTACCTGAAAGTTTAATCATCAGGACAAGAATAAACTTTTTTAAAGTACTACATATGACCTGGAAGCCTAAATCCCATTAAAAGAAGTCATGTGATCTCTTAAGGATCTGTAGTCAGCTTTTCAATTGAGGCAAGGAGCATTGGAAACTTTTAAAACAATTTTCTCTGTATAGCTACTGATAAAAAATAATTCATTTTAATCTTTCTCTGAAAAAAAAAATAGATTTATCTCAACTATTCGCACACAAAACTTAAATGTGCTATTGTAAAACCCTAACCAAACATCTACCAAGCCCCTGGATCTCAGAGCTATAGTCTGCTTTTTGCTACATTTGGTCAACTTCATCGAAAGCTGTATCATTTACATACAGAGGAAGAAGTAATCCAGAAGAACACAACACTTTGTGAATGGCTAGTAATGTATTTAAAGGAAATGTGCTTATTCTTAACTGAAATATGTTTCCTGTAAATACTGTGAGATCCTACTGCTAACTTTTTCTGTGAATACAACAAACCCTCTTATCTTATTTAACATGCATTGTATGCAGTGACCCAATTTAACAGTGCAAGGCTTGAAGAACAGCTGTTAGATCTACAAATATGTAACACCACTACATTCCAGCCAAGCAAACAGTGGGAACGTGAAGAAGCAACACAGAAGGAGAACTGCATATTATTAGCAGCTCTCTCCATCCAGCTATTTTATCTAACAGGCAAGAAGCTTTTTCTTACCTGGCTGCTTAGGAATTTCTAAAAATTAAAAAAAAAAAAAACCACCAACCAACCAACTAACCAAAAAAGTCCCACACAACTTTCCTGCCAGATTACTGGAGGATTAGCTAATTCCCTACTTCTAAATAATTTTACAAGGTTTAAAGATTTCTACAAGTTTTCAGCAAATATTTTTGCAATTTGACAATAACTCATGATTCTAGAACACGTCCGCGTATCTTCAACTACCTTTTCCACAGCCTTTTCTTTCAAAAGTAGTGGTAGCCCCTCATAACTGTATATATATACTTTTATACCTACAGCTACTGCATTCCATTTGCTTTGTAACTTAATCTCGAAGATCAAACAAAGGTCACATTTTGCATAAACACCTGTGCAGACAGCAAAGTTCCTCTTTGGCGTTTCCACCTGCACAACACTTGGTGAACCCTTGTCTGCAGTGCTCATTATCTCAAATTATAAAACTACAATTAACACTCAGTTAAACTTATCACAGTATAGCGATAAAGACAAATAAGATAACCACAAGCTACTATAATTAGAGTTTGACTTACTAGGCATTTTTGCATCTAGATCTCAGGATTTTACTCTACAGCACTGAATCAGTTTTAAAATTAGCTCCTCTTAAAGACCATGAAATACACAATAGTGGTGAAGTTACAGGTTTCATGAAAATCTGTTCTTTTTTTCTTCCTCTCCCTAAACATAATGTGTTTTCCATAGCCATATCCAAGAAAGATATGCCTTGAAGATAAAATATCACCAGAAATCACACCTATGTGGCAAATTATTTTATACAGTTACATTTCGCCCCACTTTAAAAGTGAATATTCTGACATGGCATCATTTCAAACAGCTCAAAATAGACTTTTTTTTTCATAGATATTAGTCATGAGACGTGTTTTAAAATATCTGGGCCTTAATCTGCAGCTCTCTGACAGTAAAAGACAGTTTTATGGGTATGAACAGAGTAATGGCAATACCAGTGAACTAAACCCACTTGTTGGCCATCCACTCTTTTAGCATTTCAGCCCAAAATGTATTTTATTGCCACAATGATTCCCTCTGAAGTAATCTTCTGCCAGAGATACTCAGAAGTCCACAACTCAAAGGCTACTTTCTGGCCTAATTCTACTAGGAGAGAAGGCCCATTTCAGTAGCCTGGAGCAAGTGGATGGATTTTGTATTTTCAAAGCCCCAGACCTCTTTTTCTCCAGCTCCTAAGGACCATGGCAGCTTGACTCTCAAAGAATTTGTTACAGAATCATTTTCTCCTCCACTGGTAAGTCTCAGACCCATAGAAGAAAAATAGTTCACAGAAAATATACATACACATGTTACTATAACCTCTATAAAAAAATAATTGGGGTAAAACAAGTCATAGGACTATTTCTACCCTAAATGTACAGTAAAATTATATGCTCTCCCAATCTTTACCTCACAAAAATAAAGCAACTTTTTATGGAAGTAGCCTTCATTATGCAATCCAAAGAAGGATATTTCACATTTTTCTTTCTGTAAAGATACATTTAATGACAACCAAAAGGCTTCAGAGATAGTCTTCTCTCATGAGTACATATCCCTCTATAGTGGATAGGAAAATATTTTATCTTAAATATGAGAGGCATGTGGAATGAAACCTAACAACTGGATAGCTCTTGAAGGGACCATTTCTCATGGAAAGCATATTTTAGGAGACAAAACTGGAGGAAGGAAAATGATAAAAGCTCTGTTTCTCAAATTCTGTTTTAAAGAAAGTCAAGAGATTATCAGCTAGATGCAAATATGTCATCAACTCCAGACACTTACAACTGAGCTGCTCAGGCTGAGTGAGTATTCATCTCTGGTGGTAGCAAAAGATAATAACTTATATTTCCGTGCTAATTGAGGTCTACACTTTGCAGCATTGTGTGCTCATAATCAAGCACCTGATCTGCATCAGCACTGAGGGGGAGCAGCCAGCAGTACCTCAGCTGGAAGCACATGCATTAGGTTTGCCAGGGTGAGTACATATTGCTTATCTGCGGACATAAGAATATCATCCTTTTGCAGTCAGAGTGCTACCAAGCCTGCACATGAGCAATACATCACAGCACTGAGGGGTGTGTGCCAGTAAGTGTCACTGGCTTGCTTTAAAGATTCCCTCGTGTCTAATAAGTAATTAATAGTTTTTAGCATGTGTTTATAATCACAAAACCAGTTCAAATAGACTTGGACCCTACTACAAAATTCTCATTAATTCTCCCAGTCACAAGTACTGAGATTCAATTTCCAGCTAGTAGCCATTGTTTGACACATCCTCCTCTGCCAACCACAGGAGTTTTCCCTTTGAAAGGTAAAGGAACTGAGAACAGTATTTGGGATGGATTAAGCGATAGGAAACAGGTATCTCCTGTTACAAAGATGACGTAGCCCAGAGAGAGACAACGTAGTGATTATTGTTACAAACAACACAGCTCTGGATTTATGATGCTGCTCTTTCTTCTGCATAGGCTTTTATCTGTCAATGTCAGAAGAAATTCTGAACAATGCAGAATTACAAAAATGTAAACTGTGTTGCCCAGGAGACATTACAGATCTCTACATGGGGTTTCTTCAAGAGAACCATCATATAATGTTTTTTCACAGCCTTTTGTTTCCTCTTATTCTTGCCAAGAAAACACATCCTTTTAATAATCCTGATTAAATTCTGCTCTGAGAATTTACAGCCTGACTATACACTAATGAATATCCATCTTCGTATTTCCTGCTCAAAACTGTTATACAGTCCTTATCTACTCAGCATCCTCAGTTTGGAAGGTCAGAGCAGATTACAGTCACGAGTGTGACTACACACAGTGAGAGAAGTACGAGAGAAAGAGCAAACCAGCAAAGCACTTCTGGGTGCCTCTCAGAAAAGGACGATTATTCATATGGGTGCAAGCAACTTTTCCTACTTTATCTGAAACTCTGTCTTGAAATGTTGAGCAATGAACAGAACCACAACACAAACATCCATGAAAACTTCAATTATAAGCACAGATGTGAGCTCTGTATATCTGGGGTTCATATGCATTTGTATAAAGAAGCCTGAAAGAATAAACTGTATATTGCTAACAAACACTTGGCTTCTGGAGTGCTCATCAGCCACTAAAACACTCCCAACTACATGGCTCAAAAATTCATTCCTTCACACAGGTCTTCTTTCAACACAAGAGAGACACTGCATAAAGGCCAATATTAGAATATCTTACTATTTTCCCCCTGCCTCCTGAAATATCAAAACTCTACATGATAAGCTGTGAGAGTAGCTCATAGGGCCTCAAATCTGTGGAAAACTGTCACTAAAACCTGGAATTTCCAACCTAAATGTCTTGACATTGACATGCCTACCCATAGTTTTGAGTCTTGCTTTTATGATTATTGAAAAACCAAACATGAAACACCAACACTGATATAAAGCATCTCAGCTGTTGCAAATTTCATTTAAATTCTGAATTTTCAGGTGAACATCACAATCTCTGAATTTAATCCCCTTCTTGTAAATGCCTGGATACACCAGTACTCAGAAGTAATGAAAAAGGGGTCATGAAATAGGATAATACTTTTCAATGGCAATTTCTTACCAGCAAATAGTCTCAATTTAGCAAAGTGCAAACAGTGTATCAACCCGATTTTATTTAACCTTATCCTTGTGGCTTTATCCATTACGTGTTACTTCCATTAATTTGCTCTGAAGGGAAGTTTGTCTCCAGCTCTTAACTCAGATGAAGTTGGCAGAACAGATGAACACACCTTACTATCTGAATCTTTCCCACATGTGAACTTTATCTACAGGTTGTATACTCTGTCAATCTTTCTGCTGAAATTACATATATCTGCCTTTCCTTTAAAGCCCTTGTACTCTTCCAGAGACAGAGACATAAAGAGTTATTTAGAGGGACACAGAAGTGATTTCATTGCTTCACACTTAATTATAGTTTGTTGAATCAATGCTCTATTTACACAAAACCAATCCTGTTCCATTATCATAATGTTATTTAATACACCTGCATGTCCTCCTCTTCTTCAGAATTGACAATGTAACAGCTCTAAGACTTAAAATAGAAGCTACTGGGATATTAAATATTCTCAGGTAAGAGATAGGCACATGTTAAGGGGTGGCAGATCTGAGACTGTTCCTGACGCATCCATCTGCAATGCTTTGGTCAGGGTTCTGTTCTCAGGTAAGTATGTTATTCTGATTAGAGAAAAGTGTGTAATCATATCTGTATCTAAGTGTACAGCTTGATAGTCTGTGTTTACTTCTGCTGTCTGCTGCTTAGTACAGGGTACTAAATAGTAATAAACTCAAGTTCACCACCATCAAGCAATTGTCCTTTACATTGATCTCAGTGCTAAGAGAAAACTATTTAACACAGGATAAAAGCCCCTCTGCACTGCCTCAGAAACTCTGCAGGCAATACAAGTGTTTGCACAGAAGTTTAATCAGTGTATAGCTAGACAGATAGTTCCGGGTTCATCACCCCATGTCCTTGCTTAGCCATTTCCAATAGGGTGTAAGTACACTGAAGTCACTAACCAGTAATACTGAAATTACTCATTCCAGAGACAGAGCACTGCAAGCCACGGACTGTTTCTTGCACTTTGTTTCTTGTTGCAATAGATCTCAAAAGAGATGAGAAAAACTAAGCCAGTAAAGATATTACTGTTATATGATGTTATCTGGCATTCTTGTACTCAAGATTTGCGTAGTTCGAGACAGACAAAACCCTTTATAAAGTCAGGCTCCCAAATTAAAGTTCTTTCACTACTGTGCCGTGTCTCTTTAGACACTGGCTGTGGGACACAGCCACAGCCCTTCTTTGCTTGAAGAGTGTTTTTTAAGGAAATCATACTTACTGCACTATTTAGAGAGTAATCACAATGGAAAAGAATAAAGTGACTTAACAACAAATATCAGCTCTGTAAGAAAGGCCTCTACCCCAATGCCCTTGTTCTGGGGACTAGAAGTCATCCGTAGGATGACTGTGTTGTCAGTCACTCATGCATTTAACATTTCAGCAGTACCAATACAATAACCTGAGCCTGGTCTGCTGTGTAATACAAAGGAATTTGTTCAGTATGTTTTTCAATCAGAAATATAACATCAGCAGAGTTTCATTCCTGCTTAGGTGCTGCAACATAAAAGATAGAAAACTAGAAAAGAATTTTTCATTCAGATTTCCTAATAGGCACTGATTATTTCACCAGTTTCTATGGCACTATCACCATGGCAGCTAGCCATTTTAATCAAAGGCATTCGAACACATTTCTGATAACATCACAGTATCACATCTCCTGGTCACATGCAGCAGTACCCACTTTGTACATTTCCATAGGACAGAGGCCACTAATGTTAGCAGACATCAGGATTAGAAACGTGATATTTCAAGCATCTAATTAAAGAACAAGTTCTCAGTGTTCCTTACTCTAATTCTGAAAACAATAGTGGAAATACAGCCATTGTGACCAAAATGAGAATGAAAATTCTTCCACAGCTTGCTCAGTTTCTACACGGGTTTTGCCCCTTCTTTGATTAACTGCTCAATGCAAATGATTACTCAGCAGATCCTAAGCGAATGTGCAAGTGAAAAAAAAAAATCACTGTAGAGAACTGAGTATCTGCAAAACACTGACAGATAGAAATAGCTACTTTACCCTTTGTACAAAACCCCCATACTTTGTTCTGTGTATAGGCTAAATTGAAGCATCACATGCAAGACTGAAATCATGATCAGAGAGCAGCAAAACTCAGTGTTCTGACCAAAGGAATTTTCAACATACAACGGGAAGCATTCTAATTTTACTAAATACATCATGAAGCATTTGAAAATATGCTCAGTCTGAAAAATGCCCTGCAAGTACGGAAAAATACTTCCAGCAACAGCAATCCTTCATGTCGTCTATAAAATATATAAGAAAATACATTTTCAAACTTAAAACAAATTCATACTTTTGTCCTGAGATTTCTGATTTTTTTTTTACTGAAAGTGTATTTCAAAAGGCTGAGATACTCAAAATGAATGAATTTATAAACCCTTTTAATAAAAGCTAATAAGTAAGCTGAACAAATTCTCTATTTCAAGCCTAAAGTTTTTCAAAGGGTCCATCCAAGAGATATTAAATAAACACAGACAATGTCAATAATCCACACTAAAACACTACAGCAAAGCACTATGGCTAAAAATTACTGGTATAACAGTATCCTAAAATAGACAACACTGACCTCAAATAGAAGAACAAGAAACTTAAGTAAACTGAGAATGAGACTTAAAATACATCACAATTAGCTTTGTCTTTTTAAACTACTTAAACTCAGAAATAATCACAGAAACAGTGATGTTAGGAGAACAATACGAAAACAGAACTGTATGCCAAGTCTTTCGTATCTCCAGTACCTCCATACTTGTCAGATTTACAGTGTTTCCTCCCTTGGGTCAGTAGTTGGGGAAGGACAACTAAAAAAAAGAGTCTAGAAAATACTTGACAGCGAAAGTGTTATACTGCTACATTTACATGTATATACTAATTAATCTGCCCTTAAAATAAAACTTATCAATTATCACCAAGGATTTGAGAACAGTTCTGCCATCTTACTCAACTTCTCCGTTTTGTGTCATGCTTTGCCTTAGGAAAATAATGATAAAGAAATACAGGAAAATGTAATATAACATCTATGCAGTATTTGTATTGCACTTCAACTGGTAAACTACTTTTGTATAAGACTATGCAGTTGAATTTTCAGACCATCTAAGCAGGCAGGTTGACTTCCCAGTTTTTTTCATTAGGGCAACCTGATTCATTTTTTTAGAAGGTCCACATACCATTTAGCTCCATACTTTAGTCTAAACATCTATGAATGCCTGTGTAGTCATATCGATGACAAATGAACCAGTAGAATACAAAATCTTCAACAACAACAACAAAGCCTTTTCTATTTTCAGTCCTCAATTTAATAACAGTTGCACTTGGTATTTTAAGCTTACCATTTGCTTAATTAAAAGTTTATGTTTAATTTCTGCTTAATATGAATCCCAAGGTATCTTTACAAAATTCGAGTCTAAAGGAGCTTCAGATTTCATTACGTTTTTGGAATGCAGGAAATATTAACCAGAAGGAGACTTCATTAAAAACTGCAAGATATGAGGTTTAGACTACCTGGAAACAAACATTCTGCTAGTTCTCTTAGTCCTTTCCTCCTCTTAAGTCCAGCTTTCTCTCCCGCAATAAATACCTAGCTATGCCTTGCCATTGTTCTTCTCCTCCCATGAAGACTACAGAGGGTTACTGTGTCTAAAAGCAGTAACAGGCAAAATAACAGTACATGACACGATGATACACACATTTTTTTAAATTCTTGTGTCTATGCAACATATAACAAATTTAATAAAAAAACTCCTTTTCCCCCCAAATAACACAGATACCAATGTGATACCAATGAACTTATACAAGACTCTAAATTATCTGAAAACACCACAGGGATTATATTTAAATCATGCAGTTTTAATTTAAATTAGATGTTCTATGTACAGTACTGATTTATACATAGATTCCCTAATTTTTAAATAAGTAATACGAAGGGCAACTGTAGCAACAATCGGCACAATGGTTGCACTGGTAACATCAGAGTCAGTGTTCATAGCCTGCATGTGTGCAGCTCTATAAAATTCCTTACCTGGAGTCCCATTCACTCAATGGCCTTTTTTGCTGAGTCTGCCAACATGACAATAAGAGAGATGTGCCAGGGCAGTGAAAGATGCAGAGTTAGGCTTATTAGGGAAGGACTAAGTACCTTTTGCCTGCTCATTACACGCTTCCTTGTAGTCTGTAACCTCCAGTCACCATCACCACTACATGAATTTGTATTGATTAAACCAAGACTAAAATCTTCTGGAATCCATTGGCAAAAAAACCCCAAACGAACAAACCAACCTTTTCCAAAAACAGATACATTATGATTAAGCAAACAATCAGTTGCTTTTGCACTATACATACACAAAACCATGACTCTATTAGACCTGATCCCTACCCAGCCTCATACCCTTAACAGTTGTTATATTATACCTGAATTAAGCTGTCCTGAAGATGACTGAGTTTCTTGTAAAAACTACAGACATGAAAACGTAGCATCATAAAAGAACCACATTCACAAAGGTGTCATTGCTACCCCATGTCATACCACAACTGCTGCTGTCTGGGCACGCACAGCCCACAGAGGTTCTGTACTCCACACCAATGTTACAGCTTCATCCAAAGCATACAGGCTTGTAATAGAAAGTGTTCCAGAGGCTGGTAGGCACTGATATTCATCTGTACTCCAGATGCAAATGGGAAAAGTCTAGGCTGTCCCTGTGTGAGCAGCACAGTCATACCAGGGAAGAATCTGGCCTCCATCCATAGAAAGGAGATCGTTTAGTCAATTCACACCAACAGCAGAAAACAGAGCCAGATCCAGCCTCAACAGCTAACATACTCATACTTTAATAACAGATTGTAAATAACAAAACAACACTTTTCCTATCAACAGCAGTTTCAATTCCAAAAGCTTAATATCATTTGCTTTAAATCTGTGCCATAGCAACCTTTATTAAAGTCAATGTCATCTGTAAGGACTGAGTTAAAATAAAATGTGGGCCAAATTTATCAGACATTAGTTTCCTTTGATGCAGAGCTCAGAACACTGACTGTGTGTCATCCCAGATATGGTCTGAGTTGCATACGTTGCATCCAGCAACATATTTTAAACCAGGCCTTTCCAAACTACTTTCCTTGATCATCAGTTTTGAGTATTTGTCTGAGATGGTGAAGGTCAAATGAAAAGTGTGAAAGGTTTCTTTCTGTTTACATTAAATTCATATCCATATGCTAGAAAATGCAGCACTAGTCAGGCCTAGGGAGAGAAGCCTCAAGAGTTATTAAAATATGACAGTGTTTTAGCTGGTCAATTTAAAGGCACATCCAAGGGACAACAGAAGAGACCATTCCCTCTGGCTGTGGCAGCTGTGTATGCCCATGTAGCCATGAATATCACTGTGTGTGCGAGACACTGACCAGCAACGAGGAACTTACTGTGACAGAACTACAGCTAAAGTAGTCAACAATTTATTTTTTTATTTTCAGCACTGGCTCACAGGGCACGCTGCATCTTTATGTCAGATAGGTACCGAATGAGTCTCCAGAAAGCGCTTAGAACAGACATACTCCTACAACCTCCAGGGTAAGCGTAGGGGTAGTGAGCTTTTTAAATTTAGATTATGTAAGGTCGTGTGCCTCACTGCATTATGTTTTATATGCACATTATATCTCACTGCACTATATTACACCCTGGGAACTCCTAATGAGTGTTATTCACACAAATCCGGGCAGATACCCTTTTGTAGCTCTTTCAGAAGGAGAACAAATGTCATATGTACATCTAATAGTTATCGAATGAGGTCAATCCCCCCAAATGTCCTGACACGGTCCAAGAAACACAGAAGGACATACGACCTGCCCAAATCGGCCTCCTGCCCAAGCAGCACCGAACCACCCGGCCAGCGGACAGGCTCCTTGTACAGGCTGAAGCTGCGAATACAGGAGCGAAGCGAGTCTGCAATGCAGAAGCCCTTCCCGGAGCTCATCAATGAGCCGGGGGAGACGGGGCGGGGGCAGAGCCGGCAGCCCTACCCGCATCCCCGCCACGACAACCCGAGGCACGGGGCGGGAGGCGTTTCTGAACGCCCGGCTTTGCCCTTACGGGCTGCGGCCGAAGGCTCTGCCCTCAGGCTCTCCGCCCGCAGCTCCGCACAGCGGGAACTTCTGCGGCCGGGGCGGCGCGGGCAGCCCGCGGGCAAGGACACGGCAGCGGCCGGGCCCACCTGTGCCACCTGCGCCGGTGACACCGGCCCGCCCGCCGCTCGCAGCCCGGGCGCAGGAGGAGGAGGAGGAGGGGGAGAAGCAGCTCTTACCTGCTCCCGCTGCTCCTCCCGCAAGCCCTCACTAACCGAGCTCCATCTTCCTCCGGCCGGGAGGGGGAAGGGGGGGGGAAGGAGTCAACTCAGCGCTGCCG
>VZTE01003320.1:133113-182452 GCA_013397775.1 Eulacestoma nigropectus | reverse complement strand
GCCGCGCCTCCTTCCCATGAAGTCACCGGCCGCAGGGCCCTCCCTCCCCTGGCTGCCCGCAGCGGCCCGGGGAGCCGCGCTCCGCCCCGCTCCGCCCCCGCGGCAGCCGCGCCGAGCCCCCGGCACAGACCGGCCCGGGGCCGCCCGCGGGGCCGCCGCCTTCCTCCCTCCCTCGGCGGCCCTGAGCGAGCGTGGCCTCGGCGCTCCCGGACGATACCGACGGCAAAGCACGGCCGGGAACGGCCCCCAGCGGCCCCTGCACCACGAGCGCTCCTCCGCCCCGCGATGTCCCGCGGCAGGGGCGGATGGGAAGCGTTGCTTTCTTTCCGTTTCCATCCTCGTTCTGGAAATCACCATGCCCCGTTTTGCCCGCTGTAAAGTGGGGTATGTTACAATAAGTTACTGCTTTCGATGTGCCTTCTATTTCGACATGAAAGTCTACTTCAGCCTACAGTACCTTCTCAACTAACCTGGTTCCAGCTATTCCAGTGTGCACACAGGTGTGTTCTATCTCACTCGGTTAAATATACCTCCCCCACACCAAAGCAGTCTTTCACTGCTAATCTTCCAGTAACATTAGTTGAAAAGGACATGGATTAAGCAATATGCCTCTAGAACTAAACATCCCCTTTTTCTGCTTACTAGGACAAAACCAGAAACGTGCAAGACTAAGAACAAGGCAAAATACGGGGAATTGAAGGGGAAAAAAAATCACAGGTGTACCCGTCCCTGTTCAAGAAAGGCCTCCTTATCTAGAAACACTAAGAGTTCTCACCTGAAATCAGCCTGCTACAGATGATGTGCAATCAGTGACAGATACAGCAACCCTAAATCATTAAGGGAACACCAGCTGTAAACAATATAATACATTTTGCACCAACACACCCGGAGAAGTACATTTGGTAACACATGAAGACAATTTTGCAGATATGCATTTTCATATCATAAGCAAGTCAGGGTTGATGGTTACAAAAGAAAACCAGATCTAGTTCTCTGATAGAACCCCAACATCAATTTAGAATATTGCTGAAACCCCCAAAAAATCTCATCTTACCTTTGAAAAATATTTCCTTTTGGAGCTAATGTGGAAGACAGAAAAACAAAATCTGAAAAAGTTTCCAAGAGTTGCACATATAACCTTTTGCTGTAAATGCACTGAGCTATAAGCTTTTGGCAAACCATGACGGGCAAAAAACAAAACAGTTTTGTCCAATACTGTTTTGGGCCTGCAGAAAACGAACTCTCATTTGCTGCTCACATTCTCTATTCTCCTTAGAGAAATTCTTTATGCTCATGATTGAAGATTACTTCACCCCAAAACCAAAAAATCCATGAGCAGAACAGTTCCTTGGTTTCTTCACCAGTGCAAAGTTCAGCATTCTTTAAATGTGGCAAAGAAAAATAAACTGTGACATGTATGGATAGCGCACTCAAAAAATAACCATAATTACAGAAAGACATACTTTTTTCTTTTCCTTGATGTGATTGTCTGTAAAGATTGTCCTACAGGTGATTCCCAGCCAGTGAGAGTTCTGTCTGTAAAAGAAAGAACAGTTTAACAGAGTTTTGCTGAAAGCTCTAGTCCATTTGCCTTGCAAAGGAAATTAATTAGTGAATATGTGACCCTCAGGTGGCTGCTCTAGAGCTCTCAGGACTGAAGATACTCAGTAGTAGTCAGAGAAGCTATATCATGCCAGAGGTTCAAACACAGTGTGATCTGAAGGCTTTAGTTAGCCAAGTGGTGACACAGAGCCAGGGACTCATTCAGATGGTCAATGCAAAGGAAGTGGCCAGTTGTCTGTTTGTCAGGCAAAGCCAGAGATGCCAGCAAAAGTCTGAAGGGCTTACCAAAGGAAAGGGTGGCCAGGTACATGCAGGAAGAAGTTATTCTTTGAGGCCTGAAAGTTCCTCATTCTTCATCTTTTCTTCCTACTAGCAAAACTTTCTTTTATGCCACCATTATAGGAAAACAAACATATTTCTAACAAAGTCCCAGATGAAGTGTGAAAATGCAGAGATGCTGGATTTAGGTGAAGTATTTGCATACTTCAGGGCCATTATGTTCTGCCTCCGTGGAAGTGGTAGTATCTCCAAAAACAGTAATGTGAACAGATTCAAGAAACAAAATTCTCTAGTCCAAAGAGATGCAACAAATACTGCAACGTCTCATCTGAACATCTTCCCCCTCTTTAAATTAGAAAGCAGGTGTGCAGTAGTCCACAAAGATCAGGAACCCAGAGATCACTGAGTCATTCAGAGATCTTAAATTTCCAGGCTGCAAGAGAAGGGAAGCATGCATACAACTGACACTCCCTGCAAAATCTGTTGTATCTTTTCTGTGACCGTACACAGACACAGAGGGGTGAAATGAAAGAAGTATTGTCACAATTGCTGTTCGGCACTGTTCATTAGTCCTGAGGGTTGGGTGACCGTCAGCATAACACAACTTTAGAAGTAGAGAGGTTCCTGTCATGGGGAAAATGATCTGGTATCACAGAATAGTTTGAGTTGGGAGGGACTTTAAAGGTCAACTAGTTCCAACCCCCTGCCAATGGGCAGGGACACCTTCCACGGGACCAGGTTGCTCCAAGCCCCGTCCAACCTGGCCTTGGACACTTCCAGGGATGGGGCAGCCACGGATCCCCTGGGTAACCTATGCCAGGGCCTCACCACCCTCATGTCTGATGACATAAATCCAGTTCAAAGAGCATACTTCCAAAATTTTCACGGGAAAGAACTATTTTGTAGAAAATTATAAAAACACAGAATTCATAACATTTAGGGGATAAAATGAGCTTAAATGAAAATCTGCTGAATCCTCAGCTTGGGGAATGAGGTTTCCTGCACAGCATTTGCTGTATATCTCCTTGACATACTTTGATGTTTTCTTGACATACTTTGATGTTTTCTTCGTCCATCATACTTTTTCCTTTAGCCTATCCACATTTTTACACCTCACTGAATGCAAGAAGTTCTTTAGAGGACCACAGACATGCTGAAGCTAACAAAATGATGTAAATACATATATATAAGACCAAAAAAATTGTGGAATAAGGTATCTAATCAGGCTTTGTTCGTCTGTTAGCTATTTCACCTTTATAAAACAACTTTATTTCTATTCTGTGTCTTTTGTTTTTAACATAATGAAGCATCTACTTTAATCTCCCACTTCAGAAAATATGGAAACTGGGGCAAAGCTGTTAAAGACAAGTTACACACCACAATTTAAACTATATACAATAGAAATGCAAACTGGATCCCTTTCCATTGCAACTGATACTGAATATAAATGGGAAGCACAACATACAGTGCTCTTATTTCTGCTAGTACCGATCTGCAAGATCATTAGAGACTAGATACAAATGGACAGACAACACCTGCACCTTGCATACTAAGATAAAGAGATATTAATGCTTAGAGTCCAACAGAAAGTTTTTCAGAAATTCTATCTTTGTCTAATAAATTGAAGAGATAATCAGCTATCCCCAAGAAGAGAATCTCCTCTAGTCATCTTTTATGATTGCTACATGAGAAATAGCTCTTAGTGATACTTTGACGGTACCTCTGTAGCACCTGGAAGAGTTTCTAATAAAATACCTCTTAAGAAGAAGTATTACTCTATTTTAACATACAATATCCACAGAAAACTATTTCCTTGAAGGCCTTGGAAAAATCTTTATCCGTAGATGTAAATTAAAGCTTAAAATAAAGAAATAAAACCACAGACACAAGGAGGCCAGTAGAAAAGGCAAGAAGGACAAAAGTTATTAATACCTCCAAATATTTAACTTGAACTAGAAAGGAGGGCTATAACTACTTTTTAACTGGTTTTGAGTAGTTGTAGCTACCAGTACTTAAAATTAGGGTTACTATAAGTTGCTGCTTCCCCTCCTTATGTTTATAGAAATCAAATCATCCGAATTTTTGCTACTCAGTCCTACACTGTTTAAAGCACATACACTGCAGGCCAGGCCAGAAGAGGGGCAGCACAAGAAATCAGACTGGCTACCTCTTCTTCCTCCTGACCTGTGAGACTGGGACTGAGATGAGGTTGTTTCCTAATTAATTTGGTTTTTAAAGCTCTTATTAAGTGTCACTGAAATCAGCAGCATTTCTTGCCAGCCAATTGCTTTTATGACTTGTTGACCCTGTAAATATCTACTCAACAAGAACACATTTTTCTGTCAGGTCAGCTGGGAAGTTTATTTCTCCCATCATTACATCAGATTACTATTTTACAGTTACAGACAGATTGTTATCAGCCTTCAGAGACTTCAGAAATAATACAGTATGGTTCCTGACACTCACAAGCAGACTGACAAATGCCACCCACACAATTAGCAACACATTTTTTATGCAGTATGCAAGAATACTTGTTCTACAGATGTTTTGGAGTTAATTCTGCAGTGAAACCTGGTACAGAACAGAATCACCATGGCATGACACTTCTGCACTGAAACTTGCAGCAAATCTGCAATGCCTTTGCAGTTGACTGAAGAGAAAAGTGGATCTCGAAGTTTGTCACAGACAAAGGTGACATGACATTCCAATTTAATTTTTTTTATTTCTTATTTTTAAATCAAGTTGAGTGGCTAGAAGGTCAGCACTGCATGCATAAGGAACACAGTAAGCACTCCTTATTTACAAATAATCAGGGAACGTTTTGCTTTGTGAGAATGACCACACTTTTGGCTGATATTTCAGGAGTGATGAGTAAACTTCCTAATCCACTGGATCTCCATGAGCGGAGATGTCTTCCAGTACAAAATTTAGGACTTGTGGAAGAAGATGGCTGCCAATGTGCTATGACAGAGCACTTGGAACAGTCAATTCTGGATATGGACAATAATCCAGTAATGAGGATCATCTCAGCTTTCTTTAATAGAGCATTACCCTTGCATTACCATATTACTGTGAAACACGGGACCAGTTCATTTAGCACATAAACCAACAGTAGTGAAAGAACATCCCTGTGCACTCCTGACTCCTGCTGAATTGCAAGCTCCTAATATATTTTTCACGTCTATGCAAAGGCACAGCAATACTGTTCCAAAAATCATAGAACCAATTAGCAGACTTGTGAGAATTGTTTTGAAAAGAAACAAACTACAACTTGTAATAACCTAACGCTGTTACAAAGTCCTAAGAACTAAAAGTGGGAGATACATTCTGCTCAGTTTGCAGGAGCCTTGGAAAGAGCAAAGAAAACACTGTCTTTTAAAGGTAGTGGCAATGTCAAATATTTTACTACTGAAAGGTAAATTTTCTTCTGGATTATTGTGTTCAGCCTGAGAATGCTTTCTATGAGCAGAAGCTGAAGAGCCTCAGAAAGATGTAAAGAAAAAAAAGACTTCTAGGTGAATAGACACAAGTTGTATAGTTAATAAGACAATGGTAGTGGGCTTCTGTTATTATCCTCAGGGGGGATATCCAAGGGAACACGTTATTAAAATGAACCCTAGTGACTGAAATTACAATACTTCCCCTTTCCTTTCAACACATTCACTGGCCCTGGAACTCAAATTCTCAACATATCTGAGACCAAGAGATTAAAACAAAGCCTGGACAAGCAGACAACTCTGGAATTCTCAAAATTGCCTAATGACATTAGGTACCCAATTCTCACCAAAATGTACATAGGAAGACCATTACTAAGGAATATTTTCATCTCTTGGCTCATAAGAGAAGACATTTTACTGCCCCATGAAAGAAAAAGACTGTGAACTGTTAAAATAATACTTATGGTTATTCCTGCCAGGAAAAAGTTTGCTGCTCCCACTGCACCAGCACACCAAAGTTAAGTGCTTAATGGAACATGTTGCCCTCTCTGTGATACAACTTTGAACAGACAGGTTTTCACTACTAAGAAATCTTCAAAGGACTCCATTAGCATCTAGTCACAAAAGCTAGAAATTTTGATCAATATTAAGTTGCTTTAGTTAAGGTTAATGTACTCAGTTTACATATTCAATTGTAGCAAATTGAACATAAATCTGAACAGTTTATTATTACCTTAGGTTTTTTTAAAATTCTTGACCAACTAAACACAACCATGCTAAAATTTCTACATCATTATTTGAATTTACAAAAAAGCCATTCTAAGCATGGCTGTAAGACTAACGTAATGGTCCAAAGACTGCTTCAGGCTTGACGCAGAAATTATACATTGGTCACACTGAATTAACAGTTGTCATAGGGATGTTGGAGACCATTATTCCCTGTATGCACATTATTCCCTGTATGTAGCTCCTACTGACGTTAATGGGGTTACCAAACACATTGAGAGGAAAGCTGGCCCATTATATGAACATTGGAGCAAAAAGATTATCCGATTTCTCATGCTAGATGGATGGAATAGAAGTTTTCAACACTGATTCATTGAAGAACATGAGAGAACACACTGCTATTAAATGAAGGCATGGCACAGAAGAGGACTGAAAGCGTGCCTTTGGAAACAAGGGGCTACAGGGAGCCATACCATTCCCTAGGAATCCTCTGCTTCAGAGTACAGGAAGGTCTGGGAATAAGGCTATGTGGACATCATTCAGGTTTCTGCCATGGATGGATACATGGCTAACCACATGCACAACTTAATCTCTTCAGAGGCCATTAATGCCATCTAATAGAGGAGCCCAAATTAGAACCCTGCACTCATTATATAGTCACAGAGCCTTTAGAGGACTCCCAAACCTAACCCTACCACTCTCCACTGAGTATTAAAGAAGGCCAGTCTGCTGCAAACACTTAAATATGAATGATTACATTTCCACTAGCAGCAAAATACAGAGTGCTTTTGTAACTCTGCAGGAGGAAAAAAGGACTGAGGAAGTGTCAAATGAAAAACCACAGAATACCTCTCATTTGAGTAATGGCACAGTGGCACAGTACACACCTGCGTCAAGGCTACTCAGGGTCACCCTTCCTGATGAATACAACTGAAAATGAAAGAACATTACCTGCAGGGATGTCTCATCACCAGATTCTGCAGCAAAGACTTAAAACAAGGTCATGAGATTAAGAAGTGTGAAGAATAGAAGGCCAGAAGACACGGAAATGCCTATTCCTTCCTGGAGCATCTGCCACACATCTCATCCACCTCCACGTGCACATCGAGGAGAGCATGACTGCTGGGAAGCACTGCAGCACCACGGCAGAGCAGAAGAACCCGAGTACGCTCTGTGTGATGCATGTAGGTCAGTGGAGCATGGAAGAGGATGGGATTTCTGAAGGAGCCTTCTAAGGAACAGCTGAGGAAGAGCACAGAAACCTGTCCCATGCAGGTTTGTGACAACGCTAGAGACTGACAATTCCTAATGTATGTGCACTCAACAGCAATGAAATATCTCAGTCCCATGTCACATGAACAGTAGTGATTTTTACAGGAACTATAAAAACAACAGGATAGAAAAAACCAGTATTTTAAATACAGTGGAAAATTTTCCATACCCACAGAGAAACAAACAAGTTAATTACCAACCATCCCAATCAGAAATTCATCTACTGCAATAGCAGGTTTGCTCTTCTTCCCATCAGTTAGAGAAGAAATGCTGGTAACCCAAGAAGTGCAAAATTAGGTGTATATAGAGCTAGTTTTGCAACTGTTAGCTCAAGGTCCAGAACCAGGGCAGAGTACTACACATTTCAAGACCAGCTCATAAAGGAATGTTTTTTGCTTTACCCCACAAAAGGCAATCAAAGGTAGCAACTCAAAACCACAGAAAAGAGTATTATTCAGGTAAGAGATGTTGTAAAACCACTCTTCAATGGTAACCAGTCCCTAAATCAGCCTTTATGTTCCTGTTCTTTCCCCAATATAGAACAGAAAATAAAAATCATCACTCCCCTGCTCCTCTCAGACATTTAAAAAAGAATATTTAAAAATTACAAACAAATGACTTAGTACTAACAGGTAGTTAATAGACCAGTACTTAGTTGCTAACACCTCCTTGATTACAAGTCTGTGTTTACCCTTTAGCTCAGCACAGGGCTATTACTCGTCCCTGGAGAGGAAAGGAAGGTTTTATGGACAGAAACAGCAAGCAGGAAGTTCTTTATATCAAAGGAGACAAACCTGTTTCTTAAAAAACCCTGATGTGCATCTCAAAACACAGAAGGGCAGGATGCTTTCTAAGGCCAGTCATTACTGTGGGGTTTACTCCAGGCTGAAAATGACTCATCTATCCAGTTCTCTGGTGAAGTTCAGAAACTGGACAGTAACAGGGAAAATCCTGAGTCTTTATTGCTGCTCTTACATTTCTCAGTTCTTTTTCCCATCTCCTCAAGCAGGAACAGGCCATATGCTGACTAAAAGCAACCCCAGAATACATTTGAGCTAAAGATTCTACAGCATTGGCCCCATCCCCTATGTCAGGCCAGTTTCCCACACTGTCTAATACTACCAAATCCAGCAGAACTCAGCTCACATGTATAGACTACGAAAAGTAGGCAGCGTCTACCAACAGAATTTACTGGAAGCGTTACCTACATAAAAAATCTCAGGAAAAAAATTCCAGCTTTGGCTGAGAGTACAAAAGACCTAATTAAATAGTTTCTCTTTTTTTCCTCCTCTCCAGGAAAAGAGCTGAGTTAGGTCCCATCAGAGGTTTGCTGATAGAATGTTTAATGATAGCACCATAGAACTCATCTAATTTGCTCTTACACATAATGCAGACATTCTTAACTAAGAGAGGGTCTGTGAATCTGAGATAAGATTTTTAGCCTCTGAAGAAATGAGTTTTCAACATTTGTGCTGATTTTGAGTTGTGGGTTTTTCAATCTGAAGGGAGCACAGAGCACACTGCGTGGCAGGAGTTTACCTCAGGACACTTAACTATGACTCATCACAGTGATTTTGTGACACTGCTGATCGAACAAGCACTCCCTGGGCAGATGGGTGGATGCCACATGTCAGTCCAGGATTTAATGACAGGAGGAATCCCTGGGCAGATGGGCGGACACCACACGTCAGTCCAGGGTTTAATGACAGGAGGAGAAGCTCACACGCAGCAGTTTCAGGGTTTGCTATGTGCAGAACTTTGCCAAGCACACGTTCAGGAGGCTGGATGCTTCCTGGAGACACTGCTCTCAGAGCCAGAGGCTTTACTTGCACGTGCACATTTGATATGTGAGATACTCCCAAACGTGCCACAGCCCAGGCTCCAGCTCCAATCAGGGTGCTCAAGCAGAATGAAAATCTGGACAAGAATACCAAGTCTTCGCATTTCACTGTTCAAATTTCTGGGAGAAACTCAGGATGTATTTGGGATGTTTGAGAATCAGAAGGAAAGGAAAAGGCAGAAGGGCTGCTACATATCAAATTTTCTCTCCTCCTGCAGTTTAGCTTAAGCTGAAAGACTACATCTGATCTTTCCACAGCAGCCACCAGAAACAGTCCTGTGCCAAAAACAATACTCATCTCTCTGCTGATGGGAGAGAACAAAAGCAAGTAACACACAGAGGGAAAACAAATAAAAACAGATATAATGAAAAATTAATTTTATAAAAGATGGTATTCAAGATGGATTGCCCTCAGACACAAGGCGTGACCTTAGAGACATGAGTGGCAATTTTATGTGTGTCTAAGTACAAGAGGCACATGGATAGGGCTGATACTGACTGTGGGGAAGTCAACAGCAAAAGTCTTGTACAACACAAGATTAAGTTCTCAAATGAATGGGATTCTTGTACATACAAAATTCAGGGATCTTTATTTATTACAGAAAAGCATACTTTGCCTCTCCACAGATTTTCATGAAAATGCTTCTTGCATAATTCAAGAGGGTTTTCTCTTAGAGACCTCCTGATTTACACTGCTCTAATAGATGACACTTCCATGGAAAGTAACTGGACATGCATTCTTTTTGGTGATTTCATTCTGTCAACATCTGTTAAGACTGACTTCATCTAAAATAAAACTTTCTTTGGGCAAATACATTTTTGCCATCAACCAGAATTCCTTCACATAACTACAGCCAGAACTTGCACTGACAAGCCTGAAAACTTTATAATTAAACCAAAGTATGTATACACACAGGTAGAACAAAGATAGCAGAGTGACAGCAGAGTCTGTTTTGTGTTTTTGTTTGGGGTTTTTTCCCATCCATTTTTCCCGTCCCGTCATGCAAGGATGTTACTTTCTGACACACATACACAGCAATGCACAGCTGTTCTCCATGAGCCTGGATTCTACAGTTGAATATCCTCAAAATTATCTTGGGTAGCACAAGTCTTTTTTTTCTTCCCCATACTAAATTCTATAAGCCAAAATAAAATAAGACAACCTGTTTGTTCTGTCAACATCTGTGGTGGACACAGTCCACCGTGCTCTATTTCATGCAGCGTGATTGTTTGCATCACCTCCAGACTATCCTGGAAATGAGGCAAAAGTAACTTTTGTTGCTTACTCCATTGTTTTCTGTAGTCCACAATAAAATATGATGAGACTCATTTTCACCAATTTTAAATAGAGAGGAATTACTATCAACAAACATTAAACATTTCACATTACACATATGCTGGTTTGCCCCTGCAAGTGAATCACTGCGGTGTACACAGCTCTGGAGGTGTAGGTTGTAGCTGTCCACAGGGACACAATTATTTCCAGAGATCATTATTCTGCTACAGTTAATGTACAACAGAATAGAATGAAATCAGCTTGCTGTAGAGTTTGCCTTTCCTGATTTTGGCTTTTCTGTTTCTGAGACTGCTACTGTTACTCCTCTGAGATTTAACAGCACACTGCTCATAGCCTGAGGAGCAGAAAGCACATGGCACAGGATAAACAACCAAACACACTTTACACATTATTCTAGTAGATGGGTCAGAGGCACTCTCACCTTGCTTTTAAACAAAGAAACATAAACCAGTGGGGCTTATAACTAGTTTTTAACCACAATGTATCTTACATACCAAGGGGAACCTTGCAGGAAGACTGAAATCAGCCCATGAGACACACCACTACCTTCAACAAGACTTTTATTTCTGAACCAGCATTCTTTCTTTCCCTGCACTCAGCAAAAAGCTTAAGCCTTTCTTGTAAGGAAAAAAAAAAATAGCCTTTAAAATTATAATATTCTCTAATTCTCACAATTGTCTACAGAAAGTGTTCCAGTGGCCTTTGGGACTGAGAAATTTGACCTGCAGTTACAGGTTCTTTTCTTATTTTGATCCAAAGTGCCTCAAATGTCCTAATTAAACCCATCCAGTAAGTGTCATAAGGGCTGTCTCTTGCTCTGTTGCATCTCAGAGGAAAAAAGAAAGCAGTAACATCATCTTCTACAGAAGGCATGCAAGCACTCTCTTCCATACACTGGACAGGAACCTTCTATATTTCATAGCTTTGATGCTGACAGTTAAGTGCAAACTACTTATAATTGTAACAGAAATCTCTTAAGGTTACTAAGGTTTAGAATACCAGAACATTAGGGAAAAAAATATTTTGATCCATTTTGTCTATATTTTGATGTTTATAGAAGTAGCAATGAAAATACCATTAATGTACATTTAACAGACTTAGAATAGCTATTCCCCAAAATAAGAGAAAGTTATTTGTCTTGGGTGAGCCATCTCCGTTAAAATTATAGTCCTTAACCCTTCCTACTCAAACACTCTCTAGAGCTGATTTATATTGATTCTCCATTCTCCTGCCTCTAAAAAAAATTCAAAAAAAATCACACTAAAATTAAAACCTAACTGGATGTAAATATAAATAACTGCTTTAGTCATCCTTAGTCCCTTTTACTCATGTCAGCTCACAGATAATGTTCTAGAAGTGACAGAAAAATCTAGGTTGGAAGGAAGGTAGCTCATCCAGCTTGCTGATCAAAGCCTAATGTTAAAGTTACCATAACACATCGTCATTTTATAGTAAAATTACCAGGGAACTAAAGCATGTGCTTACACACAGGCTTTTTATTTCTTGCACAAAATCATAAAAGTAGAAATTTTCATTGGTAGTAATGCCCGTGAAGTTTATAAAGTAATTCAGGTGTGGAGAAAGGGCTTATATACTGCTCCCTTCCTTATCAATCCAAGACATTCCCCCAATGATAGCCGTGTGTTCTGACTTGTGTGGCCTCACCTCGAGTTCTGTGAGCAGTTTTGGGTGCCACAGTGTAAGAAAGACCTTAAGCTACTCGAGAGTGTCCAAAGGAGGCTATGAAGACGGTGAAAGGTCTGAAGAGGCCATGCGAGGAGCGGCTGAGGGCCCTTGGCGTGTTGGGCCTGGAGGAGACTGAGGGGAGCCCTCACTGCAGGTACAACTTCCTCGTGAGGGGAACCAGAGGGGCAGGCCCTGATCTCTGCTCTCTGGTGACCGTGACAAGGCCTGAGGGAACGGCCTGAAGTTGTGTCAGGGGAGGTTTAGGCCGGATATTAGTGAAAGAGTCTTCCCCCAGAGGGTGTTTGGGCACTGGGAAAAGCTCCCCAGGGCAGTGGTCACAGCATGCGCCTGACAGAGTCCAACAGGGTGGGATTGCTGGGGTGCCCTGTGCAGGGCCGGGAGCTGCACTCGCTGATCCTTGTGGGTCTCTTCCAACTCAGGATATTCTGTGATTATATAAACTGACACTCACTTTCAGGAATGCCGTGACCAAGACAGGATCAAGCCCAGTTATTATTTACAAAAGGAGGAGTAGTTTAAGACAGGCATTGAAGGGAATGTACTCTCGAGAAGCTTAAAGAATACATTCTTTGGGATGGGAAATAGAGCTACGAGCTTTCTCTATTCTGGAAACACATTCAGTATTAAAACATCAAAAGCTTTTTCAAAACCCCATTTTAAATTTAGTTAAAGTAGTGGGTAAATCTTAATTGACTCGACTTAGTTTTCTAGAGTTTAATGATACTAAGAAGACAAAATTGAAATGGCTGTAAAACACTTATCAGATGACTGTGAAGGTCCAAATAGTACATTTCACTCTCAGTTTTCATGGCTATTATGTAACTCATCTGAAATTCTACCCTTAAAGCAAAAAGTGTTTTATAAAATGTTCCTCCTCCTCCTCTCTGACAGTTAGAAAAAGAGCAAGGGAGAAATCATATTTGCATGGAATTAATTCTGACTCATTAAATAAAACTTTTTTTAAGAGTCAGTGAAATAGTATTCACCTATTACAGCTCATCATCTCAGCCTCCCAGGTAAGGCAGCTGCACTGTTTCTCAAAAACCTCCCTCTGCACTCACAGGGGTCATCACTCATAACTCCAACTCACACATTTTATAAGCCTTCATTCAGGGCAAAGCATTAGGAAGCAACATCTTCATACGTATGAAGTATCTCATAGCAATCTGTTTCCTACTATCCACATCACATTTCTCGGTGTAACATGAATTTACCTGTCTTAATGAGGAATGAACTTTTCATTAGTCAAATAACCTTCCTCACAATTATCAAGCAAAACAGAATCATCAGCTAGTTTAGTACCACAGATGAATTTGGGAAGAGAAAACAGATGCACTCATTATCTCTAGCAGATCCCCTGTGAGCTTCCTATGGGCCACTTCCATTTGCTGTGTATCTCACGCCCATAAACCAGAAGCCGTGCAATATCCCTACAGGGAGTTTGTTCTCTGCAGTAAATCAGGAAGGAGTAAAATTTAGATAACAGTTCCTTTCATCACTATTCCAATCTGAAACAGACCCTAATAATTAATTAATTCCAGCAATTTATGGTGTTTTCATATTTTTAGACACAACTTGCTAGTGAGATATTCAAATAGTGGAAAGACAAACAGTTACTTCAGCAGACCTACCTTTGCACTGTGAGCAAAAAACCCCTACAGATCATACTGAGGTGAGCATTAGGTTTTAACAACCTGAAATTTCCTTCTTTTTTGCTGTGGTGAAGGTAGAAATAGAAAAGAAACTTCATTCATCTACATATGTATTTACAGCACACAATAAAGCTGCTGTTAAACCAAAGGCACTCATTTTGCGAGAACTGTACGGAAGCCAAAGTCCAGGTGCAAAAAGAAGAATTCCAATATATATCCACGTGACTCAGTGATCTTAAAAATTCAATATAACACATTTATCCTATTCCTTGGTATCAGCAAGGGTGGCCATCTCTTGGTGTTTAAACTAAAGAAAAATAGGAGAAATCGTAAAGCTACCTCACCAAAATGAGGTTTGAATTTTAAAGGAGATAATTAGACCCATAGATATAACCATTAGAGAGACAGAACTCTGCCAATACCAGGCAATTCAGATCAGATTTCAAAGCAACTGCTTCAAGGTAAATTTTGTTATAAGTATCACCAAGAGGAAAGATACACAATAGCACAAAACCCCTTTTAAACATTCTAGAAAAAATACATATTCAGTTGAAGCCAAAGGAATTGAACTGCCTGGAACTCATTTTAAATGCATCAGACTTCCCTCCATCCCTTTTCTGTTTTTATTTCTTAGCTGCAAATTAAAATAAAAAGAAAATATAGCCTTCAGATGTATACTGGCAGCTCTGCTTTGGACAAGAAGCACTTCATGGTCTCTTCCGCCTCTTTACTGGGATATTAATACAAACAAATGGCAAATTTCCAGACAGGAAATTGCTTTTATTTCCACTTAACTCATCAGCAATAGCAGAGCTCTCTACTCTTCCTAGAAGATAGAGTTTTCTGCTGTTTATATGGCTCTTTTTGCCCCTGGAGTGAGGACCACTCAGGTCTCTTGACGTGAGAACTCATTGTTGGTTGGGTCTTTGCAATGACCTGAATCTGGCACTGTCAAGTTCTTTCCCTGGCTTTTCACCACTACAACTCCAACCCAACTTTACCAGACGCGCAGTCTGATCACAGTCTCAGTCTAGTATTTCAGAGATTTCCTGTCACCTACTGAATAATTACAAAATTCGTTATATCTTCAATTCTGTGATTAAGTAATCCTGCCTTTGCAGGCCCTCTTAAAGGTCTCTAGTCAATACTTGTGAAGCAGCAATCTTCAAACTCCTTTTTCCTAAAATTTTCTAGGAGTGCACTGTGAGGCACCTCACAGAAATGGAGTATTTCAGCCCACAGTGTGTCAAAGGTATTTTCCAGTGGCAATCCCAACAGGCAAATGCACGGTGCTTCCTCTCCCATGGGCTGCAGGGCTGGGTTTGTGTCGACTGCCACCAGCCCTGTCTGTGCTCAGTGAAGAGGAAATTCATTCAAAAAGACTTCACTGAAGTGACCTGAAGTAAAGCTCTAACTTGAGAGGGTCTCACTGTAAGAACTGCCTTGACCAGGACCATAACCATAACAAATGGGCACTTCTGAAGGGAACAGAGGCAATCTGTAGGGCTGTGCAATGGGAGGAAACTATTGGGCCATAAAGGGAAGACTTCCACCTGCTTCTGCATAAGAATACACCAAAAAGGAACAGACTCTTCCATTTATCATGTGCTTTCTCTCAGTATTATGTGGGCTAAGATTCAGCCCCCTGAAGCAGCACCATCCAGGACATTTCATGTTCACCAAGGACAGCTACTAGAGCTTTGAGAATGACTTATCAGAGTTACAGCTCTCTGCCAGGATTAAGGACTTCCACGAAGCAGAAGAAAGAAAGAAAGAAGAACAGTGTTCTGTCAGTTTGGATTGGTTCAGGCACATACTGCTCTGCAACAAGCCAGGAAAAGTCCTGTGTCATCTCTAAGGATGGCTCAGCTGAAAACACTCTGAGGGAACCTAACAGCAGCAAATACAAAGTAAACAAGCCACTGGTATTGAAGAAAAATATTTTTAAATGTAAGTGGCTTGTGACTATTATACAGACCTTTCTGGGATACTATGCTAGCTACTTAAGCACGTTTGGCAAGAGAGTAACAAACAACTGGCAAGAAACACTGTACTTGAAGAAAACAAGATGGAAAAGAGAACTTTATCCAAACCAAGTTGCTAAAATGGTTTTCCCCTTATTCCATGTGAAAAGCCTGTGTTACAACTTCTAAGTCAGGCTAAAGTGTTATATGAACTTTAACTCAATCTGATGCAATCCATGATAGAATTTCTACATTTCTTAATCAATTTTCCTTTTTTTAAAGTAGCTTGATTTAAAAAATTAGCACAAGCTTTAGAGTCAACTATTTCAAATGGGGGTAGGGGGGAAGAGTAAGTACATTTCTCAACTTAAAAGTTTACAGGTTTGCCAGTCTTATTTCCCACACACGCACACACACGGTTCAGGTTCTAATAATATTGCTAATAAATGGATAGTTGCTTATTTAAAAGCACTCTCAGATTATGACTATATGAATCTCAACTATAGCACAGTCTTCTTGTATAAACACCAGTCTTGTTTCTCCCTTAGGAACTTTTTTTCTCAAAATTGTACTTTATTATTTAAGTGAGAGGTTTAAAAATGTGACAAAATGTAAACCACTATTGGGAGGTGGCTGGAGAACAGTTGCTTTGCTCTGTATCTTCTACCTGCAGAACGGAAATCTGAAGCAAAGAAAGATTGACTCATAATAGCAGTTAATGAATATAAAAGTAGGCTGCAATTAATTAAGCAGATACGTTGCTTTTTAAAACTTCCCTTCTGTATTACAGTCTTCCTTTTTATCTCATTCTGCTCAGTCCAACTCTTCTGACAGCTATTGACAGCAATAGCCAAAAATACCACAGGTTTTGCTACAGCAACCCTACCAATAGTGACTTCTAAATCCAGTGGTGCATGTCAATTTGATGACTCATGCCTCTTATTTCATTTTGATCTCCTTTCCTTTCATGTTGATGAACTGAAGTTTTACAGTTTCATTACAGCCTTCTCTCCTGCCTCTTCCTGTATACCTAAGACTAAGTAGGACAAGTAGAAAAGCCCCCACTGGTTGTCACTTGGCAGCGTTTGTGCTGTTGTGATAGCAGGCTTTAACAATTTATAGTATCTCTAAAGCTTCAACAAAAGGAACAGAGACAGGAACAACTCTCAGTAATGCCACTCTGCTTACCACAGAGTAGTAGGATTTAAGAAGGAATTATCCTGTTTTCTCTTTCCTCTTGCTTCCTTCCCTCCAATGCTGAAGTCTGTAGAAATGAGAAGAATAGTCACATTCTCATTTTAAGTCATGCACTAAACAGAACCAAAATAGACATTCGAATCTAAGACTGAAGTGCTTGATATTTGTGGTATTTTTACCTTCCTGCTCAAACAGAATAACTGCATTCGTGGCTATGATCAAGGCTGTTCTGTCATTTATTCAAGATGACCATACCAGATTGTTTTTTCATTAATCATTAAAAGGTTATACCAGTTTCTCTTGCCATGTGTTTTGGCAGAGACTGGAACTCAGCTTGGACAGATATTTCTATTACACATTTCTATTAAGCATCTGCAGCTGTCTCTGACTTAGATTAAACACGGCGATACGGACTCCTGTGTGCAAGCAGGCCTCCGAAATACACCGTATTCTTAAAGAGGAAAAACCAACCGACCAAACAAAAAAGCAACCCCCAAAGTTCCTAGAAATTATGGTACTTCTTTCAGGACTAGTAGTGCTAAACCAACTCCTACGCACAGCTATAATTTAAGAGGTGGTGGGATCTAAAAATTTACTCTCATGCTTATTGATATTCTTTGACATTTGTGAACTTACACCTACGAATGGGCAAAGCTACAACTGTAACATGAACACAGTTCTCATTCATCCAAATAAACGTGAAAGGGTAAAACTGAGTCCATGACATACTAGAGTATGGTATGTGTTTTCCAAAGCAAACCAAAGCTGGTCTAGGCACTTTGACATTTATGAATTTATACTTCCCACTCTGTCCTTACTCAATGATCTAGATCATACAGCCACCCACAGTAAGCAAGTCATGGGTGAATGGGTGAATGTGAGAGATAAGAGCGTTTCTTCACAGAAAACTGGGGTATTTGGTTTTGTAAAATATTATTTACAATACAGTTAGTGTCTGACAACCAAATTAATTCCAGTTTTGCTTTTTTACTATGCTGCAATGAAAAACAACTTAAACTCTGAAAATGTCAGGTAATTGTCAAGCTATATTTAACTACCACATTTCACTTATAAGGAAACATCAATTTGAATAAACAGATGGTGTTGCTATGGGGTTGCCATCACAAGCAGAAGCACACATTTAACTCTGAAAATGGCAGGTACAAAGGACAAGAAAATGATATGCAATGCTGGGCACTTCTGGAAGCAAAACCATGGTTATACTAAATTTTTGTTTGCTTCATTCCTGTACTCAATAACATAGTTTTACTGGTACGATCACTTGATTCCTAAAAACTATCTAAGAATTCATAATATTAAAAATATTAATCCTCAAATAATATCAGGAGTATTTGCACGCCTAGCTCCCCTGCTCCTTCCCCTGAAATCCCTGGGAAAGTGAATGTACAATTTTGGTTACTTCCTCAAATCATTTATGTAGCTGAGAATCTATTGAAAATAGATTGTCATGTTATTTCAGGAACAAGGATACCACTAGCCAGCTAATGGATTTAGTCAATGTTATTTAAATGCTGGAATAAAGATTTTAAAAATAATAAAGAAATAAAATAATGAAATGGGCAGAGCATTCCAGTTCATCCAAAAAAATGCAAATAAAAGGACTGGTTAGATATCTGTGATACCTGACATTACTTGTATAAGGAGTTGAACTTCACTAAAACTGGACATCACGTTAGGAGAGAGGCACTGTCTTATTTCCAAGAACTGCTTCACAACTACAATAGCTAGAAATTTTTCTAGACTACAACAGGATTTTCATCTGTTTAAACACTCAAATAACATTAAACTAAATAATTTAAACATTCAAATTCCAAATTAGTACCAAGAGGACTGAAAAGGGAAGCATGGACAGTTTCATCAGCTGCTTATGTAAGTTAATCATTGCTCAAGAACGCTGAAGATAATTTTGACACTATACTTGTGGATTACTTTGAGATTTAGAAAGTGGTTGGTTCTTACTTTGACCTTGTTCATATTTCACTGAAATACACATAATAAAATAACAGGTATAACCAATCAGTTCAGCAATATATAAAAGAGCATTTCCACAAAGTGATTCTGGTATGCGGAAAGGACTGTGATTATTATTTACTTCAGAATTTCTGAATGTGTACTAACACAAGGATGGACCTGCAGGAAAAGTCTTAAGCTCCCTTGAAAACCTTACCACCAACATGCTGCTGCACTACTGTCTAGGAAGGAATAAAATATGGCAAACAGGAACATTCCATTACTGACACAATGGCCTCTTTATATTTCAGTGTCAGAATCTTAGTGAAATTTAAGACAAATTATAGCATTTTATGTACAACCACAAACAAGTCAACAGGAGTATGGAATTATTGAGCAAAATGAGAGCACAAAAGAAAACCGTAACAAATTAAACTGAATTTTAAAAAGACCATCAAAGTATTGATGGGAACCACCTTTAAAGTGTGATACAGTAAAATCAGGATGTGAAAGGTCATGTATTACATTGGACAGAGGTAAATCTGCTTTCTTTGTTAACAACAAATGTATATAGTGAGAAAATTTACCTCTTTTCCTATAGATAACACACAAATCACTATTCAAAAACTTGGATTCTGGGTTTGTCCAGGAGCAGAAGTTTCTATGCATTAAAACCAGAAAAGTTTCTTTCTGCACTTACTAAACATCCAGCTCTAATGGTAAAGAAGATGAGACTTTTTCTTTCAGTACCAAGTATCATAACCTTGGGAACAGCCATTTCCACTTTCAAGGATATTTCCTTTCTAAGGTACAATTGTTAGATTCACACTACCTGTTAACTTGAGAGAGAAGGTATCGTAACAAATCATTCCAATTCACAGCTAGAAATGACCTGGCTCAGTCCTCAGTCTGCCTAAGGACTCTGGGTGGAATAAAGCCCCAAACCAAGTAGCCCATCAAGTTTGTCTTCCTCTCTCCTTTCATGCTGTTTTGTAGAATTATGAGCTGCCTTGTGGCCTCCTTTCTTCAAAGTGAGATGTAATGCACTTTATTTGCATTACACCTGGCAGCAATTACAGAGCTTTTAGATTTAAATGATAATTAAAAGAGCGTGAGCATAATTAGCTGCATGTAAGTAGAACCTTCTTGCCAGATACAAAGGCAGTACTCTCTATGCAGAAGTACTGTTACAGCACCTTTTGAAGCCGTAGGTATTACAACGGAGATCGAGCAGCACGATCACCAATTTCAGTGAGATCATTGGGCCCAGCATGCAGATATCTTTCCAACATGCTCCAGATCATTACCACTAACCAGAGATTAGCACCCATGACATTTTATCCAAAAAATTAAGCATGCATACAGCTTCAGTCTACCTGCAAAAAACAAAGCCATTGTATATATAATCTGAATTACATGTTAGATCTGTGATAATGGATTGTAAATAACAAGTTATTGTAATGGTCATAAACTACCTTGGAGCATTCAGCCAGGAGCTGGTTTGTGAAGTTTTTATAATTCTTACAGCAAAGAAAGAAGCAGCACCCTAGAAAATCAGCTTAACTTCAGACGCCAAGTTAATGAATGCATGCAAATTGAGATTCCTCCCCACTCCTCTCAGAGGCAACACTTCCTGCTCTTGCAATTTTATCATGACTCTCACTATTTTTAGTGCTTTGCTTAGAGTCTCTGCTACTGGAATCACGTCTGAGACTCAGCATTAATTTTAAAAGAAAATATTTCCACTCCCCTGCATTCTGAGAAAAGCTTGAAAGTGTGAAACGAGTGCAGCCTACAGGCTAAAAATCTACAAAGAATATAAGAAATTCGGGGGGTGTTGTTTTGTTCTTAAAAAAAGCTCACAATATCTAAGCTGGTTCCCTGAGTGGCAGGAGCTAGCTAATGCATTGACTCCTCCTGGCTGACTGTTCCTCGGAATCTCTCCAGAGCAGATGCAAGGCACGTCAGCAGTTTTACAGGGAAAAAATACGTAATGCCATTGTCACTGCTCTTTCTATGCAGTGGATATTCTTACTCTTCAGAATACCAATACGGCTTCTCTTAAAAGTCATACTTTTAAAGAGAACATTTGACCTTTTGAACTAAGAATAAATACTATTTTGTGCACAAACTGTTCGTGGTTTCTCTTCTCTGAAAGCTAACTCTTCTGCAACTAAGAGTATTTTGCTTAAGAAGATAAAACCAAGAGTTATGTTATCTGCAAGAAATATGAAAACACATGTTAAGGAGGAATATAACATCAGGCTTCCTTAGGGGAAAGATGATGCTTTTATATTCGCCTTAACACAGCTACTTGCTTTTAATTATACATGCAGTTGGAATTTGAAATAGAAAGTTAAATAGATTATCTGCTTTTATCTTATATGATTGAGAGGCTTTTTATAAACGGTTCCACTAGATGGTGCAAGAGTTTAAATAATTCATAAAGCCACAGTCTGTCCCCTGCCTCTTCCCCGCCCCAGCAAAAGCAGGAAACAACTCAGCACTGCCAAGTAAACCGAGATTCTGTGATTTGTATGTGGCAAAATTGCTGACATTGGCCATAGAGGCAATAACTCACACCCTTCTTTGGTATTTCTTTCAAAGAGGAGGAAATATTTGGTCATCTGAGGAAAAACTGGTAATGAAATGGCTGTGACCTCCCTAAGGCTCTGGGACTTGGGAGCTCCGGGAGGAGGGAAGAGACCGACCACTGCAGATCAGGGTGGACAGAATCTGTTCTTGATCTTGAGAAAAGGCAAATTCAGCTCCCTCCTCTGCTGAACAGACTAACTCAGCAAACCCAAAAAACAAGTCTCAACCTCACTGCACCTCAGTTCTCATCTGGAAATAAAGTTCATGGCACGTTTGCTAGCACTTCCAACCTCAGAGAAATGATGAAAGGAAAAATACATTTAAAAATGATGCCATGTTCCAAAACTCTGAAATATTTTAGTATATGTATGATGCCTATACTGGCAGTGAAGTATGACTGGATTTTTATTTCAGTAATTTTGGTTAAACATTTAACAAGAGTACCAGGAACCATTCATTATGAATTAAACTAATAAAGCAAAATATCTTCTCCAGTTCTAGATGGAAGACCTGAGCTTACTTTGTTCATAGGAAGACCTGAGCTTACTTTGTTCACAATCAGCAGAACTAGAAGCCTAAAGTATATGTTATTCCAAGAAACATTTTTTAATGGTCATCAGTAATAAGATTATAACCAAAGTTTTGCATAATATGCATTGAAGCCTGTAAGAATAAGGAAAGTGTTGGGTAGGTAACATTAGGAGTAAGTCATGTAGACAAGGTAAATTTTCTATCAGCCAGTAGACGTCAAACAGACTATTTATTATTCATGTATGCGAGATAACACATGGAAAGCACACGCCTTCATTTCACAGGAAAGAAACCTCCACCCAGCCAGAGCTACCCACCACACGAACCTTAAAAAACCCCCCAAAACAAACAAAGAAAAACCTGCTGAGTAACATACACCTACAAGGAGCTTGTGACTAACACATTAATAACTAAGACCTGAAAATCAAGATAACTGAAGATTCTTCTCATTCTGGATGCATTCATGGGCTAGAATTTCCCCAGGAGATGGCATGACTTGTAGCTTTCATTATAGGAAAGAACATTTCTTGGATATATATTACACATTTAGCTGTCAAGCCTTTTACTATTTAAAATAAAAAAACCCCACAGAATCAGTCACCCAGTCCGTAACTCTTTGCCAGACTAGCAAAGACAAATGGAACTGATAGTGTCAGAAAGGTATGACAAGATTTATTAGGAATCAAACTGCCCAAAAGGGATACCAAGTGTACCCTTTCCCCTTGCACTGCACTGAGCAGAATTGTGTAGTAAATATGTCAACAATATAAAAACAAACATGAACACAGCTGTTAAGAGATAGAATGGAAGTCCTACAATAATCCAGTAATAGCTTGATTATTCATGACAGAAAAGGAAGACCAGTAAGTCATTTACAGTCAAATTTTTCTCATACACCATATAAATTCTTTACACAATGGAGTAAGGCAGCTATATAGTTACTAAATAGCTTCAACAGTGATGTAGCCTCTGTTGGTTGATACTGTTCCCATGGGAAGTAGAAGAAAATCTTTTTACTTGAGGATGAGCAGAAACCACAAATCAATATTGAGAGCACATGTGCACTACAAGGCCTTTCCCAGCATAGCACATGGTCTGTGGCACTGTGAAAGGCCTGTATCACCACACCAGAAGAGCTGCTGGCCTGTACTCAGAGCAGCTCATCCTGAAATGAACTACTACATCACCTCCTTAAGCACCATAGGGAGAGCTGACCTAAGAATATACTTCCATGCTGGCAAAATTATGTTTACACTCGAGGGTTTGCTAAGACGTGTATTTTGCCAGGCCAAGCCTAAACTTAAATCCCCACAAATGCAACTATTCACTATGGTTATTGAAGTGCCACCTTCAATGTCTTCATCCCAAGAGACTGCTTAGGGCACCTCCCTAGCTCAGCACACTTCACTTGCTCTGAGGTGGAGGATGAAGCCATTTCAGCAAGATCTGTCCCTTGCAAAGTGACACATACTCTTCACATCTACACTGGATCAGAATCTTGTTTTGCTCACTTCCTTTTTGTTTCCTAACAAAGCTCTTCCACTTGGCTGCAAATTTGGCCATCGTCCTCTTTGTTCTAATGCTGCTGCACACATGGCAATAAATTCCCACTGCAGACAGGGCCACTACACAGAGTAGGGGACAGGTTTAAGAGAACCAAAGAACAGGGGCCTCCAGACAACTCTGAATCCCAGCATCAGCTAAGGCCAAAATCTACTGTGGGAAAGTCACCTTGGTTGCCCTGTAAGCATGACTGCTGGCAGTTCTTTTTTGAGGCCAGGCTATTAATTTCATTATCAGTCTCCAAGTGATACAATTTTACCTTAATTTCTCCACCACAGGATCATGCTTGTGGCCATTCTGGACATCAGCAAGGACACAGGTGTGACCCAGCCTTGCAACCTAAGAGAAGCTGTTTCAGAAAGCATTCCATGACTCACACCCCAGGTCAACCCACAAGTAATTACATGAAGCAAATAGAGATTACATGGAAGCAAATAGAGGCCAGAGGCTGTGGCACTTGTACTTCCTGGATCCTCCCATCCTCAGAACAAACACAAGACAGCAGGAAAAAAAAAATCTGTCAGATAAGCTGCTCTTGAGAAATCTGCTGGCTAATATGCAGCTGCCACAAAAGCAAACAAGGAAACACCAGAGAAGACACAATTTCCATGCCAGTATATGCTTTGCATACAGCTGAAAAGAAAAGTAACAAGTCATACAAGAAGAGGAAATGGCCTCAAGCTGCATCAGGGGAGGTTTAGACTGAGACAACCAAAAGTGGTGTCAAGCACAGGAACAGACTGCCCAGGAACAGACTACTGGTTGAGTCACCAGCCCTGGAGATAAAAGACTAAATGTGTGCAGTAGAAGTGTAGATGTGGCACTTTAGGACACGGTTTACTGGCGGACTGAGCAGTGCTGGGCTGACAGTTGGACCTCATGGTCTCAAAGGTCTTTTTCAAGCTAAACAATCCTATAATTCCGCAATAGAGACTACGCGGGGTTTCGTGGGAGGCAGAGAATTTTGAAACATGCATTGTACATCCAGTGCTCTGATTAGGTTCATAGGTCCTAGTTAGGGAAGATACTAACCACACATTTTTCAGCAGATCTTATACATTTGCAGACTTGATCCCTCTGGGTGCCCAAGAATATTCATGAGCCAAAATGCCAATCTAAATGAGGAAGATTATCTTTATGATTAAGGTTTAGGTACTTATATGACACCTCATATCGTAAAAGAGATTACATAGAGAAAATATTTAACTTCGGAAAAGCCCTGTGAGACACGGAAGATTGGTTCCACAAAAGGAGTACGAAAATGAAGATCAAAAAACTACATTACATTGCTTTTCACCGTGGCAAAATCTAAAAATGAAAATGAATCTTATTCCCAGGATAGCACTCTGAACATCCTTGTCTTTGCTGAGGCAGAAACAGTCTCTTTTCTTTTTGCTTACCCTATATCTTTATTGTTAGACAGATTAATAGCACTGGAAGAATACTGAAATATATGCACAGATTCTATCCAAACTGCACCTTTTCTCAAAATATTAAATTCTGTGAAATGTGTAGGCTAATTGGAAGATGGTATGACCAAAATGTATGTCATTAACAAGGATAAAGCAAGGTCAGACAACATGGCTAAAAAATAATCTGAAAAGCATTTTCTCTTTTAACTGAAAAATATATAACTTTTAGACTGTTTAAAAGTTCAGATTTCAGCCACATACATTCACACTTGTGTTTTACTGATCATTAATGTGGACTTGTAACTGTTATCTAAATAGACATCAGAAGAGGCAACTGAAAGCCTTTCCTTATCTCTCTCTCACAAACACACTTTTGCTTTTTAATGCAAAAGTTTTCTATTTTCCAAGAAAAAGCACCACAAAGTATAAAAAAAAGAGATGGAAAAAACTGAAAGAATGTATAATCTGTCTGGAAAATAACTATTTTAGTTATTCTAGTAACTTTAAAAGAATTATTTTCCAAGTATAGGCATAAACTGATGAGCTCTCATGACAAACAGTTTCTAGTGTATTCCTTTCTGGAGTTTAGTTAAATACTTGAGAAAGAAAGCATGAGGACTGCAGAAAAAAGACAGCCTGTGGTCCCTGTCTCACCCCTCTACCAAAAGCTTATGTGACTCTGACTTCTAGGTCACTGAAATAATCTGTTAGAGAGAAGTGAGTAAGTTGAAATCTTGACTCTTTTCTGGTGTGGCTGCTCTCATTGCAGTCATCCTGCAGTGACAAGGGAACTCGGAGCAAGCAGATCCACCCCTCCTATAACCAGCAGGTGAGTGGCTTTATTGCATCCAGACAGGTGCTAAGCTAAAAGCCCTGGTGTTCTTTAGGAAGGAGACATTGAGTTATTCTTGCATTACTAAGCAGGCACTTGCCCAAGAACATTTTATTCACATATTTTAAAAACATAAAACTCCTTCTGTAGTAATTTATGATTCTGCAAGGTGACAAAAACAATTAACTTTGCTCATTTCATAAAATGAATTAGAAATCTGCAGGAGAAAAGACACCTGGTGTTGCTTGAACAACACGTATACAGCAAACAATAAGTTTTTAACTTAAAAAGACAAAGTTAGTCAGATTACTTTGTGATTTAATTGAAAACCAGTGCTGCACAAAGCAAATAAAACCACACAGAATTTGTAATGTTTGAGGAGAGTTTTGACACGAAATTGTTCTTCCTTTCTAACCAGCAGTACCGGTCTTGGTGATTACTTTAGTCACGTTTTATTCATTTTACCCCTTGAGAAAAACAACTTCCTTTTCCTTTTGCTTCCAGTAGCACTAACCTATAAATTCCCACCAAAACTCACATTCTGTGTCTCAGTAGGACAGAGATTTGGACAGACGGGAGTGTGTGTATACAGAAAACAGTCATTTCTAGCCGAGGGAGACTCTTCAAGGCTATACAAAAGGTAACAGGCGATGTGCTATACATACCTTCAGTGTCAGAGGCAGTGTCTCGTTCAAACATTCACTGGGAGACGGTGAATGGGATTTATTACCATGGATGAAGGTTCTCCCTCACAATGCCTTTGTGCTGATACTGCTCAACTCATTCCTGGAAACCACCAATAAGCTACAAAGAAACATAGGCAGTAACTAGTTCACACATAACTAATAAGACACATACAGCTTTTTCACCATAAAAGAGTGTAATTCTATCAACTATCACATGTGACTCTGCTCAGAAAAGGCATATTATCTTTATATGTACACAATATAAAAATAATTTACTTGAAGTTCAGAATTAGTAACTGGCGGAATGTCTCACACTCATTATTTGAATCATCTGCTGGAAACAATAGAAGAATTTGAACTACAGTTGAACTCTTCACCCACAATTGAAGAACAGGGCTAGTCAGTGGAATGTAGCCAGTTCTCTGAGCTGTAAATTAGCTTCAGTTTAGTTAGAAACACAAGTTGGCGGTGGAACTGTATTACAGGCAGATCCTGCAATATATGCTGGATTTGCCAGATCCTCTCTGTCAGCTAGCAGACAGAAGCTGTTGCTGATACAGCCAGTAATTTGGCAATGCTATATCTACTTCAAGTGCTTGTCTAATTGAGTCCCACTATTAGGCCATTCAGTTGGTGTTGAGTGTTGCAGAGTCCAGCACTGGACTCTGCCAATTTTTCATGGATCCTGAAGTTGAAAAGAAAAGCAAACAATGCTAAGATGACTCTGAAATACAGAGAAATTGCTTTTTACAAGTATGACATGCTTCAAGTGTTCCTTCTGAGGTGATCTGAAAACAAAGAGTTGCTTGGGTTTGGTTGTTTTTCAGTTGTTTTTTTCTTTTCCTGAAAACTTGTATCCTCCCTTTAGCTTTACTCAGCTTGCACTAAAAATGCTAGAGTTGCAAAGTGGGACATACGCACTTTGCAGGTATTATTTACATCTGCACTGGCACTCCATCTAGAAGGCTTTTGACCATATTGGCAGTTTTAAGCACACACAAAGTATTAGTAGCAAACAAAATCGATGGCCTGCAGATAATCCCAAATTAATCATTAATGGAAGCTCCAAGCATAGATGGAAACCAAAACATTGGACAAGCAATTTACACCAATCCTCTTATGGAGGAAGGAAAGAAAAATGGACTTCTACCATCAGCCTAGAAAAGATAATCTTTTGTTCAGTCTTACTTAGAAAACTCTACAGACTACCAAGTATTTAACATTTGTTCTGGATTTTTAGTACCTTGTTCCAAACAAGAATTTTTCTAACCCAGTTTTCAGCTCACCACACCTGTTACGGAGGTAACAGAACCATAGAATGGTTTGGGTTCAAAGGGACCTTAAAGATCACCCAGTTCTAACACCCCTGCCATGGGGGATTTGAACTAGACAACTAATACCTGCCCAGCTCTCCATATGCAGCACTACTGCCTTCCTCTCATGTCTCTTCTCTAATTAATGCCTCTCCTTATCTTAATTTAGGTCTAATCCCTGAATTCCAATGCTGCATTCTTGATATACTTGCCTGTTCCTTCAAAAGACAAGACTCACTAATATCCAATTAAAAACCTCATGCCTCAGGCTATTAATTGATAGAATAAAGTTAAAGAAGAGAGCATGGAGGCTTTCTGATCTTTTTTTCTTACAGCACTCATTCAGCTGTTTGCTCATGAAAACTCTCAAAACCAATTCCAGTGGTAAAAGCTCTTTTCAGATATATTCCCTTCTCAGAAACTCAGCTGTTTGTTGCATATTGCCCACACTCTTTGTGGTTTTTCTGCAGCCACTGCTGCAGGTCTTCCTGCTTGCTGCTTGCCTAGAGATCAAGCACTATCTGCTCTATGAAAGTACACAAGGCTGTCAAGTGTCATTAGCAGGTGACAAATTCAAAGCTATGAAAACAGAACATTCTGTAACGTGCTCAGGGGTGAAACTGTGCACACAAGCCCAGCCATCTTCCCTCACAGCCCCCCAGCATTCATAACTTTAAAAACAACATCAATGTGGCAATCGTGAGTGAGAAGGGGCATCAACATCACCTGTTGGTTCTCTATCAATCTGAGGTGAGAACACACATATCAAAAACATATGATGCCTTAAGGCCTAGAGGGATGCACCATGATGAAACCTTTTCATTCAGGCCCATAAAACCTTTTCTGAACCCAGTGTGTGGTTTTTACATTTTTATCTCTTATTGGCAAGCATTTCCTTTGCCATTACATTTGGTCGCTTCTGGTGCTCGTAAAGCAGGAGAGTTGGCTCTCACTGCCCAGTAAAATCTGTGTCACTTTTGTTCCTGTTAGAGTCAACCATAATTTCAACATGCTTCACACAGAAGATGAATTAGCAAAACTACCCAGATACAAAGACTGTAGTTCATATCCTTCTGTGTGTGAAGGTTTTTCTCCTTTTTTGATGAAGAGAGTTTTGTCTGTGGCGTGTATTTTTTATTCACATGAACACAACCACAAACACCACATTTCCTGACCTGATTTTTTGCTACATGTTAAATATTCACACTAGTGAAAAAATATGTGTATGCCTGTCAAGTGTCAGCAGTAAAAAGACACGGCCATATTACTAGTCAGACTTATGGTTCCAGATACACTAACACTCTTACAAGAAAAATCATAAATATAAATTATAAAAAAGGAAACAACAAACCACCAATCTATTGTTTACAGATACCCTGCATTTCCTCTAGTCCATTAGCTTTAGCAATGGTGGCTAACACCACCAATGGACAATGCCATCTGTATTCTAGGAATTCTGTCCCACAGTGGCATGGCACAGGGCATCCTGCCACAGTATCAGTCAGGATTTAAGCATCAGTGCTGGGATCTCACCATTTGAAGTGTGGAACAGTGTAGCCCTTTTTGCTGTATTATTTCCAAGTCGTTTCCAGGAGATCACGAACCATAACCTTCCTGAAATAAAGGAACATTAGTGCTCTTAAAGAACACCTTGTTTCGGTATGTATCTATTGTTTGCTGAAATATACCCTTGCAAAGGCTGGTAGTTTTTTTGATGTTCTTTTTTTAGCTCTGTTTTCTGTAAGTCTACCTGGGGAAGAAGAGAGGGAAGAACAGTTCCAACTTACCAGCATGGTTGAACCCAGCCTTTATTGTCTAAGAACTGTTCCACAATTAGTCAAATACACATTTTTCAAACATTTTAATTTTTTGTGCACTAGCATGTGGCAAAATCTTTCTAGCCTAAACTTTTTCACATATATACCTCAGGAGTCTGGTATGGTTTAAATGACAATTTCAGCAGTTCTTCTCTGAAACAACCTGCAAAATTTCATCTCAGTTGTGACTAAGAAAAATGGCCTGAATCAATTTTTAACTGAAAATATGTTTTATAGTACCATGTCACTCTTCTGCAAGCTGCCTAATAACTAGAGATGCAACAATATGTTCGAATAGTTGTTTTTATTTCATAACCATAAAGACATTGGCTCTATGACTTTCAATTGCCAACAGAGTCCAGAGATAAAGTAATTAATAGCTACTCATGACAACAGCAAAATTACTTTTAAAAGGTGGGTGAAATGTCCTGGAAATGGCTATTCATTGCTGCATTAGACAATACTGAAGTAATCTAAAGACCAGCAAATCACTGAAACTCTCTCATTCAGGTATATGGACTATTCCAACAAGACAAGTTAAGACATTGTCCATTTTGAGCTAATGTCAGAGCAAACTTGAGCTCAGAGGTTCAGGTAAAAACTATTAAATTATCCCTGTTTGAAGTAAAACACAAACTCACTTCTCTTCTTCCTCTCCACCTGAATTCGGTGAGAAAGAGTGCTTCAATTCACACACTTCCACTCAGATTTATTGTCACTGCTGTTGTCATGTCTTTTTAAGAATAAACTACTACTCTGCTTCCCACTGCTGAATTTGTAATTAAGGTGCTTTACCATAGGCCTACATTTTGGTACTCCTGCAAAGTGCACTATTTGCCTAAAACAAGTGCCAAAATCATGGAGAATGGCATTATATTACAGGCAGAAAATGCATGTCAGAAGGTTAGAAGTGATTGGGTTTTTTGGTTTGTTTTGGGGACGTTTTTTGTGAGGTTTTGTGTTGTATTTTTTTTAAATAAGAATAGTAAGTAGAAATACATATGCTAACCTTTGATTTACTAGTCAGGAAATACATCTAGCACTACCATAAACTGCTTTGTTCACAGAGATAAGCTCAGTCATGCCCATTTGCACACACTGAGAAGCACAACCTTCAGTCAGCTGAATCAACATTGCAGTCTTTGGGCAGTAAACGCTCTTCAAAAACCAGCTCCTTCTTTGGCCCCCTCTGCATGGGCAGGACACACTAGCACATAATAGGTGCTAGAAGAAAGATGCAATTGCTGTCTGCTGCATCAGCATTACTTGCACAGAACTATTCCAGAATACAGGTCCACATACAGAGGCACTTATTACTTTTAGGTGGGATGCTCAAACAGCTCAGCAATTCTAGACCTCAGTTCCTTACCTGCTGTACAGAAAGCTTCTCTTTTGCTATTGGTAACTTCTTCCCTGGAGGTAGTTTACAGCAGTGTGAAAACGTCCACAGACAGACAAGCTGTGGAGACATGTTATAACCATGGAAAGAATGAAACAATAAGTAGTAAAAACCTTAACGATTTTCTCTGACATAAGTGCAGCTAATATTACTTCTAGCTTTGTATGAGGAAGCAGAAGTGTCAAGTGTATAGGAGAATTTTAAAGGGTGAAAAATAGGAAGCAAATAGATCACCCAAAATAAGGAAAAAATGGTACTAGACTCCTCACTACTGCATTTGCCCTTACAAAATACTTTCTATTGACTTTTGCTGTGAACATATGACAGAAAAAGCAGGTCACTCAAACTATTATGAAATACTTGGGTTTCTTTGCAGAACTGCAGCCAAAACAAGGGCAGCTCACTGCAGGAACCTCAGACGGAACTGAATAGCCCACAACAACAGTTCTAGAGTGACAATCACCTTTCCCCCACTGATTCCTTGTGCGACTTCCCTCATGATGCACTCTGAGTGTGAAGGTAAGAAGTGCTCTGCGTGAATCCTACAAGCATTGAAGGAAAATGTACTGAACTCAGCAAGCCCAGGACACACCTATTCAGCAATTAAGTCCCAGCCCAAAGTATTCTTATCCAGCTGTGGGACATCCAAGGGCAACCAGACCAGCTGTAGGTCTAACATTCAGATGTTTCTGGGCAGCCACAGGGACATGAAAGCAACGTACTCCATTACACAGAGGCTGCAGCCGTCATCTGTGTGTCAGCCTTGCTCTGTGCATGTATCTGTGTATCTGGCAGACTCTCTACTTGTGAACTGCACAGAACAAGAAACAAAACGAACATGCTTTTAAGGATAAAAGATAAAAACCTTTCTCAGTAACATCTGTGTCTATTTCAGGAAGTCCCTTATCTCTTAAGAAACAATCTCTTCAATAGGATAGTTATATTGGGGTTTTCATTGCGGGAAATGTACAAAACTAAATTCATTATTTTTGGTTCTTTATTCCTGTAGCCCTGAACTCCTCTATCATTTGTCTAAAAGAGTTTTATTTGCTCTTTTGTTTATATTTTCCATGCTGTACGAAGCAATCATTTTCTAGAAACAATGAAGCATGAGCTAATGTATTTATGATCCCCAGAATCACTGTGTTTCCTTTGTGTTACATCCTTCAAGCAAAAAACAGGTTTTCTTCCCCCAGGACACAGTGTTGAGCACCACAGTCAGAAACAGCGCCAGTTTTAAGTGTGGCTTAAAGGAAATTCTTTTAAACATCCTTACCAGCATCATCCTTCTTATTTGTCTGTCTCTTCAGCAACCTGTATAAGGTAATGCTTTATCTCCCTATTTTGCTTTATTATACAAAATGTAATTGAGGAAACTTGTCATACCTTATGAGCAGTGTTCAGCTGTTGTGTAAAATTTCAAGTAAAAATACTATTCTACAGACTGTATGACAATTATGATTATCTGCTTCAGCTTTCTTCTAAGCCATACTCACTGTTACGCTCTTCAGTCCAGCAATTTTGCCTTGGATAAAAGCAGAAATCCTTTGACTTCAGTAAAAGTGTACCAGAGGTCGAGAAAGAGCAGAGCAATGAGCCGGCAACTGTGCGGTGAATAGCATCAGGCAGTGCTCAGTTACATAATAGGAACTGGTATGCATGCTACAAAAATTACTGTGGTTTGATTTTTTACTTACTGCTTTTTACTGCCGCCTTTTCATGTCCTTTCTGAATCAGGTTCAGAGGTACTGCATGTAGTGCTTTCAAACCATTTGTCACAAACCAGCAACGAAGTAGAACTCTAAAAGGAAAATTAACATCCAACAGTTTCCTCAAAGATGAGCTTGATCTCTAACTAGTCATCAAACTGACCCAAGACTGCTAGTGGGGATACAATCTTAGCAGCTTGTAAAGATACAGCTTGAACCGTTAGAGAGTACAGGACTGGGACACATAATTCAGGTGAAATAAAATGGAAGCAAAGAGAAGCTAAAGTCTATAATCAGACAGTTTTCAATTTCAAAAAGCAAAACCTGCACAAGACCATGTTCATCACGTTAAAGTTTTACAGATAAAGTGTACATATACAATATATACATTTTTGCATAAGGTTTAAGTATTTTGAAACCTCAATACTTCCTTGTTCACTTCCCACCTTTGCCAATATGTGCCAAATACTCCATATAAAAAGAACACTGAACTTATGGTCTCTGAAGATGTATAATGAGAAATCTATTATGAACTCTTCCAAATGTTTGTCAGTAATTTTAAAACTATAAATCTCAAAATTATAAGCCAAATACAATCCCATGATTTTTAGATAAGTATCACAATACCAGCAGAGACAGTAAAAAAAACCAGTCTGAACAGCCAAGATGGAAATGTAATTTCTTCTCAATTTCTGTCATAGTTCAAAGAAGTATTGATTAAAAAAAGAACAGTTCTTTTGAAAATAGTCATTACTACTTGAGACAAATAAGAACATTCCTTATGTGAACACAAATGAAAAAAGTGGAATACAGTGGTTCACAACAGGATACTGTATCTTACTACAAGACGTGTACTTGGCAGCAAATTACATACAAAGTATACCTAGGAAAAATTTTGCTTAATTAGGAGTCAGTGGGAGTATCACTAATTTTGCTTAATGATATTTTATTACATAACTAAAAATTAAAGGAAAATCAGAGCCAGCCTTGAGTATTTTTAGGTGTGGGCCTACAAAATAACTTTACAGGCCTCATGCAAGTAGGTATTTCTCACATAACTAATCCAAATAACTCTGGAGAGAGACAGCAAGCTGATTCACCATGGGTTTATGTTACCTGCTACCTGTAAACCTGAATATTCATCTACATGTCTCTGACACGCTACCTAAACCATAAATCAGTCAGTGACAAGGGCGTACTCAAGTGGCAATCCAGATTCCCCACTTTCAGCAGTAGTCATTCAAACAGAACAAAGCAAAAACCCATGTTTTTCACCCAGAGGGCAGTTGGGCACTGGAACAGGCTCCCCAGGGCAGTGCTCACAGCACCAGCTTGACAGAGCTCCAGAAGCATTTGGACAATTCTCTCAGACCCATGGTGTGACTCTTGGGGTGTCCTGTGCCGGGCCAGGAGTTGGACTTGATGATCCTGATGGGTCCCTTCCAACCCAGCATATTCTGTGATTCTACACACTTTCCTTGGCAAAATAAGTCAGTTCTGTATGCAAGCTTCAAATTCTGTCTGTAAATCATTCCATGTAGTGTCTATAAATGTTACACAGCTTGCAGTAACACTGCGTGACTTCAAATATGGGAGGAATCACTGAAGGCTTTCAAGGTGCAGTTGGACAAGGTGTTTATAATTTTATTTGGGCTGCTTTTCCTCTGAGACTTTGGGTCAGGTAATCTTATGAGATCCCTTCTAACCTGGGCTGTTCTATGATTCCACGATCTTACAGCTGTAAAACACACTAGTGGACACTGAGAAGACTAGAGCCATCAGCCTTTCTATGCAAATATGAAGTCAAATGAGGGTAGGAGAGTGTAAATAAGGGGAAGATAAAAGCAAGAAAGAAATCCTATTCAAGCATTTCCATATTGATGTCACAGCCTTATCACTCACCTCTGCACACTCTCTCCCTGCCATTAGTCTAAGAGGTTCTTATACTGGGCTAACGTGGCAATAATTTCGTAAGGAGACAGAGGGGTCTCTGTGGTAAGAGACCCGAAGCCGTCCCAAGTCAGACGTAAAAAGCTAAGCCACTCTTGCAGACACCAAGATCAGTGCAGGAGGATGGAAGGGTGGGGTAGCTGGTGTGCCTAAAGGGAAACTAGCAAGGGGAGCCACTGTGGAACTGATATCCTGAAGGCTATCCTGTATATCCTGTAGCCTAGGACAGGACCCACAACGAAACAGTTCACGAAGGAAAATGCACTGCTTTCTGATTAGAATTATGCCTCATGCACATACTTCTTTCAAGTTAAGTCCTCACTATCTAGATGACACATGAAAACCAAACAGCTATGAGACACTACGGTCAAATAACAGTCATTGTGCTGTTAATACACAATGTTAATAAAATTCCTGTAGACACAAACATTCTGAACAACACAGAACTTAGCTGTGAGCTAGTAATGCCTGCAAAGCAGTTAAGCCAACACATCACAATGCACACTATGGCTCTGAAAGAATGAGCAGGAAATAAGGCTCTCTTCTGAAAACTGAGAAATACAGAAGAGCAGCAAAATTATATAGACAACAATGGCCTGATAGCTTAAAAGTGATATTACAGCTTCCAGGTGGAATCCTTCAAAATCCCTACAAGTTGCCCTGGAATAGGGAGGGGAGGAGGGAAGGAAGGAACTCAGAAACACCCCCAAACAAACCAACCAAAACAAAACAAAACCAAACCGACTAAACCACTTGAGACTCAAACCATTTTTGACCAAGAAGCTAAAAGAGAAATTCTTAGCCCCCTCAATGAATGGAGTATAACACACTAGATTTTTTTGTAGCATATACAAGCCTGGTCTCAGATGTCTCTGACTAAGTTCACAAAACTTACTACTTCCATGTATTTCTTAAAAGTCATGCTAAAAAGGCTGACAGTGTATCTATACATACAAAAATCCTTTCCTTACAGATTTTAGCAACCACTACAGACTGATCCCTCCACAGTTCTGTTTGTCCCTCTTTATTAACACTGCTTTCAAGGGGAAAACCCTATTCCTTTTACAAGCCACATACAGGTGAACTTGGTAAGATTAAGACCCTTGCCATCAGTGTAAATTTCTACCAGGTGCTTCACTGGGTCTGACAACATGAGCAAACAATCACAGTTTGTTTGGTTTTTTTTTTTCCCTTGGAGAAGCAAGCAAAATAGATGTTTCTCTCCACTCTCCAATGCACTAATCTGAACCACAACCTAGAAATTGTGTAACTGGGCAAGTAGGTAGCAGGTTAACTTGTGAAGATTCTTTTTATCCCTTAACAGGAAAGCTAAAAGAGCACAAACTTCTGACTTACTGAAATGGAAGCAGGTGGAAAAAGGCACTAGAGAGACATGGCACCTAGACTTACCAAAACTATTTAACTGAAAGCTGCCACACTGATGAAAACTCTTCAGAATTTGAGATCAACAGAGGACTTCTGGAAATGAATTGCAAGATAGGTTTGTATTACGACAGCACAGTGATCTTTCAGCCACGGCCATCACATCTGCCAAATACTTGAACTCCTCTCTCTGCCATTCCTTTGCCTATTCAAATACAAAACAACTTCTCACAGCCTGTTGTACGTTTCTGCAAAAAGCATAACCACAGGAATCTTACACATTGTGTAACCCCTCAGAGATTGTCCTCTGCAAGATTATTACCTCAATATGATTAAACCAGCCTCCTCTCACACTGTCATTTGCTGTCATATGTCCAGGCTATTTATCTCTGCAAGCAATCAGGTGGCTGCTGGTTGCCCTGTAGGCAGTGCTTGGACTGTATATCATATACTGATTGTAGGACAGTTGCTTTACATCACTCACTTGTGAGCAGAGTCACTGTTGTATTCAGCCCCACGTACCATCATTTAAGGAAATGCCAGAGATTTGAGCCCAGAGTTTAAAATTAGGTATGCTGGAAGTTAAAATTACACATAAGAATATAAATATTAACAGGTCTTAAGCTGTATTTAGTGTGAAACAAGTCCCCAAGTCTTGGACTTTACTAACAAAACATTATTTTGTGTAGGCTAATACTTCTTTCATGAGAAAAAAAAAAAGCAGCTTTGCAAAAATTATGTTTTATTTAATTCAATTTTTTCAGAATTTCAGCTGTTTACCTGGTTATTTACATTTCAGACTTCCCAGAGGAGAAAGTTTTAAAATTTTACCCTGAAAGTAGAGGCATAAGCACTTCAGGCTGCTTGGGTTTCCTGCAGTTTTTTTTACTGCAAGAAAAGCAGTAAAAGTACTGCAAGAGCCTATAGATGAAGAGCTGTGTACCACAGAGCAAATGATGTGGGGTCCTATGGCCATGCTACTAACTTAGAAACCTTCAAAAATGTCAGGTGTCCCTCTCTTTTTTTTATGTGATACTCCCTTGGCCAGTGTGTAGGTGCAAATATTCTCTCACTTCCTCCTTTAAGCAGACACTTTGTGGCAAATTATTTATAAACCATAGCCTCTACCTTCACCCTCTGCTTCCCATGCAGAAGCAGAGACTCGACTTTGCCCCGTTATCTTCTGCAGTAAATCTTCACTAAACCTCAAAGTACTCCAGGACAGCAGGAAGCTTGTTGAAACTGGACTTCTAGAATACAGCCCTATCGCAACCACTCCCTTAACGTATGAGTTGGAATGATCGGAACACTGGAAAAGCAGGTTAGACCCCAAGTAATCTAGTAAAGTCTTTCCAAAAAGTGCATTACATTGGGTTGAATTCTAGAGGAATTTTCCTTGTGTTACATGCTGGACAGGTCTAAGATGAAATATCATCTTTTAAACAGACACAGAAGATCTACAGCCACCCCCAGCGTTGATAAAACCAAACAGAGCCACGCCACGGGGAGGGAGGGGACTGTTGTTCACCTGAGGTCACACCGGGATCGCCCGGCACTGCTTCCTCACCTCCCAGAGGCAGCAGGTGCCCAGCTGCCGGGCTGCTCCGTGCGGCAGCGGCTCCGGCGCCCTCAAGGCAGCGCAGCCAGGAGGCGAGGGCAGACCCGCCGGCGGGATGCGGTGGTGGGAGCGGGCGGCGCGGCGGCGCTGGGTGCTGCTGCTCGGGCCGCTGGCGCTGCTCGCCGCCGCCCTGGCGCTGCGCGGCACCGCTCGCCCCGACCCCGCCGACCACTCTCGCCTCTACCGGGCGCTGGAGCTCTCCCCCGGCCGCGGCATCAAATGCTCGGGGGTCGTCCGCGGGGACCAGACAGCCATCCAGGAGGCGCAGCTCAGCAATCTGGAACTGGCGAACAGAAACGCTTCGCCGACGCCCGGCGAGTACCTGAACATGACGAGGGACTGCAGAGCCTTCAAGGAGACCCGGCGCTACATCGAGTTCCCGCTCAGCCAGGAGGAGGAGGAGTTCCCCATCGCCTATTCCATGGTGATCCACAACAAAATCGACATGTTCGAGCGGCTCCTGCGGTCTCTCTACGCCCCCCAGAATGTCTACTGCGTCCATGTGGACAGCAAATCCCCGGCCGCCTTCCAGAAGGCCGTGCGGGCCATCGCTGCCTGCTTCCCCAACGTCTTCGTGGCCAGCCGCCTGGAAAGCGTGGTCTATGCCGCCTGGTCCCGGCTGCAGGCCGACCTCAACTGCATGCAGGACCTGCTGCAGAGCCCCGTGCCATGGCGCTACTTCATCAACACCTGCGGCACCGACTTCCCCCTCAAGACCAACGCCGAGACAGTCCGGGCGCTGCGGGTGCTGCAGGGCCGGAACAGTTTGGAGTCGGAGAAGCCCTCAGCCGCCAAGCAGGAGCGCTGGCAGTACCACCACGAGGTGGGGAAGGCCATCTTCCGCACGGCCCAGAAGAAACTGCCGCCGCCCCACAGCTACCCCATGTTCACGGGCAACGCGTACATCGTGGTCACACGGGACTTCGTGCAGCACGTCTTCGAGAACCCCACGGCACAAAAGTTCCTCGAGTGGTCCAAGGACACCTACAGCCCTGACGAGCACGTCTGGGCCACCCTGAACCGCATGCCGGGCGTCCCGGGGGCCATGCCGCACAACGACAAGTTCCAGCTCTCGGACATGAACGCCCTTCCCCGCCTGGTCAAGTGGCAGTACCTGGAGGGGGACATCAGCAAGGGCGCGCCCTACCCGCCCTGCACCGGCCGCCACCAGCGCGCCGTCTGCGTCTACGGGGTGGGCGACGTGCCCTGGATGCTGCAGCAGCACCATCTCTTGGCCAACAAGTTCGACCCCGAGACGGACGATGCGGCCGTCCAGTGTCTAGAAGAGCACCTGCGCCACAAGGCCCTGTACGGCCGAGGGCTCTGAGGGGGAGCCGCGGAGACTCTGGCCAGCATCTGCTGCCTTCCGTGGGCGAGTCCAGCCGACGGCGCCTCGGGGACAGCGAAGAGGGGATCGAGACCGTGTCGTGATGCGAAACGGGCGCCGGCGCCTCGAAGACAGCGGGAGGGAATCCCCTGGTCCCCTGAAGGGCGCACGCCTCGGCGCGGCCCCGAGGAGAAGCGCCATGGAAGGGCGCGGGGCTGCGGAGCCGTCGAGGGTCAGACGGACGGACAGACGGATGGGGCGGCCGGCGGAGGGGAGGCCCGGTGTGGAAGGGCGGGAGGCTCAGCCCAGCCCGGCCCGGCCCTGCCCTCGGCCCGCGGGGTCCCCTCACAGGGCGCGGGAGGGCCGCTCCCCCTCAGAGCGGCTGGAGGAAGCGGGCGGGGCGTTTTCCAGTCCCTTCCGAGAGTCTGTTCGCAAAGGTGACCCGGGGCTGCCGGCTGTGGACGGGCAGGGCCGGGTCGCGGGCCACGCCGCCTGCAGGTCCGGCTAGGGGCAGAGCTGAAACCACGATTAGTTTGCTTTTCCACAGAGCAGCTGGCAGCCGCCCGCCCGTTCCTGGCACCCGCAGCGCTGCTGAGCTGAACATCTGGCTGCTGCTTTTGCCTCACTTCAAACTTTGACTATCAAAAGCTGTTAGTCGTTAATACCCAACCTTCAATAAAATCCAAGATACTAAAAGAGATGGCGCTTCGGTATTCTGTGTCCTCTGAGGAGAATGGTTTGCCCTCCTGGGCAGAGCATTATACCGGTTAACCCTTTAGGCACACACTTCGTCTGAAACACAGGCAGAGGAATGCACACAGTGGTGTGCAAACCTATATTTTCTAAGATCTATACCTCTCTTCTCCCCCCCCCCCCCCCCCCGCCAAAAAAAGAGATATTTTGGTGATATTTCAATACTATAATTACTATCTCCAGTAATGGCCAATGAACAAACCAATCATCCAACACATTGTTTTCTTAAGTTTCTAGGAGCTGAAAGAAAGATTTGTGAACTTCTGTATTTCACCCACATGTGTTTTTCTCACCTTCTCACATTAAAGCTAGCCACTTTCCGTGGATCCAACAGCTTTTCACTACCTGTAATGGCGAGGGATTAATGCCATTGTCTTTATTAAAAAAAAAAAAAAATTCAAGTATCTTTCTTCTAAGTAAACACTCGCCTTTATAAATTTAAGGTCTACAGTGGAGAATTAGCATTATACAAAGAACATCTGAAGCAATTCCAAAACACCAGGCTATGTTTAGATGAAGTTACAACTGCAGTCACACAGATCTTTAAAACATTGATTTAAATAGGATGAGAAGATGAAGTAACTGACTCAAAAAGGTGTGTCATTGCAATTTTGTTAGACATTTTAAAGTGAACTTGGTTGTAAAATAGTGATTTTTAAAATGCCATAGTGATTTCACAGCAAACATTATAGACAACAGCTCCAAGGACAGGCAAGAAAAGCTCTCAAACATAAATGCCCAATGTATCACTGGGCATTTGTTTATGCAAAAAGAGCAAATAAAGTAATAGGTTTACGGACCCTGGGGGGAACTGTTTCCAACTTAGATAAGCAGACATTTGCTAAAGAGAGTAAAGCTTTATGCTAACCTGATAGTAACATACAACTTTTTAAAATGGTTTCAGGAGCAAATTCAGCATTAAGTAGAAATTATGTCCGTGTCCAGTACATCCTTTTAGAACAAACAAAACTCCTCTGATGACTTAGATTAAGAATTCAGGTCTCCCACCATAGAAGACTGCATTGAACCACTACTGCCTAACCTGATTTTGCTTGTTAGAACTCTTTCACTTACTTTAAATTAATACATATTAGCTCAAAATGGTAACCTAGTGCCAAGGGGTTCGCTGGGGGACTGGGATACGTTCAAGCTTCTGGACTGACACAGGCAGAGAAGGGTCACTGTTTTTAACTGTGGCAAAGCGTTCTTTTTCCCTTGGAAAATGGAGGAAAAACGTGCATATTCATGGAGACAAAAAAATCTCCCCACATTTATCAGTTCTAAGGAATTGCATCAAAACCAAACCCATGTCTGTAAGAACTAAATAATTTATTTCTCAAGGTGTTTGGGGGGCTGGAAGGAATCCCAGCTTGAAATAGTGGAAGATTATTCAACAGGGGAAGAGGCCTCTCTATTATTTTGCAAATGTACCTGTAGAGAAAGATACATACTTACAAGCTACTTACAGACTTGTCAACAGTAATTTTTATGCCCTTTACTTTGTAAATACATTTAGCTTTTTCAGCTGTTTCTTCTCTCAGAAACAAGAAGTATTGCTTGTACACACTATTATAATAACAGTTTTTCATCTGTTATTGACACACACAAAAATGTCACAGATGGAGAGACAGAGACAAGGATTTAGATTGGGGGTGGAAAGTCCCCCTTCAAATCTGTTCCACGGTAAGTCTTTTAGCAAAGTCAAAATATTTTTTCTTTTAATGTTACTCAGTGCAATCTTTGCCCTTCCTGTTTAGACCTGAAGACAGAGAATCTTAGCATTTATCCAGATTTGAAAGAGCTTGCCCAAAGAATATGAAGGCATCAGGGGAAGGCAGCATACAAAAAAACCAGCTTGGCAACTCACGAGGAGGGACAGCAGTTACCTAACAACACAGCCCAGGCAGCCCTCCCGTCCAGAGAGATCATTGCTTTGGATGAAAACGAGTGTTCTGGTGTTACTACCTGCAGAGGTAAACAACTTGTAAACCTCAACATCCAATTTTCTTTCATCCAAAGGAAATTTCCTGTTTCTGATGGTGTTACAACTCAGAATTCCTCTCAGATGATTTGGTTGCAAAAATAAAGGCTATCTTGTGCAAATTTATTTTCAACTCACTTCCTTTTAGTAGTGACCTCATTTCGTCTGAAAAAATGAGCCTACTCCCAAATGCTAAAGGTGAACTAAGACAAAAAGATTCTTACAAAGGATTGTTCTCAGCATGTCCTCTTTCAAAGACATTAGAAATGTCCTATTTATGAGTACAGTCACATGTCAAAGCAGTGATACATCTCCTTACCATTAGAAAAACCACCTGGCACCACTCACCTCTAGTACAGAACTTTGCCTTCCAGAGACCTCAAAGGATCTTAGAAAGCTGGCAACAGAGCACAGAGAAATCATGTAACTTGCCACAGTTAATTGCAGAACTGAAAAAAGAATGAACTTGTAATAGAGTAGGACCAGCTCTAGCCCAAAGTAGCAGTAGCACATCAGATTATAGGGCCACCTCCAAAAATAGGTTAAACCCCATATGAAATTCATCAGTAAAAAAACGGGCTGTCCAAATGGAAGTCATATGAGAAATATTAATTGTGTAGAAGAAATCTACTTCTGACACTTCTGTCTACAATCAGTTGTTAACTAACAACCTGAACTCTAAATAAACCACCAGTTGTTTAAGGAGGAAATAATGCTGCAAATTTCCCGTTCAAGAACTGCATGGGCGGAAGATGAAACTATAACTCTGAAATTTAGTTAACAGATTTTTCTGGTTTAAACCTGGCTTTAAATTATGTTTTATTTCCAAGTGGTTTTCACTTTATTTTTACAAGAACAATGTGAGGTACATCTGGCCTATTACATATTTACACAATGGGTCCATGAACAGCTCTTTTTAACTTTAGTTAGGAGGGTCTATTTCCTTCTTGCTTGGCATTTTATTCTTTGTATGATCATCTCTGAGATGCCCTATAATAAAGAGATGAGTCAATGAAAATGAATTTGGAGGGAAATAGGTAATAAATTCTAAAGAAACAAAAAGTAAACATGAATGATATGAACACAATACCAGTAAAGTATTTGCAGTCATGAGTAAAATTGATTCAGGGAGCAGGGTTAGGGTGATCTTTTTCTTCTCACTGCAACAGCAGTGACCATAAAACGTTAACTAGACTCTCAGTGAACTATTTTCCACTTCCTTGAAGGATGCAGGTGCTTTTAGCACAAGATGCAAACCAAAATATTAATATATCTGTAAACTACTACGTCCTAAGCCATAATGGCTAATCCTAACAAAGACCACCCTTTAGGTTACAGTGAAGAAAAAGTTCACATCTCCCAGTACAGTCTCACTAAAGTGCTTTGTAACATGCTCCTACTTTCCTCCCCACTCCAAAGTTTTAGACTACAGAAAAGCAAACCCAGGTCAGTAGGACCTTGACTGAAAGCCTACTCCCTAAGCTGCCAAGATCCTTAAACACAAGTATCTGTGCTTCAAGTAACTCTCCTCTACCTCACTGTGCCTAGTTATCGTGCAAAGGTACATAATGACCCTGATTAAACTTGTCTTCTGGAAATTCATCATAAATTCTTCCTGCTCTGGTAATTTGTGCCTCTCTGGTAACATTTGAAGTCAGGTATTGACATCCCTGACTGAGCAAACAGCTTACATCAGGTAACATCCTGGTTTGCACACCTATGGAATTGACCAAATCCTTTTTCCTGAAAACCATGTTTAAACAGGCAGTCATCCACCGCCAGTTCTGTACTGGTGTTTATTCTTTCCTTCACTTTCTTTAAGTTAATTTACTTTCTGAATAGAAACATCCATTCCAGTTCAATGTCAAGGTGCAAAGGTATATTTTACTTTCTCTCTGCTGCTGAGAAGTAGAAGCAATTGTGATCTTTCTGAAGAAAAATAACAATGAAATTACCAAATAAATAAGTCCATAACACTACAGGCAAAGAAGAACGTAAGAGGCAGCAGCAAGTGTGCTGATGCTCTAGCAAGTGAAACGATGTGTCTTCCACTGGATATTACAATAGCTTAGTATAACAAAAGTGCAGTTGATGCTTTTAGTTTTGCGTTCAATCTTCCAAGACCACAATGTACATTAATCCCATGAACTTGGCAGGGTTAGCTGAAATTCAAACACAAAAAATAGCAAGTGGCAAGAAAGTTATGGAGAGCAAAGCAACAAAAAGCAGAAAAACATTGGCACCAGATCCCCTTAACCTCCCTGTGCTCCCTGCTCCTTCAGAGAACTGAAACAACCTCCACAGAAGGAGCAGATCCGGGACCTGGACAAACACCATCCTAGAAATATGATTAAAGCCTGGAGCGACAGGACAAGGGGGAATGACTTCAAACTGAGAATAGGTTTAGATAACAGGAAGAAATTCTTCCCTGTGAGGGTGATGAGATACTAGAACAGGTTGCCCAGAGAAGCTGTGGCTGCCTCATCCCTGGAAGTGCTCAAGGCCAGGTTGGATGGGGCTTGGAGCAACCTGAGATAGTGCAAAGTGTCCCTGCCCATGGCAGGGGGCTGGAATGAGATCATCCTCAAGGCCCTGTCCAACCCTGGCCATTCTATGAATCCAATGCACACTTAAGTGGAACAAAATAAAAGATATAATTATTTGCATTAGAGAGAGTCCAAAGGCTACAGAGAACTCCAGATGGAGAAGTTTGTCTAGAGACAGGAAGAGATTACAAGTAGTTGGAGGTAGGAAGAGCAAATTTTTATACTTCTATGGGTTGAAATTTAGTTTACCACATGATTATTAGAGAACAAAAAAAGTTTAAACCTACAAGATTGAGTCTGATGTAGAACAAGAGAAAACCATGATACAGATACACATTTGCATCCTTTAAGATAAAAACAGATACTTATTGTGCTGTTGAAATAAAAGCAACTGTCTGTTCTTTTGGTTTCAAAAATGGTTACTTACCAATCTGCAGTGTGCAGCAAAGGGCACGTAGCAGAGCTATTTATAGAGAGAAAGACGCAGTCACAAACACACAAACATGCTGTCCAGCACGAGCTGCTAAGCTTTTGCTCATGTCCTCCTCCAAAATTCTGGAACAGCCATTTCTTGCAATACTTAACAAATCACACTCGGAACCCTCTAACTGAAAGACTTTTTCATTTGCAACATTTGTCTAAACACACTTATAAAAATTTGGGAAAATATGGGATGTTAATGCTAGTTTCTAAACAAAGTTTTCCAATGATCACTCTTCCAAAAGTTTTTAAATAAAAGTTTATTACAGAAATTATTTTGAACAAAAAAAGACAACAGTATCTCTTGTAATTTAAAAAAAAGGTAACATTGTATTCATGCCCTATAAGGTGAACTGAAGAAATGCTACAGGTATTTCTTCCGCTGTCATTCCGTGATGCTTTCTAGTATGGATTAACTCACATCTGCATCACAAGAATTGAGTATGATCAGTCCCTTTCCATGCTTCTCTCCAGAAAGTGCTGCATATTAACAGAAAATATTGCAGACAAACCACAGGTCTATTCATTCTGCAGTATTGGAACCAGTGTCTAGGAAAGAAAAGAGAAAGTGAGACTAATACACACCCCCACTGAAAACAGAGAACTAACAGCATTCTCTAATACCTTTCCCAAGTTCTAAAGCATTCCCCAAGCATTTTAGAACATGTTCTGTACCTACACAACTCCTTCCACTGCTCTCAACTGCATGAACTGCTTGTGCTGTTTCCCTTCACTTAGCAATACTGAAAAGAGCCAGCACAAAACTCCAGGGTTGTGCACGGATGCATGAAAAATACTAAAAGCTTTGCTCTAACATGTAGTGATACACAAACCCTTTACTGCAGTCAGACACAAGCACATCTGGCTATGATCTACTGAAGAGAAAGGCTTCTGCACATCCAGCAGCATAAGCCCTGATGGAGTGTGTGCCATAGTTTATTATGCACTTTGAAATAGATGCAAGAATGAACATCATCTTCACAAAGCAACTGAGAACAATTCCCTGTTCTGAACTTTCGTCAGAATCACCAATTAACACCAGTGCAGCTTTTGATACACTACCATTACTGCTTTCTTGTTTTTAGAGCTGTGGAAAAAGTATATAACTCAAATACGGAGAATGACAAGTCAGTGTTTACTACTGTTCCTTCAACAAGTCAACTTCTCGTGGGAAAAAAAAAAAAGGTTGTAATGTTAATAGCAACTTCAAGTCAGCCAGTTGTTTAAATCTTATCTGCACAATTTATCAAGAATGAAAACGATTAATACTTGGTAAGTACGGTTTCCTCCACTAGCTGTAGTAAGCACACAGAAACCAAGCAGTAAGATTATATGCTTGGCTAATACCAGAAGTTGGGCAAACAATAAATTCTGTCAACTCTTTAGAACTACAACTTGAAGTGACTATTGTAATCGTGCCGGGATCAGGAAGCCATGAAGAACCTGTTTCAGAGGTCTATGGTGCATTTAAATAAAGCCTTTTCCATGCTCAGTTCCTGCTTTCAGCATCACTCTCCGAGGGCGAAACAAGTGGCACGGTTTCACACAGCTTTAGCAATACTCTGCCACATTAATGGTTTTGAAAGTTATAAAGCAGCTTGCCACAAAAGTCACTGAATTACTTTTTCCAGTAAAGAATCTCAAGGAACATGGACAAAGTAATCCAGTCAGGCAGATATGGATTGTAAACTCCCACAAGCAGTGTACATACAGAGGGTCTGTTAGGCAACAAATAACTCTTATGACTTGCAAATGCAAGCATAAGCTTTTCATGGGCTTGTGCCTCCAACTATCAAATCCAGAGAATCATGCTCAGACACTTTTCTCAGACAATTCCTTGTTCAGACAGTCGAAGCACCCTTCAGATTTAGTAAAACAAGGTGCTGTCCTAACAACCAGGTTCATACTAGAAAATTCACCACACAAAAAATAAAGATTACTTCTGACTTGCTAATTGCTCTAGTATTACATACTTCCCAACAACAGGTGCACAGCAGTCCCTGACACAGTTCTACCTCAGTGCTTATGAGTCAGAGAAGCATTTAGCTGGCTTTTGTTTCATCTCTCATCAGATGTAAAACGGAATGCAGAGCTGTACTTCTAAGTCATACCATCAATCTGGCTTTAGTAAGACACTTGGTCAAAGCTTTCTAAAAACAACCAAGTCTCGTGTCTCAGCCTATTTATATCATATTTCATACTTACTTTTTCCATCACACGCTACAATTTTCACTTTATCCACTTTCACAAGTTCAGTGACCTCCCTAAACTCGACATCATTCAGTACAAATGTCCATACGTTGTCACAGAACCTGTAAGTGTTCAGAGACCCCTATAAAAAGACAAGAGACATTTTCTATAGGACGCATCTCATAAGCAACAGAAAATATGATGAGTACCTACGGAACTATGTCCCTTCTAGAACAAGACTTGCTACAAAGCCAACAGTGGACCTGAATGCATACAAACTGGCAAGCAAGCAATTCTGAGGGAAACTGGAGTTTAAATGCCCTCCAGTGGCTGAAATTTTCAAGATCACGTAGTGATGTTACAGGATATCCAAGGGGAGGCTCCTCAGGTGGGCTAAGAAGTTTTACAACTTCTCTAATGTGTACAAAGCATCAGTAGCAGAAAAAAATTCTTAAAATATTGGGCCATAAGAAAAATCAGCTACAGCAGTGATCATAACAAGATGTGAATTCTGCAATTGCTTAAACAAAGTAATAGCTTCAATAAAAAATGACAACAAAACTGACATATGTGACATAAAGGAGTATCCCTCCTATTTGATGTATTATTGAGAATGTCAATATGGAAAACTTTTGGGTTTCACTTTTACATATTTTAAACTGATATCCTTGAACTTAAGCTCCAAGTAACATTTTTATCATTTATCCACTAAACACATGCTAAACTGTTTTCTATACCATGCTACATATACAAAACAAGTTAAGTGTATTAGAGAAATTATGCTATTTTTAACATCTCAATATTGTTTAAAAATCTAACATCTTAGGAGCCCATATCATTCATGTGTTCTGCATAGACTGTAGGGAAATATTATGACAAAAGTTAACAAGAAGCTGGATTTTGTGGGGTTTTTTTCTTAACGTTACATTCAAGCTGACATTTAACAACTTGCTGGCTATCTAACATCAATTAGGGTGGCTGACTGGGAATCCCCTCCCCCCCCAACTTATTATTCTATGATACCTACAGAAAATAGCTACAAAATGATCCAGTGAAAGGGTAGATCTAAAACTCTCTAGTTTCTCTTCACATTACTCATATGGCTGAAAATCTGGCCTCATCTCACTTTTGCTAGGGACAGCTGCGAGAAGCAAAAGTCTCCCTCCTCATCTGCAAGACACTGAGGATGGCAATGTTATCCATCAAAAAAGCATTTCCCTCTTCCCTGTTTCCATCATCTAATTTTTGCATTCATTCAAAAGATCCCTGGCAGAACAAGGTAACGAGCCTTACAACTGCATACAGAATACACATGTAAACAGTCATTATTAGAGCTAAAATGGACCTTTGTAAGCTCTTGCTTAGAGCACACAGCTTTTAATGACATTCTGCATCAACACTTAGTTGCTGTATTTCATGTAAAACTTTTAGATATCATTTCCTTACCCTGAAATTGACTCTGTTCCTGACTCGCTGTGCCAGTGCTGAATTTATAGCTTTATCAAACTGAAGTAGCACCTGAAGGGCCAACTGAGGTGTGATTTGCTGTGACTAAAGTAGTTTCCAAACAAAAAAAAAAGTTTTGAGTTGTTTCAAAGGAAGCTCAAGCATGCAGTAAAAGTTAAAAACATCAAAACACAGTTCACGTCAAAAAGATCTCTAGAAGATCAATCTACAAAAATATTGTTCCTGTATTTATTTCCATTTTTGCATTTAAATTCTGTGCTACACAAAGATCTCTTACAATAAATATTTACTGGAAATAACCAGGAGAGCAGCAAATTGACTGCAATGTTCCAGCTTAACCTGGCTGTTCATTTACTGGGCTACATGAGATTATGCCACTTATATAAAACACTTTCCTTCATCCAGAATGTAAAGAAAAAGACATCACAAGCGACTAGAGTACCAAACCGTCATGATTTCAATCAGTAAGTTTCCCAGACCTTGGTAATAAGTACCCCGATACAGGAACCACAAAGCCGTTCGGATAAAAACCTCTGTCTTTATTAAGCTACTCGCCCAGACCCCAAGCCCCCAACCTGTATGAGCTCATCCAGACTCTCCTGAAGGCTGTTCCCCAGCGTGGTGTTCCTATACAGCTGATAGGCCATGGTTTACTGCGAGGGCTGGACACGTCCTGATCATCCACGGCTGCGCGCCGGTGCTGTCCTCGCTCTCATTGAAAACAAACAAAGATAACAATAAAGCCCTCTACGCCCAAAGCCGAGCCTGCCGGGCACACGCACAGCAGGGCACGCACAGTGCAAGAGGCCACCCCGCAAACACCGCCCGACACTCGGGCGCGCTGCCGGCGGCGGGGCCGCCCCGCCCCGGGCCCGCACAACC
>VZTE01003320.1:115196-132859 GCA_013397775.1 Eulacestoma nigropectus | reverse complement strand
CGCACCCACAGCCACAGCGCCGCCCGCGCCCCAATCACACACTCGCACCTCGGACAAAGGCGTTTATTGGATACAGCGGCGTCTCCTCCTAATTAAGAAAGACCCCGTAAGTAATGACCGCTAGCACATTTACACACGTGTTTATCACATTACCCCGGGACGCCTTGGAACACAGAAAACAAGCTCATTTAAAAAGAAAGGATCGCAATATTCTTAAGAGGTAGGTGAAGAGTCTTCTACTTACATTTTTTCTATTAAAGGGACAGAGGAAAATAGTCACATCTGTGAAGAGTGTTACTAGCCTCATTAAGCCGGTTGAGTCATTATCCGTGACTCACAACCTGTGCCTTTGCATGATTACTGCAGCTTCATTTTGTTAAACACTGCACGTTTCCCATTAGCACACAATAAAGTTTACAGACACTAATTGACAATGTAATCGTTCTGTCTTAACCCTTCAGTCTACCATTCAACCATTAGAGCACCTTACTGCTCAGGCCTTTCTCGTTAATAAAAAGGTTTCGGTAGATGACTAAGAAACATTGCAGAACTGCAGAGCCACTGCTAGACTAAACATCTGTCCTTCATGAATGTTTATTTGTAATTACTGACCTGGAATTCCATGTTATCAATATTAACTAGCAGTTGAGCAAGCTAGAGTAAGGAACATGGTAAGATAAGGACTTTTGGAAAACACTCTGATAGCTTCTCTTCAGACCATTTTCAGTACTACAAAAAAAAAGCGCCTTAGTTTAAATCAGAGTAATCTGGGCTGTTCAAATTGCAAAACTGAAAAAAAAACCTAGTTGAACAAAGAATGGCTTTAATTTCACTGATCTCAGTCATGCTTGAAGGGAATGATGAAAAACTAACATGGCTGCACCCTCTTCACAAATGCCCTTTTTTTCCTGTTAGTTTAATATGGGTAATGAGATGTGATAAAAGAAACAGTGTAGTCAACTTAGAATTTTGAAGCTAGGAAAGCTGCAAGATACGTCTTTCAGAATATGAGTATTTAAATATTCCTTACATTTCAGAGTGCTACTCTGACTAAAACCAGGTGTCCTTAAAAAGTATAATTAAAGCACTTGTTTCAAGTGTCTCTGACAAGCAGTCAGTGAAACAAATCCTCTAGAGAATGACCTGCATCCACAAGGACTAAGTAAGAATTTTCACTGCATGATTTGTAAGACTTCTGTGATTACAAAAAGCATGCAAGCTGTTCCTCTCCTCTCTGTTCCTCATATGAGGTTTATCTGAGGGAGACTGGAATGACTTGAGAATTAAAAGTCATCTCCCAAGACAACAGCTTTTGAGAAGACATGAATTTAAACCATCTTTCTAGATAGTGAATACTGTATAAATCTGTAGGATACACTGACAGAAATTTGACACTGAAAGAAATACGCTTTTCACCAAAAAACTTTCTACCTTGTGACAGATTTAGTTAAGGAAGTGCCTATTCACAATGTAGTTCAATATTTTTCAGTTCACTACACACATTTCAGCAGACAGCATCAGTGAAGCTGACATGACCAGGCACCAATGACACCTTCTCCTCCCCATGACACACTTCGAGGTCATTTCATAAAAGATTCCATTTCCACCACATGTAATCTAACCTTGAAGTCGACACAATTAACTGCTGAAAGTTTTAAACTGTCATTACAGCATTTAAGGGTATGATGCAACAAAGTTGCTGAAACATGCTAACAGATACAGGTTATAATATAATATAATATGAGTGCAGTTTGGAGTGTAGCTACTGTCTCTCAGTACAACGTTCCTCACAGCAACTGGGACTGTTCTTCACTCGTTTACTGAGTAAAGGAAACAATATGCCAGACTACATCCTTATGAACAAGGTTACATATTATTCTAACTAGTTCTACGCTTCTTGGAATAAAAGGTCTTCATTTCAACATCTCAGAACCTCAAAGACTTCAACCTGCTTCAGCACTAAATCCTTACACGTCCCTTCCCATTACCTTCCAACAGAACATGGCCCTGCCATATTACACAGATCAAGAACATTCAAGCAAATCCAGAGTCTACTCATACCAGTTTTTAATGACACTTTCTCCACAATCTCTTTGCCACTTCTGAATTTACCCTGTTGCAGAAATCAGTTTACCAAATGTCACATCGAGAGGCCACTGGCCCAAACATCTGTTACAGTTGTGCACAGCAATAATGAGATAGGTAATGACTTATTACTACACATAAAAATATATATCAACTAATGAGACCTCCAAATCAAAGGTGAATTAGAGACTCATTAAATCTTTTCTTGACAGGGCTCACCAAATTCTAGCAAAATGACTCTTACTTTTAGAAGGAAGTGCCATTGAAAGGTGAATTCCCTACAATACTGTATCTTATCACAAAGTGATTCAAGTTTTGAAATAATTTTTATTAAAGTATGACATTCCAACTTTTAATGTTTTTAAATATTAAAATATATTACATTATATTATAGATTTCAAAAAAAGGTAACTTTGACAAAACATTACCCATAGCTTTGGGACCACTTTGCTTTTTGTAAACATCCACCTCACTGCTAAATGATGAGCTGCAAGAAGTCAGAGGCGAATAATTCTTTAGTACACTTCTTTCTCAAGCTGCGTATCTTTAGAGACAGAACAACTGTTGTGCTGTGTACTCATTCACAACAACTTGTACTAGGGAAATAAACCATTTATAAGCACAAACAAATTTCCAAAAGAAATCATACTACTGCAGCATGAAACTGTAGAATCCTTGGCCACCGAGAAACACAATAGCAACCCCATCATTTGGTAAATATGGCATATACAGAGGAATAGCTACTCTGTACTGCACTATACACATAGGAAGCAACAGGACATAGAGAACTACAATCTCTCCACTAAGAATGTAATTTTACTGAGAATAATCCTTTTATCAGTTAGGAAAAAATGGAAATGAGATAATCAGAATGCTTCCTGTTTAGCTTAGGACACATGCAAACCCAGTCAAACTCAGGTTTGCATGGTCATACAGACCACACTGTGAAAGTATCAGAAGTAAACAGGCTGCAAGTGCCCCAAGTACTGACTTGAACTTTACATTAATCTGATTCAACATCAAAATTGAAGCAGGAGATAAGACAGCCCCAAAGAAAGTGCATTTGTGTTCTTCTTTTCAGAGCAAGATCCAAACCTGATGGAATGGATGCGAGGCAACTTGGCATTAGTATTGCCTGTTGTGTCAATACATCCTGTACATCAATTTCCTTGAAACTCTGATACAGAAACTACTGCAACAAAAGGACTTAGATCTTGAGATGAAAGTATCTGAACTGCAGACTTGAACTTCCAGAGGCATGACAATTTTCCCTCACCTGACATCTGTATGCTCTCAGAGTCTATGCAGGTATCACTGGAGACAGTGGATTAATTGTTACTTGGTAAGTCCTGACCATGGAGTATCTCACAAGTGCTGTTTATCAGTGTCAGGTAGTAATCTGGTTGAAAATAACTTTTTTTTAATAAGGTTACTGAGTAACATTAAATATAGTTAAGAAGTGATATTTTTCGGCATTAAGACAAAATTGTGAGCACAATAAACACCAAAAGCAAAGATTTAATATACTTGCTACAACATTATATTGCTCAATTCCTGAATGAATTTATTTGCATACACCTGCCCTTACATGGAAATTGCAGTGTTTATCAAAAGAAGTTACAAACTTCTACAACATATCAACCAGTGCATTACTGTTCTCCCAGTAAACCTATAAACACCAGTTATGTGTCCAAGAACAACTCTTACAGATACAGGTTTACCACCATTGCAGGGAGTGAAAACATCCCAACCTTTAAAACACTTCCTAAAAGTTAAATTAGTGCTGGTATCATGTGCCTAACAGCTTTAGAAATGGATGTTTCATGTACAAGAATGACACAGGTAGCATAAGACTTCTCATATTTCTGCCCAAAAAATGGTATTGTGGCTAGAATACCTGTGTAACTCCCAAGTTCTACTGAGCATGACCAGAGTTCCTACTAGTGACAACCAAGATTCATCCACGAGGAACTGCAACAAACTCATTTCCTACCGCTAGCTGAGCCAGTCTTGACATACTGAAGCAGAATCTAAATTCACAACTTCAACCGAAAAATGTCTGGTATCTTACCAGTCAGACAGTTCAGCTTTTGTGGCTTAGGCTTAAACCTCGTGGCCAACAAACCTGAGAACTGCAGTTCTGCATCCTGAACGATGGACTGAAAGACACCAAAGCTGAAGCTCACTCTAGTGAGGTAGAGGAGTGAGCTTGTGTAAGATCGGTGAACAAAAATAAGGATCTCTACATTTGTGAAAGCCAAGTTAATGTGATTGTTAAAATCCAAAAAAGTTTTCATGACAATGAAGAAATGCACTTGACCATTTACAGCAAAACAGATTTATACAATAACAAGTAACTTATGGCCTTGTGTACCTGCAAATGAATTCCTTCAGCAGGTACACACAATATATTGCTCAGTCATAAAAATATATATATTATCTCTTTCCTTTAACATTTAGGTATATAAATATTTTACTGAAGAACATGCATCATTTAGATAAACAGTTGCAAGAACATCCTCTGAAAACATAGGGTTCTTTGCCATTTAGCAGTATAAAACGATTACATAAACAGCAATTAAAGTCAAGACAAACCAATACAGCAGTAAGCAGTTCATTGTGTGCTAGTCCAAGCACCTTTTGCAACAGATTATATAATACATACACACAGAGAATGCACTGTAATGGAGCACAAACGGCATCGTTCCATCTGCATATTCTTCAGTCTTGTGTGGACTCCAAACTTACTGTTCACTTTTCTGCTCTTGTTTTCCATTCAGCTCTTGGTCAACTCTGCTTAGCAAAGAAAGCAGTCAAATTAAACTATGTTAACATAGTTTGATCGCTCATGCATTAAGAAAAAACTATTAACCTTAACAGGAAAGCACAAAGCTTTTACATGGGAAAAGTTTTAGTAAATATATATTAAATTAAGGTTTTTATTTAATGCAGTCATGATGTTTGGATTCTTTTCAATATCTATTTTCCTACCTTCCCCTAGAAATTAATTCAAATTGTTAGGAAACCATTTAAATAACTATAGCACTTGAGAGGAAGCACTTAAAAGGTGAAAGTGAAGTTTGACTACAGAAGAAAAAAGCAGGGCCTGTGCTCGTAGTAACAAATGTAAGCAGGAACACAAGCTTACAGGTAACATGACAATACTGGCAAGCACTACCACTCTGATGAGTTCTTATGCTGCAGAATAAGCACTGAATTACCTTTAAAGTTACAGTAATTAAGCCAAGAAGGTAACAGCACTAGTTGAATCAACACAAGTGAAGAGGCTCCTTAACTGTAATACTTTTTCTATTATGTCCTAAGACTCTTGCAATTACTCTGGAAAAATTCACCATCATGCTGATAAAAGTGGGTTTGATTTTGTGCCTTATTTTTTAATATCTGCCTTGGGACCAGCAAACAAAATGCTGCTTTGCAGCAGATGATTGACAGCCCTGCACAAAATGTACTTTTCCTCTTTACAGTAAGAACAAGCTAAAGTCTTGATAACATCTTCTAGCAAATAAGTTGTGCATGGAGGTAAATTAATTTTAAAGCCAAAAGCAGTTCTAAAGTGCGAGACTAAGACCAAGTTTGTCCTCTAACAATCTGTCTAACATACCTGTCCAGTCTCTCAAACTATAACCGGCCAGTTTTTCAAAATGATAGAAACAATGACAGCTCCTTTAGGCCATGAACCCATAAAAAGGAGCTGCTTTCAACCTGATTAAAGGCTCAGTGTCCAGTTCTGCCTGTGATCTCTATATCTAATTTTCACTGAGGAACATTCTACTTTTTACAAAAGTGATGGTAGTATAGGTGAAGTTATCAACCAGGACACTAAAAAATGCTTGTTCTACTGGAGATTTTTAAAATTATCACTTAATTGGAATAATTCTTAAAGAATGTTCAACACATCACTAGATTTACATGTGAGCTTTCAGAATTTTTCATTCCTTTTACTTCAATCTCAGTCTTCCTCTATCCAGTTTAGACAATAAGCCTTCCTTAACAGTTATGCACACAAAAGAAAAGTAATTAAAAAAAACCCCAAAGTTAGTAGCAAAATCTTTCAGTACATTTGTTAGTGAGTGAAAAAATAACATATCCATTAAAAAAAATTCATCAGCTGTGGAATAGCTTGAATAGTTAGCAGGAGATTGGAAATTAACAAAATAGAAATCCAGTATTTATTAGGAAGGAACAAAGGCACTGCAAATACAAACAGCACTAAAATACTAATTTAGATTGCATCTACGCAAGTTAATAACTAAAAATGTGGTGAATACCAAAAATACAAGATTCAATATCAGAACTTCTTACAGAGTTGCATCTCTGCTAATGCATAGCTACAGCTTAGCACCTAAATAACATCCCATCTTCAGATATCACTTCCTGTTAGAAACAGTGAAATTTGATTTAATGGGTTCATACAGAAGCATTACTTTTGCCTATTAAAGACTTCAAGTTGAGAACCCATGCATCCCCTTAAAAGTGAGCATCTAACATAAAAGTGTAATAGAAACTATGCTCTGAACACCCAGGATGAGTCCTTATAGATTCCATACTGCCTGCAAGTACAGTATAGTTACTGTCACGCGTAAAAACTTGGGCACTAGTGCATGTTTATATTTACAAATGCTTATTCCTTTATGCAAGCCAATCAACTGGAAGTTAGTTGCAGTGCAAATTGTCTTATCTAGATGCAACCCTAATCAAAATATGCATATACCTTTTCTGTTTCTTTCTAAACTTTTCTTCTTCATACCTTGGTGAGGAAAAGTTTTATTTCAGTAAATATAATATATGAAGGCCAAAATCAACAGAAGCTGCAAACCAGTATTAGTGTCAATACAATCTGCAGAAATTTACCAAATTTTGAAACTGATATAATTAAGAAAAAAATACATTGTACTTCCAACATTTATTAGCATTAAACAAAAAGCATTAAGATTTAGTTACTATGATGTAACAAATGAATTTACTATAACCTGTTGTACAGTGTTAGCAGTCATCACTAAAATTTAAAGTCTGTGTCCATAACAGTTTGAAGCTAGACATAATACTCCACAGAAATCTGAGAATTAACTCTTTAAGTTAACCGAGTCCAGCATTTGTAGAACAGATTTGTTCATCAACACAGAGAGGAGTCTTTTAAAACTTGGAATGACAGTCTGAATATTCGTAAACACATCCATAAAACCCCAGTCAAAAAAATTCTCAAGACAGCACAAGGCTGCCTCAGCTTTGTCGTGTCTTTCACCCCTGCCCCGAGAACACCTTTCTTCTGTCTTACAGAGTTAAACTGTGGAACTGATAGCAGCTGGATGTTTACTGAAATAACCAGCCATCTTCAGGGGGCACGAGGCTTTGTCCACCATGCATGTGCCCTTCTGTGTGCTCAGTGACACTGGGCCACCTTCCCCCAGTTTGTGCTCACCTATTATGATGCAGACGACACAGGGTTTGTGTGTTATACCCTCTAATAGGCCGATCAATTTGTCATCAGAATTGCTAGTGTTTTCATCTGGTTTTCTTAAGACCCAAGTTTATGGTTTCTACTCTGTTACTGCATCCCCAAATGGTTTTGACAAAAGGATCATCATCTTATTTGAGAGCAGAATTGTGCTGTTGTTAAAATGGGTATTTGTATCTGGACAGGAAGGAAAAAAAATTACATTGATGCTGTCTTCACTTCCTTACTGAAGTAGTTTAGAACTGCAGTGGGTAGGGATTCAGCATTTTCCCATCACTGCTTTTCTTTTAAATGAAAACCCAGTCCAAGTGATATTTCAGCACTTAACCTGTTCCACATTTTAATAAAAATACTGAAGACATTATAAATGACTGCAGTATCAACATGCCCAGAATTTCTCACTCACAAGCCAGTTTAGTACACACACGAAGGTACAGAACAACTGGAATAAGACCTTCTCTCTAGAAGGCTTAATTCACATACCACAACTTGGTAATTGCACAAGCTCCAATGTGAAAATCACTATACATTAACATTTTGGCTATCCATACTACTCCATACCAAACAGCCTTTAGCAATGAGGTCACACATGGACACTCCTCCTAGAGACAGCAATGATCTCAGTTGAAGTCATTAAGTGCCAAGTGTTACATTCAAATGAAACACTGATTACAACATCTACCAGTCCTAAACCATCATCAGCATAGAAGATGTTGGAATAATAAAACGTACTGTTTTATGCATTCTGGGATGCCAACGTATTCCATGGGGATGAGTTCAGCTAGTTCTGCCAGGGTAAAGACATACCTAATTTTTTGGCTGAATTTTGAGCTGTGGAAGAACAAATGCAGGGTACAGTTACAACTTAAACGTTTTTCACTAGGTCAATATTAAAACAGTCTTTTAAGTTCAAAGGAAACAGTTGTCAGAACTATTTAAGAAAAAGCGTCCAGAGTATTACCTAATAAAAGGTTTTGTGATGGCCAGGAGTGTTCTGATGAACCAGGAAGGATGAACTATGATCAATGATTTCAGATTTTTCCTTAACCTGAAGGATTTAAACAATGGATAATTACTAGAACAAAAAGGCAGAATGACCAAGGGTTTTTAAATAAATAAGAAGTATGTTTTTAGAAGCACAACTGCCACAAACATAGTATTCTGACATCCCATTATTAGAAGTCAACCTCTATCAGAAGAAAAAATACTACACAACTGTAAAATAAAAACTAAAGATTCAGTATCAATTTGACAAGGAAGTAACGTTCCAAAGAGAAGCTTCTTTGAATCTTTTTACACAACTAATAATGAAGTGGTTCACAAAGAACCTCCCTTATTAACCTGGTAATAATATATTCAGTTTTAAGGATATTCTACAAGATAATATTCAGTATTCTAAGAATACTATTTTCACTAAAAAAACCACCCTGAGAACAATAGCAACAAAAGGCATGCACAAACCCCCCAACCAACCAAAAAAATCCACCACACAACACTACCCAGGCATGTTTGTAGCATCATCCTACATTGTCTGGCTTAGAAAGAGGTTTTCAATACACCAATTTCCTTCATCAAATCTTAACCAGAAGGAACCTGACACCACATTAAACAGCAGTTTTTCCTAAATATGTCTATCTCTAAGCATGTGAATATTGTATGAAAACAGTGCAGAGCTTCTTACCTTCTATCAATTTGCTGGTAACATTTCCTAAGCCAGCCTAAACTTGGCATTTTTCTCCGTGTTGTTGCACCATTCAGGTAAACTATCATATAGTTCTCTGCTACTAACAGTTCTAAAGTGCCAATTACATACCTGGAGAGACAAGCAAAGAAAACTTTAATATCCACAATCTTCATCTGAAAGCAATTCCTAGTAGCGCTCAAATATATTAAAAATAACGAAAACCCAGGAAGGCAGATGATGACTTACTTAAATAGATTGTCCATTAGGTATCTGTAGTTAGGCTGGCTGCTCTCGGGCATGAAGCAAACAGCAAACACAACAATGGCATTCAACCCATCACCATAATAACCTAAAACCAAAGAAATGAGCAGCAGTAGTGACAAAGGTGACAATACACTGACTACATATACACAAAGTCAAGTACATTCAGTAAGCTTTTTCATTATTCACCTTAAAGAGATTTCCAAACATCCATATGGACACATTCATACAGTTACAGAAAACCTCAAGGTTTCTTTTCCAAGTTTGTCTACTTCTAAGGCAACAGCTGAAGCTGATGTCAAATCAAACACTGTACCTATAACCAACATTTCAGTATAGAACCTCTATATAAATACAGTATATTTAATAACATCTTATGTTATTAAAGTTTAGTCAACTTTTCTTCCAACCTTAACTTCACAGACTGTTGGAAAGAGTCATGCATTGATTTCTGCCTTAGTAGATCTATAGGCAATGTTTTCAACAGTCTTAAAGCCAAAAAATTAGGTAGCAGGGACACTGTAGGATAGAGTACATACATCTTATTACATAGGTGCATTTTAGTACATGTCACCATGTGTACATTTTGGAACTTTAGTTTAATAGAGGAAAAATTATTACATCATTAACACTGCAACAAATGAATCACCAAAAGTCTTTATGCCCAAGCTCTTCCTCTGCCTCCCCATCTCAGCTTAAAGTAGTAGTTGCTCAGCAGTTCCCCATAGCACGTGACCAATCCTTACCACCATGACTGATAACTTTTTTGTACGGTTCAATTGCCTTCATGTCCACCCTATGGTCCTGTTCTCCAATCCTAAACATTCGCCAGCGTCGACCATCGTCCTTCTCCTCTGCCGCAGTGTATTCAGCCAGTGATCCTTTCCTAATGACATCAGTAGTTTTTGGTTTTGGAAGATCATCTGCCAAAATTAGGACACGTTGAAGACCCATTACGAATACCATGCATAGTGACAATCAGCTACAACACAAGTTAACCACTTTGCTATCTGATCTATTTTGGTATTCTTCAGCCAGTCAGACACACCAGCTGATGTCATGGATATTTTATCAACATACTCATGTTGGCAGTTATCTGTTGACTGTAATCTTCTCTATTACAAGTATGTGAAAAATTTCCATTTGTGGAGGAAGCCTAATTAATTGTAGGCTTTCAGAACACAGACCTCAATGAACTTCACCAAAATAGACAAAGTGGTTAACTCCAGTGAGAATTACAGAGGTTGCTTGATCACAGATTTACATGAAGCATGATTTAAAACATTGAGGTACCTTGCAAGCAGACATGCAGGCAGATCTATTGCGAATTAAATCTAATTCACATGTGTGCAATCAAAATATATGAAATTTATGCTGACAGCAATCTGTAAGACAATTTGCTCCAATGAAATTATGATTCTTGACTTTGTTGCATGGACCTTACCCAAAGCGAGAAAAACCTACTGCAAGTTAGTTGTCTGTTCCCAAGACAAAGCTGTTAATTGAAACTATCCTTCCAGGAAAATGAAGGCAGCAGCATTAAAGGAAGAAAAGACAGAAACCCTTTTCAGCCACTTTTAAAAACAAGACACAAACATCCGGAACATTTCCTTCGCATCACTGTAAAACTAACCCTAAATACAAATTCTTCTTCATTAAAACAATGAAAATTCTTTACAAAGGTAAACACACAGTCTCTGTTAAGAAAACTTCACCTGTAATATGCCTTTAGCTATTTTAAAAACCAAAACCACTCCCTTATTCTAAAGAGTGTTTCTTTCTCCACAGGTAGTGTTTCAAACATAACAGTGGAAAGAGAACTTCCTGTTTATTCAGGAATTAAAATTATTTTATTTTAAGGATAAGAAAATAGTAATAGAGTTTACATGTTTACTTATTAGAGACATTCCTAAACTATGAAGTTTACAAATGTTAGACTCCAACAATTTCCCCAACACAACAGTTCTTGGCTACCATAAAAGGGCCTTAAAACATCATTAAGCTCCAAGTTTAAAATTTGTGCTTTAACTCCTACACAAAATGTTTGTCTCAAATAAAATTTGTTAGAATCTCCAGGTTTTGCCTATAAGATAAAATACCTATTAATGTCTTAAAACTGAGATAATTACTAGTGTGGCTATAGCTAAGTTAACTTCCTATGAAGTCATTGCAGAATTCCTTGACACACAATAGAGGCTCTTCTACTGCCTCCAGTCATTCTGGAAATACGAAAACTCTAAGGCTACTGAGCTTTTGCCATTCTCACCACAGGAAGATAAGAGATCAGGTGTTACTTAGTATTTTTAAAATACCATTCAGTTCTCCTTAAATTGCAATTCATCAATTTCTGAGTAGTTAATCTATGTCCCTTTGTTTGGCTCCCTCCATTTAAAACTCATTTCTAACACGTGTAAAACACCTTGGGTACTTTTTTCTGTTGGGTGGTTCTTAAAAACTTACTGCAACAGAGAGGATTTTCCATAACTTCAAGTCTTATAGATGCATATATAGGTGATCTTCACCTAAGTTTATCTGCAGTTACAGCTATAAACTGTTTGCCTGTTTACTAATCAGGTGAGGTCTGATTTGCTCTTTAGAAAGTCACTGCACTTATTTCTAATTTCAAATCTAATCACTCCCTTTGTATTTCCCTTCTTGTAATATTGAGTCACAGCTATTTCTTACTAGAGAAATGGTCCACCTGCACATAAGAAAATATTTTAGAGCATCAGACAAAAGGACCAAAATACTCACCTTCCCATTCAAATTCATTGCTATTTTCTGAAGGAGTATCTAAATCATCCAAATCAATTTCTCCACTCTCATCCAAGTCATCAGACAAAACAGATTCCTCACTAGGATCCAAAGTTAAGCTAATATCTGGAGCCATTAGTTTCTTCCTCAATTTGGTTCCATTACCTTCTGTATCTAAAGAAAGCACATTATGTATTTTCAAAGCTAAAGCAACTTTACATAAGCGTATTACTAACACAGAAAAGCACAGTCCTTTCTCATAATGCATTATAAATTAATGCCCATAATTTAAACATAGTATCTTTGGAGTAAGACTTTAACAGGGGGTGGAAAGAACAGCAGGGAAAAGTTCTCAAGTTACCAGTTGCACACACACAGTGTGACCAGGGTGGCATACCACCAACCATACTCCCTGCAGAAGAAAAACCTGAAAAGCTGCCACCACCTCAGCCACTACTACCCCTGCCTGCTGCATCCAAGTGTCCCAGGAGCTGTTCCAGATATTACAGTGAATAAATCTTGCAAATAATACAACGGATTCATGTCCCTAGCACTTGCTTTAGTTAGGCTTCAGTAACATCATAACCATCTTTGATAAAATAGAAAATAATATACAAGCTGGAAAAAAACCCAAACTGACAGACAACAGTGAGGACAGAAAAATAAAGAATCTGTTCTGTGAATATACAGAATGCTTTGAGGCATAAGGCAAATACTTGCATGATTTAGACAGCAGTTGAAAGCAGGGAATAAAATCAGATTACCAACCCAGCACTGGGAATGCCTCAAAAGTAAAGCAGACAGACAAAACCAAAAAATTTTAAAATGTAAAAAAAACCCCAAAACCCCAAGCAAACTTAAAAAAAAAAAAACAAACAAACCAACCAAAAAACCCCAAAAACAAACAAGCAAAAAAATCCCCCCCACTCCACACCAAAGAGCTTTAAAGCAGCCATTTAAGTAGGAAGCAGTCAGCTTGACTGGAGTGGAATGTTCTTACCAGCTTCACTTTCTGTTCCAGCTGCAGCCAATGTATCAGACTCAACAGGATCATCCTCTGGCAGGGGCCTGGGATACAAAGTAGAAATTATTGTTACAGAACTGATTTTATATTTTTTTTAATGCCATATATTTAGACTTACACACTACTAAAAAAACTCACTGTGGGATAGTACTGAACTAACTTTACTTACAGCCTAAGTTCAAGCTTTCAGTAAACAAAACACCAAAGCAGCAGAAAATTCCTTTACAGCATTCAAGTGACCATCCCTTCCTGTGACAAATACCAAAACACTGACTACTACCAGTGTGTCATCCTTAAGAAAACTTGTCATATTCTTGCTTGACAAAATTTGACTTGAAATAAATTACAGAAGTAGTTTAGCCATGTTATCACAGAATGCCTCTAAAACCAACTGATTTGGTTTTTTTGTAGGCCCAAGCATCAGTAGCAGCCTTAACTTTTAAAGATTTTCCTCAGAAATGTTGCTTAATGAAATATTTGGGCCATGAGACACTGGTAATAATATGCAATCAGTGTAGTTGCAAAATATTATCACAGCAAATAAACAAAGCCAAGCTTACAAATCTTCACTTCAGAAACACTGGAAACTTCAACAGTGGCAATCCTGAAGAAATATGCCACAAAACCTTTTCAAAACTGCTATATTAATGGAAATCACGTCAAGATTATTAATGAGTAGTAGTTCACCAGGAAGACTGAGAGGTAGCTTATTGCTGATGTTACGTGTTTGATCTGAATTACTTTAAAAAAGAATTCAAAACCTTGGAAAATCTTCATCTTGCCACTCTTCCTTAAACTCAACCCCTTCCATTCTCCAGCCAACTTGAATTGCTAACAGAGACTCCTGATCAGGCAGAACCTCTGGTCTTCAGCACAATGGGCTGGAGAGGAGCTGCAGGAATACAACAGAAGGCGTTAGTTCAATACTGTGGTAATTCCCATACTTGCAACACATCCTTTAACTTACCATCAAATTGAGAATGCAATCAAATGCAGAATAAAAACCAAACAACACAGGGAGAAGTTTTTTGTTTGTTTCCATTTTACTTCTTTTTTCTTTCCAGACAAAACTGCTTATGGAATGGTTTATCATACAATAATTTAGGTTGGAAGGCATTTCATGCAGTCAAGCAGGATCAACCTCTCAGTTGAAATTAAGGCCTTGAGCAACCTGTTCTATCATTTATGATTACACCAGTTCACTCCAAAATGTAACAAATCTAATGTGTCTCTAGACTCTACAAGAGGTAATTAATAAGTGTGTATTTTGAGAAAAAAAATCCAGATGATCAGATCTAAAACACAAGCCATTTAAAAAGAAAAATCCCCAAACAACCCAAACACTTCAAAAATAACTATTTAAGAAAGTGTTTTCAGAGAACTCACCCTGTGATGTGCAAGCAAAACTGTATTTTTTCAGGTTCACCCATCACCAGCAACAAGGAATCCCCAATAATGGAACATGATAAACCATTCTGCTGACATAAAAGTCCAAACCAGTTGAAGCTCTTGGCTGTGTTGGCTCTAAAGATTGGCAGAAGCAGTAAACTTATCAATGAAGGTGTTGAGAAACCCAGCATTAATGAAAACAAGAAACCATGGTATTTTGCAAAGAAGCAATCGACACAGAACATCAGTAAGTACAAAGTTTGAATGCAACTGATACTGCTTATTAACCCAGAGATGTAATTTTTTTTACATGGCTGAAAAACAAATTACACTTACAGTTCTGTAGGATCAGCTTTCCTTTCATGACAAATTCAAATTTTTCTTCTCCTGACCTGATTTTAAAATGTCCTGCAACGCTTAAAGCTATGCTACACAAGCGGATTAATAAAGAAAAATTAAGTGGTCTTTCTGTAAAACTGCAGTACTACAAATTAAACTCTAATGATCTCTATTTAAGCCTATTTTACTGACATTTACCTTCTTCCCTCACCCAGAAAATTTAAATAAAATTTCCAGAAGGTAGTAACTCAGTTGCTTTTAAGGGTCAGACTCTCCTTGTTTGAGACATTCAGCACCTGCACCTCTCAGCTCTAGTTCTTCAGCAACGTGAAGAAGTTGCCCCAGCGAGTGCCCTCCCAGCTCTCCCTCTTTCTGTTTGTCCTTCCTGATAAAGCACTGTTTGCAAACACAAAGTTTCACCAAGCCGATGATGCTCTCAGCATACAACGCATGGATACTCCTGGGTACCACCCTGCTGACTGCAACAGTGAGTTTTAAATATTTGCTCAGAGAGAAGATCACATTGGGATCAGTAGTAACAGTGAATGCATGCACAGCTCTCTACGCATACGTTTCAGGACACAGACATGAAGCCCAAGGAGTTTCCCCAGGAACCCTCAGCAGTCAGGAGAATGCAGTGGTTACCATCAGCACGGAACAAAACAGCTGATGCAAATATGCAGGTGACTATAAACCTGAAAGAAAATCTAAATGGATGACTTCATGTCTCTTAAGGGACAGAAGACTGGCATAAAACACACCCCCCCCCCCAAGCCTGTCACTGTGCTGGTGGCTGTAAGATGCTCCTCTTGAGCTCGCCTGCACTGCCTTCCCTATACAGCTCCCAGACAGTTTAAAGCAGGGGTTTGCTCCAAGACTTACACAGTTTTCTTCCCACACTTTTGAAGAATACCAAACACCAAGTAACACCTATTAATTTCAAATGGACAGCCTTTCAGTGCAGAAGCAATTCCACCTGCACTTATTTCATTACGCTGGGATAAACATGTTGTACTAAGACAAGAGTTTAAAAGCTACTCATGCTGTTTTCTAAGCTTAAGGTGTTTTTATGGAACACTCCTCACATTACCTGCAGAATTTTCATCAGTAGCTTCTCATTAAGGTAGATTAGAAAGCAATCATTTGCTAAATACCACACAGGACTACTGAAAACATCTTACAAGGCAAGCTTGGAGTTCAACTTCAGATAAGACTGAATTTTGGTTTTCAGCGTCCTACTTAACACGCAGACTAAGTAGCTGTTTTGGATGTTCTGACTTCAAGTCTCACCTATAAAAGCACTATCATTTGTCAACTAGAAGAATGAGAAATTAAGAAGGAAGGTTAGAGAAACTGTTAACTCGAGAAAGTTAGAAAAGTGATGACTTCAGTTATTTTACATCAACTAATATAAATGCTTACAAGCAGGCAAAGAAAAAATCTGCTTCTGCTTATACAAACTAAAGCTGAGTTTAGAACAGGCTTCCTACCACTGCTATTTAAAATAAATACAAAGTTTAACTTTGCAAGACAATTGCTATGTCAAGCATTTTTACTGAACAATGTACCTGATAGGCAAAGAACAGAAGGCTGTCTCCATCTCAAAAAGTCAAAATCAACTTCAAAACAAGGTCAGCCTACATTTTTCCCCCCACATTTCACCTTCACTGTGTCAACAGGAACATTAACTGAGTGTCAAGTTAATTCCAGGTTCCAGGCGTTAAAGAGGTGCCTTTAAGAGTAATTTTCACATTTGATTTTACAGCAAGCCTAAAGCAAGGAACAGACACATTTTCTGGTACACAAACCCACATGATGCAGCTAACTGCAATTTCTAAATGTTTCTGTAATTCCAATGGTTTTTAGAACGTGGCCAGATTAGCCATAAATCCAGAACACATTCCCCAAAGCTGAAGATGGACCTCCAGACTTTATCACTTACAAGTCTGCAAAATGGGTCAATGCAAGGACTATCGTTAATAACAAATCAATTGTCTCCTTCTTCTCCCTTCTCTCAGCATCAAAGCACAGAGAAGTCAGACAGCTAAAAGAGAAAATTTCTGAAAACTCTCGCTTTCCTCCCGAGGATACTACTTTATCCTCCCGAGGATACTACTTTACACTCCACATCCAGAGCAACAGAAGGGTCTGTATTTCTACACCACTCAGATTCATTTAAAGGTAAACACTAACTTCTCAAAACAATCTCAAACAATTTATACCCTGCCCAGATATTCCTTTTTAAGACTTAAATACGCATACCAGTTAACCAGAAATAATCAACCACTATTTAGTGCACTGCATTAGCAGCAGGAAACGAGGAGGAACTAAGACAAAAGGCGCTAGAAAGCAACTCTGACTTCCGCGTCACGGCTCTGTACTGCGCGTTCGCTACGCCTGCAGCGGAACAGCCGCTCTGCTGCGAAATGCTGCGGGGCAGGGCAGGGGATGTTCCCCTCGGAGAGTTGCGCGTTCACGGCTCTTCCCTCTGCGGCGGGAGGGAGCGGCGGGCTCGCCCGAGCGGGGTCGAGGAGCTTCCCGGCCGCGGGGTCCCTGCTCGCCGCCACCGCCGCCCCGGCCAGGCCACAGCGCCGAGCCCGCCGCCTCCTGCGCACCTGCGGCCGGGCCGCGGCCCCGCCTCGCCCCGCCCC
>VZTE01003320.1:75156-114931 GCA_013397775.1 Eulacestoma nigropectus | reverse complement strand
GGGACGCAGCGCCACAGAGGAGCCGGAGTGAGGCGGGAGGAGAAGGGGCATCCGATCCTGCTCCCGGCCGCGCACAGGACTCCGCAACAGTCTGCCCGATAGCGTTGTCCAAACGCTCCTGGAACCCTTGCTGTTGTGACCACTACCCCGGCGGGGCCTGTTCAGTGCACGACCACCCTCTGGGTGAAAAGCCTTTTCCTGATACCCTGCCCTGCCCCAGCTCCAGCCGTTCCCTCGGGCCCCGTTCCTGGTCACAAAGCAGAGATCAGTGCCTGCCCTTGCGCTGCCCCCCGGGAGGAAGCTGCAGTGAGTTCGCCCCTCAGTCTCCTCCAGGCTGAACAGGCCAGGGGCCCTCGGCCGCCCCTGCTGTGGCTGAGGGACGGCGCCGGGCCGAGGGGCGCTGCCACCGCGGCGGGGATGGGCCGTGCACCGAGCAGCCCTCGGCTGCAGGTGATTAACGCTAATTAGCTGCTGTCCCCCTGCGCACGGTACCGCCCGGCACCTCTGCCCGTCCCGCTTGTCGCGAGACTGCGACCCGAGAGGTCGAGTCCTGGGCTGCCAGCCGCGGGACACGGGATGGAAAAGGTCAGATCCACTCGTTGAGTGGTGTGTGGAAGGCTGGAGTGCCGTGCCTGGTGCTTCAGGAGCCCAAGAACGTATGAGATGAGTGTCAGAAGCACGAGTGAAGCTTCTTGCATGAGGGAAAAGAGCACAGATAATGTCAGCACTACATACCGGTAGCAGAGTTATCGAGGAAAACCTCGGAACCGCCACATCATTCGCAGCTACAACTTCACCTGTATAAATACAGCATCCAAAATACAGACCGTCATCACAGTAAAATCACGGGAAGGTAGATAAATCTAATTTTTTAAATCTCTTTCACGTATCTGAGAATGGTAATAGTAGTTAGTAGGTTTTGGCTAAGGTTTAGAACTAGAATTAAGGTTTTGGCTAAGGTTTAGAACTTGCCACTAACACACTATACAGACAGCTGTTGACTTGATCACAGCTGATCTATTGCCCGACAGACACAACAGCAACAAAGTTTGTTTTATTGTAGGGTACTAAAGGAACTTGGAATGAATGTGACTGAAATGGAGAAGTGTGGAAGGAATTAAAAACGGGTATAAGGGTGCAGAAAATGCATGGAGGAAAACATGAGAAAGAAAACTACCACTAAAGAAGAAAGCAGTCACCACCAACCAGCAAAGAAAAAAAAATTACAAATAGCAGGAAAAAAGCCCAATTATGAACGTAAATTAATTAGGATGTTGAAAATATATTCATAAAGAACTAGTATCATGCACAGCAGATGGCCTGAGCCTGTATCCATTATCATGTAAAAGTTACAAATGTAAAGGAAGAGCTAGCTTAAGTATGAAGAAATAACGTTTTAAGAAAAGTTAAGTGTCATATTAAATACTTTAAAAAATGTGCTTCAGTTGCTGATAAACTGGAAAGTGTATTCGAAATGCACAAATATCATCTGCAGGACACCAATACCAAACTCAGGTCACAGTGGTCAGCAAAGTTGTGTAATTTCCCATCTCTTACACGGGGTGGCACAAGATAGCTGGAAATCCATCAAGTGTTCGAATGGAACCGAGAAAACAAGCAAACAAGAGGTCAGAGCTAACTGCTAGGGAGTGTTGAATAATTCTATTTTTAAACATCAGACAATTGCAAATATAAGCAGTTTCTGCACGAAGGCTTTACCAAAGAGAGCAGGCTTGAAGGAGTAACGCTCTGTGGTATGCATTTTGTCCTGTGCGTGGGGAAAATCAACTGGTACACAATTTTGGGGTCTGACATAATTGACAATTAACCTTTAAACAGAAATTAGTCATCAGAAGTAGCAGAATACAAAACATTCCCCCTTTTTAAAGTCCTTTCACGTTTTACATATTAGAAAAATATTTTCTAGTAATCTAAGAAAACCCCATCAACTAGATGGGAAGTGCCTCCCTTTCAAGTGGTTCAAGCAACAGCTCAGGAATGTTGGAACATGAAAACATTAATTTTAAAGTCTGTCTTGGTGGGGGTGGATGTAGAGACTGCATTTGTACAGAATTCTTCCTTGCCATTTTCCCTATACAGGAAATCCAAATATTTGTGTGTGGAGTTTTTTGCGACTTTATTTTGTCCTTTTTTGATTGTAAAGTTTTTGTGTTGTAGTTTACCTTGCTTTTGTAGTCCATACAAATGATTTGGCCCCTGCCTTAGACAACAGTGATAAAACATGACAAGATCAACATGTTACAGAGTAGCAGCTTTCAGATATGAGGACAAGAGGGTAGGTAGTGTATAATATTCTGCTTCACTTCTGATATTTCTGTCATCTCCTCTTTAAGCCATTCTGTTGTAATCTGTTGTCCCACTGCGATAGTAGCTGAGTTTCATCATCTTTGCATATTGTGAGGTAAATTATTGGTCCGAAAGAGACCCTCCCCACAGTCTATGTCCTTGTGTTCTCTCTCCCAAAGCTCCCTGAGCTGCTTCAGATACAGCTCATGGTGCTGTAGTGGATTAGTTCTTAAGCAGACTTTCACTTCACATCCCTTAACACACCCCCTGATGTTTTGTCTTTTTCCATCCCTGAACAAACACATGGTTGTTGAAAAGAAGCCAAGTTCTAAGTCAGGTCTAAGTGAAGAACTTGTGTTTGGAATTCAGCTGGAGAAGTACAAAAATAGAGAGAATGTGCATCCTTCCAAGAGGCAAACCAAGTCCCACAAGTTTGCCATTTCAAGGACGTAGCTATTACCTACATACAATCTCTTCATCCTCTCTGTGTATGATTTTCAGGGGTTTTTATATATTTTTCTCTATCAGAGAGCATCACAATATGTTGGCTACAGCCATACTGGTATGAGAGGAAGCAAAAGCCAGCTTACTACCCCTGAGAAACTTCCTGTCTGTGTCTGGAAGGGAGGGAATGTATAATAATAAATTCTGTAAACAAAATAATTAATGTTTTTTGTTAGTCTTTAAATAAGATTTCTGTATTGCAAGTGAAAGGTACTAAATACATAACTATTCGTACCATATTTGTTAATTTCTATGCTCTCAAGAAAAGTGAATATTAATCCTGAATTTCACGTTGGCTGAAAACTAGGGGACCTATTAATTGTGGAAATAATGCATAAAAATAAAAGCAATAGATCTCTTGCATCTGCTTCTTCCAGGTAGGTACCACTAGATAATTCCAGTACAGCAGCAGAATTGCAGACAAATGTGTAGTTGTATACCATTAACTCACATTCCTAAATTTGTACTGGGCAGTGTGCCTATCTCAGAAAAGGGAAATATGCACAGATAACTTTTGTTTTCTGAGGTTATTTTCTGCATATTTATTTTTGACATGGTAAACATTCTTACCTTCCTGTGCCTCATAAAAATGTCTGATCTTTGCCGTTTGCAGTATCAGATTGATGTCTACAATAATGCTGTGTTAATATTATAATTTTTATCATATTGTGGTCTAAATCCAGTATCAATTGTGGATGAATCACACCAGGAAAATATTTATGCATAATCAAAAAATCTGCAGCTTCACTGGTAGGAAACAGTTGAGTTCTCAGTTTGCATTTCTGTGTGCTCTGATGGTCAGGCTGTTATTCCTACTTGCAAGCAGGATGCATTCAGTTCAGCTCACTTCCAACACTTGTGGAAAAAAACACAAAACACATGAAGTACCCTGTTACGTGGACAGAAGATATCTTTGCTGGTTGAGCTTGAGGGGAAAACTGGGTACAATTATATATTCTTTTAATTATTCATGACTTGGGTCTGAAGTGAATGTGTATACATTTTTCACTTATTCACTTTATAAAATTCAGAACTAAGCCCAGAAGCAGTTTTATTCTTGGCAGCATGACAAGTTCCTTTCCTCAACGAACCAGTCAAAGGAATTGTTCCTCAGAGAGTTTGTCATCCTCACACATCCCAGAGATGCAGGAGGGAAGCTGGCATTCATTACGTCCCTCGTCACACGTGTGTGCGTGCTCTCTCCTTCTCCCTCTCTGACTGTGACAACAAGCCCATCTCAGAGGACTGTGTTTATCTCTAGCATGTGGTTTCATTTTGTGTAGCTGATCTGCAGTTCATTAATCTAGAAAGCATTGCTCAGTTCTGGTAAGGACGATGTATCCATCCAGATTCTGCTTACTCCCCCCTCTATCCCCGATGCAGCACAGTTCAGAGAGAGGGAATTTGTGCTGTTTTGCAGAGCAACTACAGCTAAAGCAGCTCAGAAGCCAAAAGCTGATGTAAACACACACCAGGAAATTGTTTTGATCTGGCCTATCAGGCTGCTGGCAATGCACTGTGCTTCCTTGGGAGACATGCAAATTTGTGGGACACAACTTGACATGATTAAGGCAATGCATACAGAATAGGTAATTGCCCTTTGGCAAGAGAATGCTGTCAGGAGCCAATGATTCTTTGCATTCTTGGCAGTGCAGGTAGAATCACGAAATTAGGGGCCTCTTGGAGATTCATTATAATTTTGGTGTTGGATTGGGTATTTTTTAAGGTGTGTTTTTTCAACTTTTATGTGGTATTACTATTAATTGTTTATCTTGCTGGGGAACCTAAGAACAATGGTCAATTTGTAGTCTTCAAAACCTAAATCTATATCTGCTGATATTATGACAGCTTATGATAGTTGTTGAGTTTGGAGAAAACGACAACAAAGAGAAGTTAAAATAATGCCACAGGGAAACATCAACTTCTGCTGCTCACTCACAGCAGTGGGGTTCTTCACTTTGAATTTAATTATCAGAGATACTGACAGTCCTTATTGACAGACAAGTGCTCAGAACTCATCCACATGCCTGAGTGGAGTCAGATTCAGCTTGTGTCAGGGTTAATGAGAAATTACTGATCACTACCTGGGAATTTGGGGGTAAGAATGGCTGAACTTAAGGTGAAAGACTCCATATCCTATTACTACTCCCCTGAGCCAGCCTAGCAAATAGCTAACTGTAACATCTTAATTAACCATGTGTTAGAATCAACCTTACTGTCCCTTGCAAGCTGTACACATTGCTAATTACATTAGGTAGGCACACAGGAGAACAAGGGAAGCAGGCAGTAGTGCAGTGGTGGGCCAGTTGTGTTTCCCACTGGCCTATAGAGCAAGGCAGGTCTGGTGCTGCTGGGAACACGTTGAAATGGTACCCTTTCACTTAATGCAAACAGGAGAAAGGAAACCATACTCTCTGTATGCTGGAGAACATTACCCTTCTGACCTCCTGGACAAGGCAGGCCCAACAGACACAGGAGACTGGCTTGGCCAAACCTAGCAGGGGAAAGGAACGCAGGGAAACAAACTTGTAGGAGAAGCATGAAGTGTGGAGCCGTGACCTTTCACACGTGTGCTACACAGAGAGCCTGTGACACACAGGTTCTGCTGCTTTGGATGCTCACCAGCCCCGGTGTCAGCGCAGCCTTGCTGTGCTGGGTGCACAGTGAGAGGAAAGAGCAAGTGTGCTTGGAGTGTGTTGTGTTCTGCCTGTGAACAGCTGGCACATGATTCTTTAGGGACTTGTACCATCTGGTACAGATGAGAATCTATCATGTTACACAGTGCCTTTATCAGAAATAGGAACTTGGAAGAACATCACAAAGCTGTGATTAGTTTGCTGGTACAAATTTGACTTTTGAACTACAAAACTGCTTCTAAAAATCACATTCTCTGGTTTGTCCAGTACATAGTTGATAAGTATATGACTTACTAGGTTCTGCTATTTGGATAGCTAAAAGTGTGCAATTAAAAATGTGTAATTTCTTGAGCTTTTTTAGCTCTAAAAAAATACAGTCTCAAAGTTCTTTTTAGAGCTAAAATGCCCCAAATTTGTTTTTTGCCATCCCTCTCTTAGTATACAACTTCGACATTTCCTCCACTGATACCTGTCATGTTCTTCTTTAAATTGATTTTTAGTTCTCTGTTGCTTTATGTGTTAAATGCAATTTTTTGAGGTAATTCCCATCTAAGCTTTCTGCATCAATCCCTTCATGTCCAAGCTTTTATTCAGGTAGAATACTTGGATTTTATCCTGGCCATTAATTTTAATTTTCAAACAGTATTTTTTGAAGATTAGCTAAATTAAATCATTTTTGCAATTAGTGTCAAATTAATCCATAATGCAAGGTAGATAACAGCAGAGATGAAGTCTCTTAGGTTTTGACAGATACCCTCATTGGGTTTAATGTTTTGTATAATATCTCCTTAAGTGAGGAAAGAGCTCGCCTTGATGACTTCCTTCCTCATGCCCAGGCTGCTGGCCGCAGAGAATAATAAAACTCTTTTTCCATTTCTTCATTCTAAGAGGGAGTGCTGTTAACCCTGATTATATTAAAAACCATTTTTGCCTTAAGTAGGCAAAGATGGCACTTGATAGCTGATGGTTGCTGAAGCTCCATGAATTATAACATACAAAATCTACTACAAAATATAACGAAAACAAAAAACAAAACAAAACCCACTCAAAAATCCCCGTCAAACTTGATTTTATTGGGAAAAAAGAAGTCAGATGATTAATCTGACCAGTGGAAACCAAGGAACAGTAATCTCCAGTAGGCAAACTAGTGGAGAAAAGGAAGCTGGAAATGGATTAACAAGACCAGTCATCTTAGGATCAATTCCTGGACCAACAAGAGTTGGATCTAAATGAACCTGAAAATCCTAGGAGTTTGTCATTTAGACTGACCAAAATAAAAGAAAGTAAACACACTGGCACTTACATGAGGCTCACCTGTGCCCAAAGTGCTGTAATTTGAGGTACCTGATTCTGAGCAACCCCTCTGCTCTGTCCTGAGGTTGAACTCAGCTTCAGTTTCTCCAGTGATTAAATGCTTGCTCCTGACTGCTCAGGGTCCTCAGACACATTCATTTTCTAAGACAAATTTGGGCGTTTTTTTAATAGGCAGGGACATTGATGAAATGGTTCATTTATTCTGGCATCACTTAAAAGTAAATGATCAGTTTAAGCTGAAACTTCTTTTTGTGCCTGATCTGGCCTCCCTGAATTCAGTGGCAGTTTTGTTTAAAGTAGTAGCACCTTTAAAATTACTGAGATTCAGAAGTAGATGAGTAATTTTTAGAAATGATCTGTTAAGATTAAGAAGACAAGTAAGTGCTTCTGCTGGAGTAAAATTAATTATCATTTTTTACTGCTTTTGGATGAACATTCTTTGTGTAGTCCATAAACATACTTTGGGCTTGGTCATACTCTGCTAGTCCAGCAGAATTCTCAGAAAACATTAATAGAGCTGGTGACCAAAAACCAACAAAACATAAAACCTCAAGAAACCACTCCACCCCCCCCAAACATGACTTACTGTCAACACAGGTAAACACGCAAGCTCTGAGGTCCTAGGGTTAAACATACCAGATATACGTGGGTAAAATTAAAGAACTAGAGTACTTACACTGGGGGTTGTAAGGCCTTCAGCAAGCAAGTAAGAGTGACCTTTCTGCAGGTATAAGGGCCCCAGTTTGTGCTGCACCTTGGCTGTTGCAGCACTGGCTGTCAAAGTGCCCCAGCCTAACTCACTTTCTGGCAGAGGTTGCCCTCCTGTGACACAGGCTGCAGAGCAGGAAGTCGGCTCCTCCTCTACTACCGTTTAGAGCCTGCCTGACCAGAAGCAGCTGAAAGCTGTGGCAATTTAAACTAAATGACTACATTATTAGGCTAATGAGTAAAAGCTGTCTTTGCTGGCTCTAGCATGGAAGTAGTAACAGAATAAGTGCTCCTCATAACCACTCCTGGATTGGAGATAATGAATCAAAACCTTTTGGATGCCTTTGACATTAACACTGACATGTAGAAAATCTGTGTGGAGTTTTGAGTTCTGCTCCTTTCATGACATTGGCCAAGGAAGATCACAATCTACTCTCTGGTTCCTTATTACCTCAATTCACAAACAAACTGTGTAGACTATAAATTCTTGTGTGTAGGATGATCTTAAGCTGTTAGTTTTGCACAGTGAGGCCTTGGCTTTCTCTGGAGCTGTTTAATGTTACTGTAGTATCAACCAACAATGCCAAACTATTGATTTAGGGATCATTTAAATTCAGTGTTAGTGATATTTGTTCAGCTTTAGTCCATGTATGACTATTTCAATTTACTTTGTGTTGAGCTGACTGTATGAGCTCCGCAATTAATGAGATCTCTGAGAATGGGGATGTCTCCCTCAAATACTGTTTCTTGTAAAGTTTACACCTAAGTGCTTGCAGAGGCCTAATTGTCATTTGTGAGTATCAGTCTGTTCTCTCACAGACATGGTGTGGATTTCAAATTATATAGAAATAGGGGAGATAAGGAATGCTGTTAGAAGTGCAGCATTTTGCAGCCAAGTGTTCACATAGAATATTAAATCGGTTCTACTTATTGGCTAGAATATTTGGAAGGAGGAGATTTTTCCTGAAAACAGAACTGAAAATCCTTTGCCTCACTGCTATTCACGCTAGTTAAGCAAAAATCAATACAGATTTGGCTAGAGGTGAATTTTGTTAGATTCATGGTCAAGTGAAATGTGAAAAGCACTGTCACACAGGACAATGTTGGGGCATCGTAAGCACCATAAGAAAATAAAAAGACAGTAAGAGATGCATCTGTTGTGTCCCACAATCTTCAGTTTATCCCCCAAGCATGCAAAAGAATTGAGCAAATCAGAAAGAACCTCATATAACGGCGCAATCTAGAATATTGGCCTCAATTTCCAGTGCATTTACAAACTGCTATTACTAAATATGACTCATCAAGATTAAAAAAGGAAAATAATTTAGTCAGGGCTGTTGTCAAGTCAGTATTTAATGTTACTTTTTGTGTTTGCTGTGATAAGCAGTAAAATTTGCACACTCCTTGATAAATCATTGTTTAGCAATGTCTGGAGTGTCCAGTAAATGGTTTGAAATTGCCACAATGTAATAAATGGTTATTTGATAATGAATGAAATTGTTTGAAAATACTGTTAAAATGTCAAGTTTTAACATATAGAACATTAGTCAAAAGGAGTGCAAACATGGAAACCATAGTGACACTATAAATATACTGCAACAAATGCATTTATTTGTACAGGGCAAATAGTAGGTGCTGTATACAAACTAGTATAAATTGATATATGAAGTTAATTTCAATCTGTAAAAGTAATTGCATTGGTTTAACTTATTTAACTCTCCTTACAATAATATTTATAGCAGAGCAAGAAAGTAAAGAAATAAATGATGATAAATAGATAAAATACATAGGAAATGGGAATTGTTTTCCAGTTTAATTATGCTGTCACATAAAATTATCACAGAAATACACTATGCCGACAAGAAGAATACATTAAAATCCCATTATGCTGTGCAGAATTGGCTGGTTTGTGTTGCTGTTTATTCCAGAAACAGCTTTTCATCTTTCCAACTACCATGAAAAGTTACACTTCGTAAAAAAATAAAGTGGTGCAAAAAGGACAGTAAAGGCTGTGCCAGGTGATGATCAACCTGTAGGACAAAGGTGGGAAGCAAGAATGTCATCTCTCAAATCTTTCTCTTCAAAAATAAGTGTGACCATCAGCAAAATTTGAAGGAAAAAAAGAACTCCACTCATAACAAATAATTTCTCTTTTTTTCCTCAGACACAACTCTAATTGGAGAGTTTTTCATGGCTATAGTTTCCATATAACATGCTCACATACTGCGGTGATGGGGCATTGTTAAAACTGCAGTAAGCAGGACCAACAAGCAGTCAAAACATCATAGTAAAAACCCATGTGTTTTCTTCTTCCACACCAGATATTTGTGGTTTCAAACTGAAGTTTATGCTATCACTTCTTTTCATGATGCATTAAGGCATGTAGTGTTTTTTATCCTTCTGCTTTCAAACAACAAAATCACAGCCTCACTAGGGCCAGAAGGGCACTTGGTTTTTCTAGTCTTTTTTTGTTTGTTTGTTTCAGAACACTTGAAGCTTAGTTCACTTGAAAATAGCTATCTGCTATTATGTAGGTGAAGAATACTATAATGCTGTAGTTAATGCTAATAATATGGCTGCATCATTTTCAATGATGTAATAAATCTTGCTGTGTTTTTAAATTTGCAACTTCCAAATCTGAGTGATTAAGTTGGAATTGGTGCTTTACTTAATTAAAAAAAATTTAAAATTACTCTTTAGGATTCCAGTAAATATCTGGAAAATATGATTCTTTAGAGATTGCAAATTCAGAGGAACGTTTCTAATAGATCCTTGGTTAATTTTTTTTTTATCTTATTATTTTAAACATACTGAACCTGAGGCACACTAAATCTTTAGCCTCTGACTGATGAGTTTGATCAATAAGGATAAGCAATACCCTAAGTAGAAAGGAAACCTCTAGAATATGAAGTACCTGAGAAGAAAGTACTATGTGCAAAATCCAGGAGATAAGGCAGCTTTCTGTGTAAGATGAGATTTAGGTCAACAAAGATACTCCTAGTACTTGTCCTATGCGTGTGAATTAAATGAATGGACTTGCTCCAAAACTTTATGTCAGCTCCTTAAAATTATGGTATGCGGCAAGAATGATTTTTTAAAGCTGTCTATTGCTATAAAAGAATGGCTATAACTAAAGTAAACTATCATTTGACTTTGGAAAGGATTATTTATTATACTTCAAAATGGCCTGTTATTTACAGTTCTTATTAAAAAAATTGAACATGGAACGCATTCAAATTTCAGCCAAGTTGTAATACTGTTAACTTGCCTTCTGACAGTAACAAATGATATTTTGGCTCAGAGGAATGATTTATAACCTTTACACTACCACATGAGCATTCAAAAGGACAACATTGATGCACTTTTACACACCTTTTTGGGATGAAGTGCTGTTCAAGCTAATAATTATTAGTGATTAACATTAGAAGTATCACAGTAATGAACAAGTAACTGTTACAAAGACACACACACAAAGAGTAAAAAAAAAAAGAACTAATTATGTACATCAGATTGAGTTATCAACCATTTTGCTTTATGCGGGACAATATTTATCATCAAAACCATGCAGAAATACTCCCCAATAATGTCCTAAATTCGGAGTTGTCCTGTCAGGGCATTTGCCCTTCCTCCTTAATGATGGCCTCTTGGACTCCAGTGTGTCCTCAGTGGCATCAGTAGAAACACAATGCAAGCAGAATTCAGGACCTTAGACTGCACATGAAACTTTGAAAATCAGTAGCTTCCAGGAGTAAATTGAGGTTTCATTTGAAATTCCAGTAGTGGCAGTTCTGTGCCTCTTCAATGGCATAACAGAAATAATGTTTATCTTTAAAAGCATTTTCTAAGGTCTGTATTTGTCACCTTCTTATGGCAGGGTATTAATGCTACTTTCCATCATATATTACATGCTCACCTTCAGCAAGAGCATCACAGTCCTCTTGTCTCTGAACACACTCCTCACAAAACACAAAGAATTAAACAGGTAAAAAACCTATTTCTCTTGCTAGTTTTTTTCATTTTCTAGACAATTAAACTACCTATGTAGAGAATCAAGAATTCTGTAAAAGAAAGGAAAGGCATAATCTGTGATGGTTGGGGTATTTTAGTTTTGAAAAATCAGGAAGTTCTTAAATGGCAAGTGTTGCTATAACAGAACAAACAACCCCCCAAAAAAGTATATTCAGAAGTCAGGTACAGAACTGACTCTCCAAAACTGAGGAACTTTTTTTTTCCCAAAACAGTTGCTCCACACTGTCATTAAAGTGGCATATGGAATTCCTGTATGTTTTTCCAGCACATACCAAAAGTTGCACTCGGATCTCCAAGGGTTGTCTGTCTTGGACTGGAAGTGTTCTTACCAAAGCTAGGAGAGAGTGAAAGAGTCAAGTGAGTCAGAAAGTCTGTCAGTGTGTTGGAAAACTGAGGGGTTTCTACCTGTTGCCTACCAGTAATTTGGGACATCTCATTGGTAAATAGAGCCCAAAGTCATCCCATATAAAGGCCTCAACTCAGTGTAATACTGGAGTAACCCAGTCAGGAGCAGAAGGGCCCCAGCTGTGCTTCCACTCCCTGGTTGTGAAGGCCGAGGCAGTGCCGTGACTGTACAGGTGGTGCTGTTGGAAAGGCCAGACAGGTTATGCCACTTGTTCTATGGATGAGCATTTTCAGCAAGGTCCTTTTGCCAGCCTCCTGTCTTCTGGTTTGTCAGCTGTGCATTGATTCAGGTACAGCTGAGCCACTGAACTAAGCTGTTAAATGGATTCTGGGGGAAGTCCCGCTGTGAGGAATTTTACACACGCCAGGTCAGATTTTCCTTTGAACCAATGGAGCCATAAACATGAATTGTTCTTTTAGGTTCTGTCTGTGGAAAATTCAATCCACCTTCAAGGTTCAGCCAGATAAATGACTCAGGTAGAGACATTTTGATCATGTCATTTAGCCAAAGTGCAGAAAAAAAAAATTTCCATCCCTGTCTTTTTGAAACTTTCACCATTATATAACTATATACATAGGCATACATTTACATAATATACACATACAGAATATTGCAAATTTTGACAGCTTCACTAGGTCATTTTGTTTGAACAGCGAAGCAGCAAACAGGTTCCTAAACAAAAGGATAATCCAATTTCATTGCTAAAATCGAAAGTGAATGTAATGTTTCCTACTACTTGGGAATAACTGCTATCCGAAAATATGTATCTATTAATATTATTGAGCAGGTGACCACTCAGTGCTTAATAGGAACTAGCAATTAGTGTATGTAAATCAACTAAGCAGCATCTCAATGGCTGTTCTGCATAGAGGAATAGTTAATTTGTAGGAGTACATGTTTCTAGCCCAGATTTTAAAAAGTCACGTTTTCTACTGCTGAAAACCTCAATACCTATAATATTTGTTGTGCATTTTATGATTATTCTTAATGCCCTTGCAAACACATGTAATAAAATGCTAACAAACCATCATCCATTACTTAATTATGTTTATCTAGATGGATATAGTTGAGGTGGGGGAAGCCTCTGGTAAAAATACTGTTTCCCATTTGGCAAACAGAGACTACATTTACAGCTTAATTATTCCTTGTAATGCTGTAAGAGAACTCACACTTGGAAGCAGAGTTGATTAAAACAAAAAGCAGTGGGTGTGGGTTTTTTGTGTGGTTTTTTTGGTGTTCTCGTTTCGTAATGAGGTTTAAAAAGTAAGTTGACTCACAGTTAAATCCACGTCCCCTCCAATAGGGGATTTAAATGTTTGTGAAGCTTCCTTGGGAACTACACAGGGAGCTTCTCTGAGAGTGATGAAACACCTTCTACAAGACAAGACAAATATCACAGAAACTAATGCTGTATTGCCTTCAGAAACTGTGCCTATGGAAAATATCAGAATAATCTGTCTTAATTAAGAGAAATACTTTTATGTTTCCGCAACCAAGCACAAGAAAAATAGAGGTCGGTTCTAGAAAACACTAAATTCCTACAGATTATTGGTGTGCACAATGATGGCCATGTGATTAAAGACCGCAGTTTGCATCTAGTTGTATTTTTCAGTTCTCCGTTTGGAATGTTTTAATAGTGTTTTTTCAATGCCAAAACTACACCAATTGCCATGGACCGCTAAACATTAAAAACAAAAATCAGAATTTATGTCTTGTAGTACAGTTGACTCTTATTGCAAAGATAGCCTAGGAAGTGGTTGCTGAGAATCATCAACCAGCCTTCATAATTTATTCTTGAGCAGTGACTGCAGAAGTATTTTATGCAGTAAATGTATTAAAACCAGTCACATTGAATTTGTGGAGTAACCCATGGAGATGCCTCCTTTTAATGCTGAAGCTGACCATCTCCATGGGCGTGAGATAAATCCATACATCAGTCACTGCGTTTGCAATGGACAGCTTGGCAGAAAGAGCGTTGGCATTTCTGTCTTGGCTCTAGCCTGCTGTGATTTGATTAACTTCTGTGTTAACTAGCTAACAAATTGCTATCTGCTGCATGTTTGGAAGTAGAGACTTCATATGAAAAGTTACTAAGTTCTCTTCCTCCCAGAGTACCTTCCAGTCTTGGCACAAAGTCTGCCTTAGTTGAATGAACACAAAAAAATCACATCAACATTTTAAAGGGTGTCTGAACTTCGGGTATGCAGTAATAAAGTACTTTTCCTCCTCCCATGCATGAATAAGCTGTAGTTTGTTAAGCCGTGGTAAGAAAAATAAGAAAAATAAGCTTTACGTACAAGGGTTGAAAATCTGTTCAGTGAAGATGTAAGTAGAAAAAGCATAATCCAGAAACCCATACACCGATACTGCTAAAATCTCATTTATCAGCCTAAAATGCTGCATTAATCATTTTTACACGGATTTGAACTTTTACTACCAGGCCATTTATGTAAACTTAGTAATTTACTACTTGATAATTTGCTTTTAATTTTCTGGGCGTTGATATAGTTCTTGGGTAGCCTATTATGAAATGTTAAACAATTACATTAGGAGTTTTAACAATTCGATTAGTAGTTAAAGAATTACGTTAGTAGTTCTTGAGGATATCTTTGTGTTGGAAAAGACTATACTTTGAAAAAACAGCTGGAAAAGTTTTTGTTTTCTCCTTGAAAAATAATTTGTGAGAAACAAAGCAAGTATTTATTTCCATGGTTCTCTGTGGATCACTAGGCTTCAGTGAAGAATCTATAACAGAAAAGAAGTAATAATCAATACTGACCAGTCACACCCAGGTAATTACAGAAAAGGCTTTGACTCATTTTCTCTCTGATATCATGCCAGCAAAAATGTTGGCGTACATGAAAGTGCAGTGATTTAAAAGGCGCTTTTAAACACTTTGAAGGATTTGTATTTCCTTTGTGAGAATTTGCTGTATCAGTGCAAAAAAATTCATACTGATCCCTATCCACATCAAGGAAACCTTTTTTACTTTTCGTTAAATCGTTATAAAGATGTAGGAGCTTTAAATTTTTTTTTTAAGCTAGAGACATCCTAGATAAGACTTGCTTTTAATATCTGAATTATTTTAATGTGTTTTTTTAAAATTGACAGAAAAACAAGGAAAAAATTAAATCTGAAAAATGAGCTTTTAGGAGGACTGGTTATGATACTGGTTGATAACATACATGTAATTAGAAAAAGGTAAATAAAAATAAATCATAAAACATTGACATTAACGATGCCACATATTGACTTAAAGCTTTTGAAACTCAATATAAGGTACACTACTGCAAAACACAGAAGCCATTCCATAGCCTTTGAAGCATTGCTACAGGAGAGCCAACTCTCAGCAAGACAGCAAGTATCAAACTCATTACTGATCATATGTTCCCTTCAGATCAATGCCATTCCAGACACTGATCAAATATTAACCAGAAGAACAGTCAGAATTGGCCAGTAAAATCTATAATAGAAAATTCAGAGACCTGGAGCTTAATGTTTTTTAAACTTGACTAGGAGAGGAAGAAGAGTTAAAATACAGCAATCCCAGCAAAAATAGTTTAAAATGTTTTTCTTTCTCTGAATGATATGTTAAATGAGGAAAATATAAAGCTTTCATATGTTACTTTGAAAAGTTGAGCCTGTGTTCCCCAAATTAAGTCAGTCTGCAGACATAGCCTACCTTATTTCAGACATGGGAATGCTAATTAGGGTCACTCCCGAGGAAAGCTCTTAATCACAGCTTACAGTAGTTGATAGCTTGAAATACCTGCCTAAGCACTGCCCTGAAACGGGCCTTACTAGGTGGAAGTTAACATATGATTATCACATGGAAAGTCTCTGAATAATTTCATGCCTAGTTATAGTTCAGACAACATGAACTCTCATTTCCTGCTCAGTTTTCACATGCAAAGGATTTAATTTAACTATGGGATTCCTGGTAATAATTGGAATTTTTCAGCTGATGGCATTTGTATCAAGAAGCTTATGAAGCATCATTCAGTAATGTCTGCAGATACCTGTCTGAAAAGGGCTGTACAAACCCAGAATATTAGAGCATCTTCTTTAAATGAAAATCAGATATTAGGAAAAAAAATTTAAAAATTTGTGAATATAGACTAGTTCATACCATCTAAGAGGAAAAAAAGCTTCTTCAATATTTCACAATCTCATAAAACTTCTCCTAGCAGATTTAAAAGGTAAAATCTGATATGTTTATACTGACATAATAATCATTTTCTCTTAGGACCTGGATCAGCATTTAGCAAATATAAACAGCTGTAGTATGAATATTACAGTTTCTGAGTTTAACTTATTCATTGACTGCAACAACTTTAAAAAAACCTGGCAAAACAACACCAACAAAGGTTAACACTGAAAGCCTGATATACAGTCAATTTATCAACAATACCTGCCTTCAATTCTAGACATTACCTGTTGTTTTTCCACTTTTGGTCTTTACCCAGACCAATTTTCTATTAATTTAATTGATAGTCGACAATGTAAATACAAAATAAAACTTTAGGATTAAGCCATTGGTCTGATAAATCCTACTAAATTAAACTAAATTAAAGTAAAACAGTTTTGTTATTCTAGATCTGGGTTAAAGGCTCCTACACCTGTGGGCAGGGCAGCTTGATGCTTTAGTTTAACCCTAGGCCTACAGCCATAATTTTGTTGAATTTAAAAATTTTGTTGAATTTAAAAATGGACACTGCATTATACTTTCAAACCCAAAGCACATTTTACTTAGGGCATAAGTACTACATATGGCTTTATCAAATTCTAGTCTAATTGCACTGGTGTTACATGAAATGCGTGTAGGCTGTATTTTTACATTTTCTTACTCTATGGAATGGTAATGCTGAATAATAGTAACAGCAGAAGCTGGTGTAATGGGAACCTTCTGCTTTTTGTAACAATTCAATTTATGTTATAAAAATGCTATTGAGAGACTTAGTGATAATGTCTAATGTCAAGCTACAGTAATGAAGGATGTGATCCAATATTTGCAAAGGATATGAAGTCCTTAGCAGTAAGCTTAAAAGAAAACTTAACTATCATTATCAGAAAGAATATGTTAAAAAATATTTGTTGAAGTCTATAGTAAAATTTTAAATCACAGAGCTGTAAGTCTAGAACGTCTCTCTTGGCAAGGTCTTGTCTCAGTCCTTTGCTTCTGAGACAAAGTTCTTGTTATCACCCACACATGACTGAAATTACATTGGCAGAACTTAGAACTCCGAGATTCCCTTACCTTTGAAAGTGATTTATCTGTGAGCAGAGTGAACAGAATAAGTGAACAGGGTGAACACAGTGTTTATAAACTGGAATTTTTGATCTTGCCACAGCTCTACACTAAAGACCAGATGTAAATGGTCACTTCAGGTAGCAGCAAATTTAGAATCAAGGCGGGGGGAAAAAAGTCATCTGCATTTGAGTGATTTGCACAAAACCTACCAGAGAAAAAAGCCCCATCGCTGTCAAATGAATATTCTATCAAAAGTGCAGTCACATCCTGTTCTATTGAGATTAACTTTACCTGCTGAATGCTGTGAAATTTATTTCAGTGGCCTATGACCACCATATATCAGCATCCGACCCCTATCTGTATAAAACAATAAGCATGATCTTAAGGCTGTCTTAAAGGCTGTCTGAGAGATGTATATTTACTGACATATAACCTGACTAAAGCCAAACATCATTACCCCTGTGACTGATTGGAGGGCAGTCATAACTTAACAGTTTTATTTCCCTTCTACAGCTGAGCTCCTTGACCACGCTGGCTGAGCTGACACGGCATTTCAAGTCTTGTTACCAGCTCAATGGTTCTCTTATCTAGAAAAAACAAGGGGGGTGGTGGTACGGGGGGAAGCTGGAAAAGAAAAAGAAAAGGCTTCATTTAGCTTCTCCATCTCGATCATTGCTGATGGGCTATCAATAATTTCAACTTGGTTAAGCAGCTGGCTGAAGGTTAAATAAATTCTGCCTGTTGTTTGCATGATCATACTTGAATTCAAGAATTTTAATTTGAAGCAAATTTCTTTTTGGTTGCTCCTTAGGAAGTTCTTATAAGTCCAAGATGGGCTAGAAAAGAAGTTATTTTTGTGGAGAAGCACAAGAACAAAATTAGAGTCATTAGGGGAAAAGCAACTATACTTTGAAATCTCTGAAAGGAAATGTAAAGGTATGATAAAGGCTTCATGTATGTATATACACACCCCCCAATTCAGATGAGGACGACAGGAACAGAGGTCATCAGTAATCTTCCAGTGAAAAGGATTTTGCCCAACTGCTTTAACAGATTGTTAAAATCTAAGAAGAGCTGTCCACTGATTCATGAATGAGTCATGATTTTAAACGAAAATAAAGTGGGTCATGCCATTTTGCCTGCACTGGGTTCAATTATCTTGGGCACTACTGTTTTGACAGTCAGAGAATTATTTACAGCATGCACAACTACCTACATGTCTCAGCCAATGTGAGTACTAATATGCTGTTAATAATGCATTCTGTGGACTCAGCATTCCTCTTACTTGCATCAGCATTATTGTTTATTTAAGTATTTACTTCTTGGGAGTGTTCCTGTTTTATTTCAGTAAAGGAACTCCAAGCCCAATATGAATCAAATACACATGCTTTCACATTTAGCTGTAGTAGGATGATTTTGGAGCAAACACTCCTTGTTACTGAGACACAAGAAAATGCATACTGAAATTTGTCTAAAATAATCAGAATAGTTAGTGACTTAAATAGCAGGTGGTGTCCTGTTAAAGGAGGAAGAGAATTAGGTTTATGTTTTGAAGGCTCATATAGCTGCTTTGCCTCATACAGGTTTAAGTGTATAGTCTGCTTTTACACAAGGGTTGATTTTGTCCTAATCAAATTACCTGCATTTTCAGTAGTTTGCTACTGAAAAGCAGAGAACTGATTCAGAGAGAGGAATCAGATTCAGGTCGCAAAAGGACTTGCCAGAGAACTGGAGAAGGACTTTAGACAAGGACACGGAGAGAGAGGACAAAGGGAAACAGGTTCAAACTGAAAGCGGTCGGGGTCAGAGTAGATATTAGGATGAAATTCTTCCCTGTGAGGGTGGTAAGGCACTGGCACAAGTTGCCCAGAGAAGTTGTGGATGCCCCATCTTTGGAAGTGTTCAAGGCTGGGTTGGATGGGACTCTGAGAAACCTGGTCTACTTTCCCTCCTCTGAACTACCATTTCTAACTGTACAAATTGCATCATGCATGAAACTGGATCTTTTCCAGCCTACATGTGCTACTCACTGAAGTCCAAAATTACATCATTTCTGCAGTTTGATTTGTCTTACAGCGAGAGAACAGAGATGAGATTCAGCCTTCTCTGTAAGCTTTCTATAGGGCTTCTCAAACCACCATCTAGATTGTTACCCTCCCTCTTCTTCTCCGGAGGGCAGGATCCACATGTCACACCAGAGGAGCTTGGAGTCACCAGCTCCTACAAGACAATCTTTTGACCTTAAAGTGAGGGACTTGCAGACATAATAGTCACCCTAACTCTGATGCAGATTGCCTCCAAAACAGCATTTTATAGCATAGCTTCCCCTCTAGCTTAACATTTTGTAGCTCCTGCTTCCCAATCCTACATAGTGAAACATTTCAGGGATTACCGACTACATAGCTGGTGTGCTTCATCAGTTTTAAGACAAGGACACTTCTTTGGCTGTGTTTTGTCCTCACACTTCTGGGAATGTTAAGAAACGGAAGGAAGAGGATGCCCCTCCTCAAAGACCTGTGCCAGTTAAATAAATAGAAATCCCAAAGTATTTATCTTATTCTTCCCTCTTTCACAAAAAGCTTGACATGGATATCTTCATTCAAATTATAGTGAGTTAGTCATAGAAGAGTTTGGGTTGGAAAGGACATTCATAGATCTTGTCCAACACCCTTCCAAGTGAGCTGTGTCATCTTCTACTGGATCACGTTGCTCAGAGCCCCATCCAACTTGACCTTGAATGTTTCCAGGGATGAGGCATCTACCACCTCTCTGGTGAATGTGTTCTGGTTCTTCACCACCCTCATCATAAAGAATTTCTTCCATATATCGAGTCTGAATTGACCCTCTTTTTGTTTAAAACCATTACCCTTAGTAAACTTTAAATTGGGAAAAAATTAATTTCCACTACAAAAAAAATTCCTGACTTCAATCTAAAACTGCTAGTTTGTTCATCAGTGTCATTAATATATCTGTCAATAGCTAAGAAAATACTGTCCTAATAAAACAGCAGGCTGCAATCAGCTATTAATATAATTCAGTAACTTGGCAAAAGCCATGAAAGTTGCTCATTAACTCACATATTTTTACGAGTTACAGTCCCATGGCAGCAATCTCATAACAAGGATATTAACTGGAATAAAGTTATAAAACATTTTATGGAAGCAGAAAGTACACACAATTATGTTTTATTAACAAATTCTTAACCTTGGAAATTTCAGTGTCCATATTCAAAATGCTACTGTTGAGCTAACCCCAGAGCTGGCCTCGTTCCTTCTCTAAGTCCAGTGGACTTGTGGCAGGAATGGTTAAAGCAGAAGGATACTCAAAACAATTGAAAATTTGGCATGTGAAGTAGGTCTATTACCAATTGCCTCTGTTGGTTGCCATGAAGGGAGGGAATAAAAAAAAAAAGAGAAGAAATGTTGTCACAGTCTTTAAAGTTTCTTAAAAACACAGCTGTGAGTTCTCAGTTCTTTGCAGAGCTTCTGCAAAAGCATCAGGTTTGGGGTTTTTTAGAAGCCTTTAAAGACTTAAAAGCCAAGTATTGGTGTCATATGTCAGTTCCATACTGACTAAACATAAATTCATTGTACATGTTATAGGGATGCTGGAATTTCTGTGTAAATATATATACACTATACATATATATACACACACACACAAATACTCGCAGAGGTGATCAGTATCAGTATTGTCCCATGTAACACCTGGCAATAGTGCCTGACTGGAAAAACCACCACTTCCAGAAGAAGCCAGTACTGAGCCATGGAACACAAAGGGAACACCTCACTACAACTACGCAGCTTATCTGGTTTTTTCGGTTTTCTCCTTTTGGGAAGGCTACTATGGAGCATGGGTTTCTGACACATCAGCTTCTATCCTGAACTTTCTTACACTCTGTTACATCCTGGTGATTTTCTTTCAATAAATCTTGTTGATCATAGAATCACAGGATGTTTAAATGTTGGAAGGGACCACATTGGGTCATCTGGTCCAACCTCCCTGTTCAAGCTGGGTCATCCCAGAGCACATGGCACAGGACTGTGTCCAGATGGTTCTGGAATATCTTGTGTGAGAGAGACTCCAATCCCTCTCTGAGCAGCCTGTTCCAGTGCTCAGTCACCTGCACAGTAAAGAAATTCTTCCTCATGCTCAGGTGGAACCTCCTGTGCTTCAGTCCCTTCATCACCTTCATAGCCTCCACTGGACCCGCTCTGGGTGCTCCATTGTCTCTCTGTCCTGAGGAGCCCAGAACTGGACACAGCACTCCAGAGGGGCCTCACCAGGGCTGAGAGGGGCAGGATCACCTCCCTGACCTGCTGGCACTGCTCTGCCTGATGCATCCCAGGATTCCATTGGCCTCCTTGGCCCCCAAGGCACTGCTGGCTCAGGGACAGCTCATTGTCCTCCAGGACCCCCAGGTCCTTCTCCACAGAGCTGCCTCCCCGCAGGTCAGCCCCAGCCTGTGCTGGTGCTGGGGTTATTCCTCCCCAGGTGCAGGACCCTGTGCTTGCCTTTGTTGAACTTCAGCCAGTTCTTCCCTGCCCGTCTCTCCAGCCTGCCCAGGTCCTTCACAAGGCTGCACAGCTTTCTGGGGGATTGGCTGCTCCTCCCAGCATTGTATCATCAGCAGACTCCTGGAAGCATTCAGAGAGATGATATTAAATTAGAAACATTTATTCCTCTAGTATGTTGACCACTTTAAATTTGGTGATATGATAGTTTTATTTATTACAGATATGACCCACAACTTTAACTTTTTTTATTGTATTTTTTAACATAAAGTTTAAAAACTATTTAGTGATAAAATTTATTGATATATCTTTAGACAGTTTCTCTTTTCTGACTGAATGCCATTTCTTTGGGCTTGGACACCAGATAAAAAGTTGTAAAGGCAGGAAAAAAAAAAAGTACATTAAATACTTTGTTTATTTCCTCTGCCCAGAGGTTCTTTGCCAGGGAAGATGCTCTAATTCTCACCTATCTCAAAAGTGCCAATGCATCCTGCAAAATCTCTACATGTAAAGAAAACTGTTAACCCAGGAGGCATAAATCAGATTTACTGCAAGAAAGAAGAAACCCTATTTCTTCGTCAAATTCCATTTTTCTCTAACAGTCTTTCAGCTGTCAGTTTGATAATGGCTGCTTGATTCTGCAGTCACTTAACTGGGGAACTTGCTATTCCAAGCCACATTATGTTCATCTGTTCATCTGATGATAGAATTTGTCTCCTTAGGCAACAAATTTGGGGACCAGAATTTATCCACCAAGAGATTTCATTCCACTGAAGGGTAAATTAAGGTGGATTTGTAATGTCTTTGTTTATCCTAAAAAATTAAATATATTGAAAGAAGTTGAAAGCAGATTTAATTTAAAAGAAAAGTAAGGCCATTATGTAAACAGCAGCAGATCTCATCCAGAATATGTCACATAAATATCATACTATCAAACAAGAAATGTAAATTATCATACATACTCTATAATTGAAAAGTGTATTATACATTAGTGAAGTCACCCATTTATCTAATCATAATCAGTTCCAATAAAATCTCATTTAGGAAAGTTGAATGTAGTTCAGGGTGGATGGTTATGAGGATATCAGTCATGTGAGTATGCACCGAAACAGTTTTGAAAGATCGTTCGTACACATAGAAATCCAATTATTGCCTACCTCATCTGGAAGGAACTTTCTCTGATACAGGCTAAAACTGTGGCATTCAGAACTACTGTAAAAGTAAAGCAAGTATATTGAGTGATGGCTTTAAATAATGTTTTAAGAAAATTTTTACTCCAACAAGACATTTACAAGAAGTCATTACAAGAATGACATGGTGTTTTAATGTAAGAGATGGTTTAAAAGCAGAGGAAAAACCTTGATATGTCATTTGAAAGCTCTGATTATGTACAACGGCTTGGATTCAAACCTCCCATCACTCCCGTGACTCCAGCCTTTCAGTAGAAGTTCTAATTTACCAAACATGTGCAAGTCTGTTAAAAAGGTGGTAAAGTGCAACAATTTTCAATCACTGATGTTCTTCTGCTGTAGCATTTTAGATAAAAAGCTCTCCAGACAGGAAAAATAAGTGGTTTTGTTGAGCTTGTTGACATAAAACCCCACAGAACAGACTAATTTTGCTATTCATAGATTCCAAATGAATTATGGGAATATTGGCTATCCTGATTTCAGTAAAAAAGCTGAAGACTTTCAAAAAAAGACTTAATACAACAGTAAGGTAATCTGAATAAAATGTATGTCATGACTGCAGCAGAAGAAGCAGTTCATGGTGAGTATGTGATTTGGTATCATGAGCCTCTTCTGAAGTTATCATTAATGATTTTTTCTTCTGTTTCTCCATTTGTTGTGCAAAGCTACTCATCTAATCACTTGCATAAGTTTATCTTAACCTATGGATTATTTATGATACACCTACCACTCTTCCAGCGTTGGTACCTCAGCTATACTGGTTTTATCTCTTCTACGTGCTCCAAAATTCAAACTTTCTAAAGAGCTGGTCCCCACTCCATGGTGAATACTCACATACGTACATATGGATGGCAATATTTACATGCAGATATATTCAAGTCATTTTTGAATGGGTCAATACAATAGAGAGTTACAACCCAAATGTCTATATGGTCTTTATTAAAATGGATTACAAGAAGATAGAAAACTTGAGAAAAAGAATATCCATATATCCTCTTGAATTTTTTTGGTACTTACTATGCGCCAGGTATCAGTATCCACCAATATCCATCAAATACTGCAATTCCACCGTATTTCTTACATTGTGATTTATTTCTTCACGAAATCCAGTGGATTCTGAACACAGGGGCTTCTTCAGAAACCCATGGAGAAAAAAAGAGCTATTTTAACTATCCTGTTTTTGTAGCTGTGGGTAGCTCTGATTTGCTGTGCTGTGCCTGGCTAGATGTGCAACCATACATACATGCAATTTATCCAGTTTTAATAATTTAGAACAGACTAGGGCACTTGGAACATAACCATGATGATCCGCAGGAGTGATCAGGATACCTTATTCCCATTTTCATGTTCTGTTGCAATATTTAAAAGTAGGAGAGAGCTAATTTACAAGCTTATAGGCTGTTTTTATAAGGAAATTAGCAAGGAGTTTTCAAACACATGTAGATGGAAACCAGACTGAACATTATACTTGCAAACATTTAGTGTTTGAAGTGACTCTTGACTGGATAATAGGCCATCTCCCCACCTCACTGGACCTCTTCAATTAGATGAGATGTAGACAGCTCCAAAGCTCCATCTGCAGCTCTGTGGTACCACTCATCTTCATTTCTAAGCGGGCTTGTCTGTGGCTCCATTGACCTGATCCAGGTTATCTGCTGTGCTCACTCTCCAGCCTTGAGAACACCTACCTGGTGTGATGCTGCTGGGAGATGCCCTTTGCAGTCCCTCTGCGATCAAGCCCAAGTAAAGCTGAGAAGCACTGTGTGCCTTTGTATATCTCACTTCAGAGATCCATCAGCCACTTCTCTCCCTGTAATCTTGCTGTTTCCTTCTCAGACTGTGGGAACACAAACCACGGGTGGAGGAATGACATGCTGAGCATTTACAAGTACTGCCTACAAACCCTCTGAATTAACAGGAGCCCCAGGCTGAGCGTATGGAACTGCTGGAGTGAGCCCAGGGAAGGAAGGTGCACTCAAGTGACACATACAACTGGGAAGATGAGTCTGCCTCAGCTCCACTGCACTGAAACATCTCAACCACAATCACATAATTCCAATCACCAAACACAGCACAAAAAGGTGATCTAGCTAACCTCTATGGAAGAAGATACATTTCTGTTCCAGAAAGGCCAGATATCACAAAGAACTAGATGGGTTCACAACAGGAGTTTAAAGAAAAGGTCAAATACTGCAAGCACAAAGGCTTTTACTGCTGAAGAACTATGTCCAGAGAGATTTGAGATGTGACAAGGTGCAGGAGGAATGCTACACCCAATATTCTGTACCTAGAATTTAATTCCATTCTCTGACTGTCCCAGCCACTTTAAGAGATGAGCTTCACCTCAGCCTGTAAAAAATAGCTACTAATATAAAGGTACAAGGACCAACTCTTGTAACAATATTTTTAAAATCCAGTGTTTAATATTTTGGTATTGATCCTGGAAGATTCAGCTTGACAAAAGGTATGAAAGACTTAAAAATCTGTGGATATTGTTCGCTCTGAGAACTCGAACACCCTCACACTCGCTAGAGAACTTTTTTTTGCAGTCCCAACAGAATGTGTGAACTTTAAAGTGTTTCGTTTAAGAAAAATAAATCTACAGTAGAAAAAAATTCTGTAAAATTATGCAGAAAGCTAAAACCTGCTTACTCTTCTCCTTCCTAGTTCATACCATCTAGCTTAAACCAGCAGTGAACTATTTTGAAATATGCTGGGCTATAGCCAGCAGTTTAAATGAATATATGTGATTTAGTTCGTATTTTCAGGCCTCTTTATTAAATACCTCCCAGTTCCATCTTGCCTAATATTTGATCCAGCAAGTTTAATGACCATTCCTTCATTAAACATTACAAGCTTTTTAAGACCTTGACAGTGCTGCATTTCATCCAATAACCTAGTGCTGCTACAAAGTCAACATTGTGTGCCAAGTTAATCCCTCGTGTCCACTAATTATGTCCAGTGCTGCAGCTTCTTGGGTGAGCCTGAATCAGTGGGGAAGAGCAGGATTTCCAGGCCAATGGATTCGGCACTCCAGCTATATCTCATGTCTTGACACTAGATGTCAGCGAAGGGTAATTGTTGTCTCAATTTAGAGGCCAGCCTAGGTAGCTGCTAGCAACCTCTGTTAATGTTTTATAGCAAAGGTGAAGTATAGCTTAATACAAGCATCTGACATATATTACAATAAAAAAGGATATAGTTGTCTAGTGTTTTTAAAGTCAGTCATAAAAGATGAATAATGATGCAGTTTAAAGCTAAAAGACAGCTGCCAAGCTGAATGGCCATGATGGATGTCTAAACACCCAGTGGAGAGAAAACCTGTTCCCTAGAGACCACCATCCAAAAAATTAATTACTACGATTCAGCATCTTTAAATGTGCCACTTAATATACTGCCACCATAATTAAATTTCCAGCCCTGTGACCTTGAGACCATTTCCTGAGATAATAAATGAGATCAAGGTTTAATCGATGCAGATGCAAGTAGAAACTGTCCGAGGAAGCACAAAACCATCACAACGTAGTCAAGGTCAGGAAAGAAAAACCAAGTGAAGCTGCGAATCAACACTAATTGCTTTCTTATGATAAAAGATGTTTATTTTAATTTGCTTTATTTGCAAACAGGTCCATTGTGTACTCTCTGACAGCAGCTTTTAAACTCTAGCCACAGATTAAGTCAGTAGAGGGCATATTTGTCTCCTCGTAGGTAAGCACTTTTTGTAGCAAGTGAAGCCATATTTGGTTGCACACTGAGATCTGATAACCAAGCTCATCACACATCAAACAATACAGAGACAAGAAAAAACTGACTGCCTCCGGTACACTCCCTCCTCTCTGGTGCAAGAAACAGAACAAAAAAGAAGAGACTTTGGGTAGTGATATGGAGATGTGAGTGCTATTTTATGTCCTTTTGAGCTCTGAGTGACACAAAGGGTATGGTCTGACTTCTGCTGTTGAACTTCACTAAAATGCGAAATCTAATGCCATATATACATACACACCATGTCTGACAAACACAGAAATATCTGTGTATATATATAAAACCACCAGAAATATACACCACCACCTAGTAGAGGACCTATTATTCTGACAGAGGTAAATATTACTGGAGCTATTATCCGCTTAATGAGTTGAAGTGAAAGTCTCTGCAGCTAAGTCAAGTCTCCTTAATTGTATGCTGTTAGACAAATTAGAACCAGCTGATGATGGGGGCGCATACACTAAACAAAAAAAATTCTAACTTTTTGAGACAGCCTTGTGTAGGCTTCCTTTCATTCCAGCAAGCCTAGAGTGGAAAAAAAAGTTCGTGTTCTGACACCTAAACCCTCAGAACTTGAAAAAGCATAGAAGCCATCAGTAAGAGGATGGAGAGAGGAGACTGTGAAACAATGCAGACAATACATCTTTAAATAATAGTACTTAGACATATTGTTTTGTAAAATAGGTATTAAACAGCAATATCAATCTTGTCAACATTAAATAGATTCAATTACGACCACTGTAAATTCCAAGGTGAAACTGTATCTGATTTAATAGAAATAACCTCTATAAATACCTCAAGCAAACCAGGGGCCTGGTGTGATATACAGAACCCCAGCAGTGGCAAGGAGCTCTGAAATCACTCCATACCAGTAAGACCAATGCACAAAAATTTGTACCAAAACCCGAAGAGGACAAAAGAGAACAGTCCAATAACCATCAGAGATTAGGGAGTTCCAGTTCCAGAGGAGCTCCACAGACATGGGGACAGGAGAAACAGCAGGCTGTTGCAATGCAACGCTGACTTCACAGAATGTTTCCAGGGATAACTCAGCAGGCCCTGAGCAAGGGAGTCACAGGACTGTGCCATGCACACGTCCAGCTATTGTGGGACTCCTATGAGTGTGGCTGTGCAAGTGGAGATCCTGAAGATTGAGGATGATTAAGACAATTATTTTCTGGTCAAAACGTACCAACTACCCCTGAGAAAGGGAAACTATTGGTAAAACAGCTGTCATGTCTACAAAATGATGCAACTAAATCACCTCGAGGACTCAATCCAGCTATAGCTCTAAAAGATAAGAAGTAGTAGCCTAGAAAAACAAATAAACAAACAAACCAACCAAACCCCCAAAGTATTACTGTCTCAGAACAAAGTCTTCTGGGGAATGGAGATAAACAGGAGAATTTGACTTGACTTAGGCTGAGAGAGTACTATACTGAAAAATAAATCCAACATTTGTTGAAACTTGTACTTGTTTCATCTCCAGTCGAATGCTGTTAAATTTGGATTCAAAATATCTACTGAAGTTAACACTTTCAGAATTTCCATGGACTTTTGTCTACACTCCTGTGTTGGTAGGTCAACTGGGAAATTCCCTCTGCCTGACTTGAAACTTCCTCCTGTCATTCTGTATGTACCAGTAAGACCTTTAGAGAATGAAAGTAAGGGGAAACAAAGTCTTTACTCTTATCTGACAGGCTGGTGCTGTAAATAATGCACTGTTCTAACACGTTCTCAGGAAGTCTCATTGCATGACAAATGCCACAGTCTGCCAACACTGGCAGTTCCCATCTTTTCTTATTGAAAGATCTATTTAGATGCATCAAGACAACCTGAAGGCTACTTCTGATGAGAACAATGGGCAGTTTTAAAGGAGAACAGGCAGCATTTCAATTACAAATTTCTATTTTATTTTTAGCCTAATTTGGTCTCTTTGTAATAAACAAGATGTTTTACATATGCCTACTAGTAATAATTGATAGTTCATGCTTCTGTGTGTTATTCTTGTTAAAATATTTGCATTTAAAAGCAAAGTTGGACTTCAAGCTCTAGGCTATGTATGTGTCTTTCCTAAGGAGTCTCAGCTAGAAGAAACATTTTGAATTATAATTGTCTTCCAAATCTCAAATTAAGAAAGACAGAACACTGTTAACCCTTCACTTAGATCACTTATCTATGTGAAAACAAAATGTGATTTAGGAAAGTTGTGTAGAGACCTAGTAGATATTCTGGAATCACTTGACTCTCCCTATATTCAATCACAAAGATTAGACAGATGAGTACAGATTACTTATGCTATCAAGGGTTGGAAGATCAGGCCTCAGGTAATTACAGCATTAGAACATATGTACTTTATGAGGAGATCAATTTTCCAGTTAAAAGCTTTATAGCCTGATTCAGAGAAGCAAATTACTTGAAACTTTGCAGATAGTAGTAATAGATTTTGAAAGAAGAGATCCTGTGTTCGGAACACAAGCTTTTATTACCTTCAAAAAGCTGTGTTGTATAGAATACTTCCTGTGTTGGTCTTGCATCGTATGCACTACAGAAATATGAAATACCAATATGCAAATCCAGTGTCTTTAAGTGAGGCACCTGTAAGAAAGAATTTAAAGTTTGAAGGCCAAGATTTTCAAAAGTGACTTGTTGCTTTGGGATGTGCATGGGGAAACATTGAGAGTACTCCTCAAGAGGCTGAGGAGACAGAAACATCTGTCTCTGCTGCTCCTTCTCCTCAGGGGGAGCGCTCCTCACACTCTTCTCCCCTGCTCGAGCACGGGGCCCCTCCCCTAGGACACAGTCCTCCACAAACTTCTCAAACCTGAGTCCAATCCCAAGGCTGCAGTTCTTCACATCCTGCTCCAGTGTGGGTCCCCACAGGGTCCCAAGTTCTGCCACCAAACCTGCTCCAGTGTAGGCTCCTCTCCATAGATCCTGACAGACTGGTCCTGACTTCCCATGGGGTCATGGCCTCCTTCAGGCATCCTCCTGCTCTGACATGGTCTCCCCTCCAGGGGCTGCAAGGAGATCTCTGCTCTACCATGGACTTCCATGGGCTGCAGGGAAATCTCTGGTGGCTGGAGCACCTCCTCCCTCTCCTTTTCAGCTAAACTTGGTGTCAGCAGAGTTTCTCTCAAATATTCTTACTCATCTCCCCAGCTGCAATGGTTGCTGTGCAGGTTTTCCTCTGCTTCTGGAACAAATTATATCCCATCCACTGTTGCTGATGGGCTCAGCCCTGGCCAGCAGCGGATCCATCCTGCAGCTGGCTGGCATTGGCTCTTTCAGACACGGGGGAAGCTTCTGGCACCTTCTCACAGAAGCCACTCCTGGAGCCTCCCTCTACCAAAGCCTTGCCACAGAAACCAAATTCGTTGCTAAACCCTACTGAACTCTGCAGCTGCAGTAGAGCTGTCCCTCCCTCTTTTCCTCCCACTCTTCTGCATTCTTCCAACAGATTTTGTGCCAAATCACACCTATTTTAATGTTTCCCGTTTATTTGCTCTTGCTCAGTAAAAAATAATCTAAAAAAAAATTTAAATTTGCCTAGAAAAAGAAATAAGAATGAAGTAATAGCTTGACAGTGGCAAGTTGTCAAGTCCTTACTTCTGTAGCCACAGAAAATCATATTATTTTGTAAGATCATTTCAAGGTATACCAGGAAATAGAGTAGATTAAATTGTTTGCAATGTTATTTTTTGGTCAAGCAAAAGGATACAAGTGTATATATATCAGGTACTATATCCAGCTGAGGGACTTGCCCACAGCATCCCAATGAAAAAAATGAAGTTTTAATTAGCTTTGAAATACTTAACTGTCCTTGACAAATATGGGCACCAACATGTTTTGCTGGAATAAGAGACTTTTTATTAATGGATTCCTATTCCATGTTCTCCACTGAAGATGAGAGAACTAAGTGCTTACAGTGAAACAGTAGGGAGGCTTATTAAATCAATACACATCTGTTAGATAATGGGCTCTAAGTCAAGAATATTATTCTGAAAACCTCTCAGCAAAATGTTGCTTGTTTGGCACTGTTTTCTTGCAGCTATTCCCTCGTCGAAGGATCCCCTCCAGAGCTGACCGTCTATTTTGTAGTGTTCAGTTCCTAACAAGCATGTCCAAACATCTCTGCCAAATGGAAAGGATTCTCCAAAAATCTCGGACAATATTCTCAATTATGCCAGCAAGTGACAGCAAGAGGCTGTGAAGTTTAAATCTCTTCATCCCACAACAGAAGGTTAAGGCCTTAAGAACACTAAGTAAGCTAATGGGAGCCAAAAAATCCCCTCTGCCAGTTGCGATATACGGGGAACAATTTGTAATGACATCTTGAAATACAACAAAATTAGATACAGATATATATCAATACACAAATATAAAATATATTAATGTATTGAATATATATTATATGACATATGTTCCTCAATTAAAAATACTTGATTTGCGTATCTGTTGGGACACGTGGCCCTTCGTGTGTACGATCAGCCTCTCTCAGCTCAGTCAGCAGACATTGTGTTCTTAAGCATTCCACCTCTCTCTTCTAAAGCCTCTCTAAAAAAGTCACTTCCCAGGCTGTGTATGCACTCTCATCTTTTGCCTGTCTTGCTTATTTTTGCTACAAACTGTGTGAGGCAAAAATTTCCTCTTGCGGTACCTGTGAACTGCTCAGCAATTTCATCCAGAGTGCCTGGGCGCTGTTGTAATAAATCTGAGTAAAATAATATTTACCCAGTTAGAGATGGGTAAACATTTTACCTTTATCATCCTAGAACAAACACATCTCAATTCTTAGCTGGTGTGTCTATATTGTTTCAGAATGGAACAGTAAAGAAACTTAAAAATTAACATATATTTAATAGATGTAATGAACAGGAGCCTGTGCAAATGCCAAAGCAAGATGCTCTGAAAAAATGATACGGAATGCAGAGATCAGCTTATGCTTGTGACACTTCACTCACCCATGTTATTTCCATGATAAACATACATTTGGCTGCTTCTGTAATATTTGAATTCGTGTTTTATAGCGTGCAAATGTTTCTTCCATAGTAGGAAAACATAAATGAAAAATGTACATGTAAGGCTGTCATCTACTGACTCACCATGGTAATTCCTCATACAGTGGTTTCAGTGATAGCACTGAGCATGGGCAGAAAAAAATAAGGGATGGCTGATGTTTGCACACTAAACAGTGTGAATAATAACATGATATCAATATTAATCTATGCCTTATAAAATCTTAAGGCCTTTTCATTTAATGAATAAGATGCTGCACAACAATAATCTGTACTTTTCCAAATTAGCCACAAACCATCTGGTTTCTCTCCAATTACTTCATTTTTTTTTAATATCTCTAAATGTTACTGACCTAAAAAAGATTTCATCAAAGGCGGTAGGAATCCTAACCCCTCTAGCAACTATTAAATTGGTCCACTCTGTGTCCTGTGCTGACAAATCATTATACTCCAGAGCCTTACAATCCATGGTAGTATCTCAATTAGGGATAAAGATGAAGCAACAGTGTTCCAAATTCATCCATCCATCTAAATTTATTCTTGAATAAAACAAAAAAAATCAATATACAGTGATCCCTAGTCAGTCATTGCTGAGTTCACCCATAACAAAATACTGTTTCTGCAGTAAACAAAGCAAGTGGTTTCAAATCAACAGTTTAAAGTTATGTAAAGTGTCCTGCCTAAGTTTAATGACATTGGAAACAGCATCGTCGTTTTTCTTTTGTTTTCTTCCATTTTGCATTATACAAAAGTGTAGCTTTTAATTTAATTCTAATTTTTTAACCTAATTTTTATTTTAATTTAGAGTTTACCTTGGCAAGTACTGTGCTTAATGAGTGAGGTCTGGCTCATAGAGGTAACACATTCTGAAATTCAGGGTATCCAGAAAACAATAGTGAAATGACTGAAAAATACATCTGCTGAGTTCTATTGATTTCTTCATTTTTGTTAACCAACTGTCCTAGTATAGAGACAAGAGTCCACCTTAGCCCTTCCATCTCCAATGCTAAAGCTTTTCCCAAACATGTCATAAGGACCACGGAATTTATTACCTTTGGCACAAACTCCAATATCATGTGCCAGCTGTTCAAGAGATTTCAAGTAAATTTGGAAGCGAAATGAGATTTTTTAAAATTTTTAATAGGCAAATACACATATGGCTGAGCCATGCTGTCTAATGCTGAACAAGAATGACCAAACAATAGTAACTATTCTACTTTTGGTGGATCTCTTAAATTCTAAATTGCAGTGTGCTGCAAGCAGGTTCTTGTGTCAGCAGAAGCTATTGTGGAGGAATGGAGCATTGTTTGTGCCACTTCTGTAACTTCAATTTCCTGATTTTAGAAATCCAGTCTATCAGAGGCAGCAGCCACTAAATGGCTGCAATTACATAATCCTCAAGAAAAATAAGCAAGCCCATTTCTTCTCAGAACAGCACTTGAGTTGACTCTGTAACTAAAAGAAAAAGAGAGGCAAAAAAAGGCACAATTGCAGGGGGAGCTGTTCCATCTGAGCAGGGACTCTCTGTGCAGGTGTAATGAGCACTTCCAACCTACTACAGGTTTTCTGGTGTGTGGTGTCACTGGTACAATAGCACTTTTTTACCTTGTGGAACAATTCAGAGGATGTTAAATACAGCTGTGTTTTACTACTGAATCATTTGGCACCTGCTGGAACAGTCAGGAAAATATCTGGCAGTCTTTTTGCGCACTTCCTTTTATTAGAGCATGTGAACTTAGACCACAAGAAATTCTCCTTTAGGTGACAAACATTCTAATTTGTCTCTATATTTGGGATACTGTGAGCCAACCAGTGGAAAGCTACTTGCAATGACAGCTTTTCCACATTGCTTTGGCATCATCATTGCCCACTTAAGTAGACTGAAACAATCATGATTTTAAACACAAAGTCACTCCTTGGATGGGTTCCATAGGCAAATAGATCCCATAACTCCCTGGGTACTTTGAACTTGTTGAGATGCTCAATATATTTACCACACTTAGATTCTGTTTTAGTGAATCTTGAGAGAGTGCTGAAGATGCCTTAAAGATTTTATAGCTTCCTGAACTCAGATGCTTATTATAAAGTCTGTAATTCACCTGTTTCTCCTCATCTTAGAGATACCTCAATGAACATGACTATTGCAAATTAAATTTGAAACAGTCAGTAGTCTGTCATCCCATGGTTGGAATTTCTTGTTTATGTTTTACCAGTATCTTCAATTTGGTAAATTTTTTGTTTCAAAGAACTTGGCACACACTAACTTCAGTAGCAGACCAAGTGCTGATCTAATTACTAACTAATCTGACCTAATTTCTGACAAGCTGCCAATCTAGGAAGGTTAGGTAACTGTAGGTTTAGTTATTTCCACTGGCTCTGTCATTTTGAAATACAACAGAGGTTGATAGAAAACATTATCTTTAGGTCAGATTCCAATATCAGAGTGCAGCTAGCTGCCCATATCCCCCATCCAGTGGACATTTCATGTATTTGAAGCCATGATTACTTTTATGCACCACACATAGACCATTCTGTTAGCTTGGCACACCTAAAAGGGGACCACTAAAATTGCATGCCATGGTGGGCAAGGAAGGAAAATGTTTAGGTTCAGAAAAGGAGTACTCTAGTTGCTAGACAAAATTTAATTAATTCCTCTTGCTGTTTTGAAGTAAAGTACAAGCCAGATAGACACATTAATGCTGACAGTTCGTCCAGGTGGGGACCATGCAGCTTTAATGGTTTACCTGCAGCTTTACAGCTACCTTAACATACGGTTGCTGTCTGTTGCTATGTTGTTACGTGTTCACTTAAAAGAAAAACTATAGTTTTAATACTAGAATTTTTATTCTGAATAATCTTTTTTCAGTCAATGCAGTGTCCTATCTATTGGTGGGTCAAAATTAATAACAAATTTTAAGTTATCTTCCTAATAGATATGTACAATGAAATGCTACATTGTATTTCAGTGCCGTGTAACAGGGAGTCTTACAAGACAGCAGTTCTTTGGGTAAGTGGTTTTTTGATTCTGAGATCATTAAGCTGTTTTTGCCCCTCTGCAGTTCAGAACTAATTCTTCTAATAGTAGCACCACATTTTGCCATCAATATGGGAGCCGTGAATATTTCCGTAAACAGATCTCTGGCGTAACTCTCACCAACTTCAAAGGTCTTTGAAGCAGCCCTGATTCTGACTACCAAAATCCATCTGAATTACATCACTGTCTCTAAGGGAACAGCGTGATACCTACTGTGAAATGAATATTCTTACCATATCACTCTTTCTTAAATTTAGTATTTTATTATGACCCATGACTTAATTCACCTTTTGTACTGCTCTGTTTGATTATAATTTTATCTATTAATCATGTTAATACAATAGATTCTGACTTAATCAAATGCAAGTCAATTACTTTGTCAAATTGTATTTTTAATGAAAGACATTTTTTAAGGTTGAATACCAATTAGGGATGTGTTTAGAGAAGTGTGGACAGCTTTAGACTATGGGAACATTTGACTCCCCCCGAGAAGGTGATTTTCATATCCACTTCCAGGTCAAGTAGTTTGAAGAACACTTCTGAACGGGCACTGAACTAACAGCAGGTGGTTGTGCCTATGCACCCACCTAAAAAAATACCTGCATGCCTGCATGCTGTCTGACCCCAGAAAGGGATTAGGCTGGGCAGGCTTTGAAGAAGAGGTCATGAATTGCCACATGAGATTTAAAGTTAAGAGGAAGACTGCACTCTACAGCTCTAACTTGAGGAGGTTTGCTTGCTTCTGATACACTAACTTGCCTAACAAGTGTATGCAATGTCACCAGTCCAACACACAGGATACCAAATGGCACCATGAAGTTACACAATGTACTTACTTTGGCACGAGAAGGTCGTCCGTAATATTTGGAGACGTTTGTAAAGCTGCCTCGGGTACCTGGGCTTGTATCTCTTTGGAAGGACAGGAGTCTGAAAGTGCAGAGAACTGAGCAACTTAGGGACAAAATATTCTGACTTCATTGAGGGGAAAAGTATTCAGCTTCTAGTCTTGTTTTCATTTAGTGATCCATTACAAATTTTCTTCTAAATCTGACCAGTTTTCAGCTTTTTTTTCCCCCCTTTTTTTCGTTGGTTTCATTTTCCAGGTGAGGCACTTGATAAACTTCACTAGAGCTTGAATTAGAACATGGCCAGTATCGAGCCTCTTAGGCTCCAAAACAGTAACATGAGTGATTGCAGGAGGTTGGCAGGAAGGAAGGACCAGCTTCACACTTATTCCTCTCTACATCTCAGTTTTCCTTCTTAGTGGGATGTGTCAAGCTGATCCTTGGTCCTGTCTTAAAATATTCTGGTTTTCAATGCAAACATTTGATACAGCGTGCAATTATTCTGTTTTCGAAATGGAGGACGTCACTTAACTAAGGTCATTCAACACAGTGAGCTTTTAAATGGCATTTTCTATGTCCTAAGGAGTTTTCTTTCTAGGATGAAATCTAAATATTTTGGCTTCAATATTTATGTTATGCAGCTGACCAGAAGGGAGTCTTATTGGAGAGTGGGGCTGCTTATATCCCTCTAATTATATACAGAGGACTTGGAAGGCAACAGCTTTCCAAACTTTGGATTTGCATAGCAAAACAAACGTTAGGAATGTAGAGGACTTGGTCTGATATTGAGAATACTGAGTGGCATAAAATACAAAATACATTTCGTCTGCAGATACGCTGCAAACACAAAGAGGAATATTTCAAGGAAACTAACCATTATCACTTAAATTTGGCCTTTCACATTACTGTACTGACAAATACTTACTAAAGAAGTAATCTCTAATTATATTACTAATCTCCAGTTTGAAGTAAATGAGAAAATCTATACACATTGATTGGTATGGCTTTCCTGCACCAACTATGCGGTCATTTTTTAAAACATCACGTCCATTTAATTACTATGATTAGAATTAAAATGATTTGATTTACAAAATTGTTTTAATATTCTAAATTCTTTTACATAAAAAGTTGAATAGTTTTAATTTGCTGTTAATTGAATCTCAATAAATATTAAGTAACAGAGACACTTGAGGCTTTTAAAAGAAATTATGCCAGTCAGCCAGAGCTCAAGGTTTCTCACAAAACTGATTGATGGCATGGAACATAGTAAACAATCTATTTTCTAGCTCCTAACAGCTACATGATGTCCTTGTTTCTTATAGTAACAGGATTGCCAATCCAATATTGACAAAGCGTCACCAGGCTGGAGCCAAGCTGACCTCATGTCTCCATTTTTCTTTCTGGACACGTAAACCTTGCGCTGCAGCTCAGGAACAGCCAGCCCAGAGCTGTTCTGTCAGAAAGCCAAAGCTCTCAGGGCACCTCAGAACACCAGACTTGCACTGACCGGATAAAAAAGTCACTTAAAAATGAAACTGGTTTGGGTCATTGTTCGGGTGCCAGAAGGACTGTGAAAGCCAGGTGTTTTCCTTATGCTGTCCATGCTTTTCTGGATTTGGACTGAAATGCACAAGATGTTGGTTATGCACAAGATACTGGTTACCAAAGCACTCCCAGGAACTATTTGTCATCCGTTGGACATTGTGAGAGGAACCATAAAACCTGGCAAGTGTTGCAAAATTTCTGAACAAAAATATTTCTTTCCTCAAAGTTCCAAACAATCAAAGAATCCTTATGGCCCAGGACTAAATACCAAATCATGGTTAACACAAAGCAGGACAAAATAAAACTATCCAAAACATCTGCAATTGGCTTCAGGATTCTATAAAATCTAAATATCCTGAATGTCTTTTGTGGAGGTTACACAAACTCATCATCTGAAAATACACATATGAAAGAAATGTAAAAAATGCTGTATATACATTAAATTACTGAATCACTGTTTTAGAGAAGGGTGTTCTGTATAGCAAAGCCTCATGGAGCTTCCCTTCAAAGAAAACTAAATCTGTAAATATTCTTCAGCTCAGTATCACAGCAATTTTTGTTTATTTGGCAAGTGTACATCACATCACAGTGGTTCAGTCCTTTGCCAGACCTACTGACTGTTCAACCAGAATTAGATGCTTTTTGAAGCAGTAACCACTGATTTAACTAAAGATTACCATGCACTTATATTTTTACATCATAAGTTGTATGGAAAAGATTTACATAGAAAATAAAAACTATTACAGTATATAATTAACACAAAAATATTCTCAAGGCTTAACTGTCCAATACAGTGACCAAAAAACAAATCTACGTTTTACTTAGCCATATGGGTGCTGTTAGAACTGGGGACAAATTTCTGTAGGGGTGTCACATACCAAATCCACACCAAATTCCAATTTTCTTAATCAGTTTTTAATTCTGATGAACATTCCACCCTACTCCCAACCCCCCAAGATCTTAATGATTATATTCTTCTTCCTGGACGCCTTTTTGTCAGTCAGTTACAGTGACTGAAGAGTGTTGGCATCTGTCTGGCACCTTGCAGTTTTAGCAGGTGTGGGATAAAGCAACTTTGATACTCAGTGCTGCAAAACTCACAGCCATATTTCTTCATCCTTCTGTTCACCCATTATCCTGAATTTTTCTCAGTTCTAAATTTGTTTTAATTGATACAGCTCTAGGATTTTTCCCACCTTTCCCCCTTCCAACATCCTTTTGTTTTAGGGACATGCAGCCAGTTGATATTTCAGGTGATTGGTACACATGAAAAATGAAGAGTCTGCTTAAATATTGCCTATTAGTACTGCAGTACTTGAAGTCTCCCCAAATGATCCCTACTCTCATTTACATGACCTAGTTAATTTTCCCCTCAACACTTTCCAACAGAAAGACATCTCTAAATTTGAATGAACCATCTCAAGCTCATCCCAGGCTGATTACTGGGCTTGCATTAATATCCTAAGGTAGTTTCCCTTCACAAGTAACTGCCATGCAGCAAAACCTCACCTGTGCTCGCTACCAGGAGCTGGTCCTTGCTGCCCTTACAAATGACATCTGGGTGAATTTCTCTGGCACAAAAGGATGCTTCTGTCCCTCTTTAACCCTGGCTGGAGATAATTAAACTGCACCATTCTCTTGAGCCCACAGTGATTTAGCACAAGAGTTTCGCATTTCCATCCGGACCTACTGGAGAAGCCAAGCGCCTGACTAATTTTGTGCATGTCAGTACATGAATGTCTGAGCAGTTCCACTTAAAACAGTCACACTACTTACATGCTTAGGATTAATTAGACATTTAAGACAGATTTGCCAGTGATTACCATTAATTGCAACTACAGTGATTTAGGTCCTTCCATGAGAGTTACTTTAACTGCCTGTTTTTTTTCTTCTTCTTCTTCATAAAAGTTTTTGTAATATTATTAACTCCAAACATTCTGAAAAATGACAAGTTAAAAGAGTCTTTTTTTTATCCCATATCTTCTATATTAAAATTAATCTAGGACTGTTCACAATATGACATTTTCCTTTAATTTCTGCAGAGGGCCATCTTTATTCAGCGAATGTGTGTGGTAGAGGCTCACTGAGATGGAGACACAAGGAAGAAAATGCCAGGTTAATAATGATATAAAGAGGTTTAGACTTTTAGGAGTCAAGTCAATTTTCATCCTGATTGATCATAATCAAATACAATAATTGCCAGTTAAAATACCACTCCAAGAGGACTCAGTGCTGTAAGGCAGCATCAGAAAAGCTCAGCTTCAGCCAGCATCTGTTAACAGGGCTACTTTCACAAACTAAGGCTTGGTATGAAATGGTTCTAAATCATGGGCAAACAACTATGGAAACAGGGAGTTGCTTTGTTAGAACAAACCTGCGTATTAGAGCCTGACACTCCTGATAGCCCCACCACTGAGGGCCCGTGCACTCTAGAACCAGTAAAACACTGTTGTGCCCTTTTAGGAAACCCTTAGAACAAGGTGTTTGTATTTCTTCACTCTTCTTTGATCCTGATTTTTTGTCACAATACATTGACGCTAAATGTGACAAAACCTTACTGGCTGCACATCAATTACTATTCAGGCAGTTTTTATACTGGCATCCAAAAATGATCAAATAAGTAGCTCATGGAAGGAAGGAGAACATTGCACCTGCTTTGAGATTCTTTCCTCCTCCTTTTTTTTTTTTTTTTTTTTTCCTTCTACCTTATTC
>VZTE01003320.1:3876-75118 GCA_013397775.1 Eulacestoma nigropectus | reverse complement strand
TTTCCTCCTCCTTTTTTTTTTTTTTTTTTGCCTCTAACCTGCTATACCAAAGCCATGTAAAATGTTTTGAGTTAGTAATGGCTCCTCAGGAAGAAGAAAACCTTCTCCAGTGCCTTACTGAAACTTAACAAGTAGGAGATTTTTAGAACAGCAATGAAAATTATCAGTTCAGCACACACAGTACCTGACTGGTGAAGATACCTGTTTACATTATGACATATATACATCTATACAATAAATACTGTCACAGCTTGTCTCTGTTAGTTAGTGATTATGTAAAACATCCTTATAAATTCCAGTTAATATTTATTTGCCTAACTTATATTTAACTTGCCATACTATCAATTAGAACACTATTCCAAAAATGTTCTAAGTTTTGACAATGAAAACACATCTTTCTAATGACTAAATGAAAAATTGAAAATAATTATGTATATTAATTTATAGCTATTTATCCATAATTAAATCTATATCTAAATGTCTCTAACTGTGTATAGCTAAAAGACACAAGGAAATGAGAAATGTGTAGTTTATCTATACACATAATAAAGGCAAAATAAATACAGGCTAGTCATTTTATATTATCCTTTTGATCTTAGGCTACCAGTGGAAGACATAATCTTTTATTTATATTATGTGAGGTAAAATTTTGAAACAGGATTTTCTGTGTCTATCTTCCTGCTCACTTCATAATTAAGCCTGTAGGGCTGCATGGTTTAGTTTTTAATGCTGTACTTGTCAATTTCTGTTATCACTAATTTAAAGTTCACAGCTCCATATACCATAAAAATATGAGGGCACAACAATTTATATATATTAAAAAAAACCCCAACCAACAACAACAAAAAAATGTTTTGCATTTTGGGGGTGTCTAAGTTTTCCTGTGTGTTCTCTTGATGATTTCATTTCAAACAGTGCTGATTTACAGAGAGCACAAAGCTCTAATGACATGCACTTTCCTCCACACCTCCATATCTTCCCCCATATATATATTTTTATATATATGTGTGTGTATATGATTGAGAAGAAAATATTGACTTCATTAGTATGTTAGCCTTTTTAATTTAACTCCAAACTTGCTAACACAGTCAGTCCTACCAAGATCAACTATGACACTCACTATGAAGAAAAAGCATCTCTTATTTTACACAAAACATTACAAGGTCAGATCCGTGCCTTTCATCTCTTCCCACCTTCACCAGACTGAACAATAGGCAGCAACAATCCTGTGATATCCACAACTAATTTATCCGACAAGAAGACAGGTAGCACTCTGAACAGCACTGCTGCCTGAATAGGTGCAGTAAATAAGCAGCTTAATGGTAGCCTTTCAGGCAGGAGGGCAACATATCACAGCATGGCATTTTTATAATCTTCTTGGCATGCCTACAGCCAGAGCACCGAGCTGAGCGTATGTTCCCTCTTCTGTCAGGCTGAGGATGCATGGAATCGTTAGATTGTGACACATTGTGCCTTTAAGCAAGTTTAACTGTTTTATATCCCCTCTGATCTACAGCTTTGTACATCTGTTAAGTTGTCTCTTAAACTTCAGTCAGCACATCTGTGGATCTGATCTTTCTGAAGCTCATTGCATGGCTTAGGTTTTGCTCAGTGTTTCTTTGTATCTGTCCAGTGTTTATTTGCAAGGGATACCCTTTGTGTTAGTGTACTTGCTGAGCTGGAGCAAAAGCCCGAAGTTAAATCTATATGGGACATCTTCATCTGGCAAAAAGTGAATGGGACACTAGGAACTCATTCCAATAACTTGAATTATAAATGGGTGAAGTAAGTTCCCTTTTCTTTATGTCTGAGGAGAGGAAATGTCTTCTCCCCGCCCAAAATTAATTGTGCTCTAGAGGCATAAAGGAGGCAGTTACTGGACTTCTCCCACGGAGAATACTGATTCCCCTAGGAATACTGATGAAATGGCCCCACTTAGGGATGGATGCACTAATTGTAGGCGCACTGACTACCCCCTTAACCTCTGAATTATGTTAGTAGGATTTCAGCTACTGTTACCTGCTGACCAGCCTCTCAGCATTTTGTCCTCTGGCAGGAAGCAGCCCTGACCCACCAGCATCCCCCAAAACTGCTGCACAGAGCCTGATGCAAGTAATGCTGCATAGCAGATTGAGCCAGCAAAGCAGAAATCCCTTTGAATCCTAGAAATAGTTGCAGCGTTCGTCTGCAAAGAAGTGTATGTCAGCCATAAAGGCAGCCTGGAGATCTCTGCAGAAAGGCTCATACTGAATGTATTTTACACCACTGTTTCATACACTCTGCACTGAGAGCCTTCATAGAAATTGCAGGCATATGAAATGAACATCTGAATGGTCCCCAGTACAGCAGGCCTGAATAATGCAGAGACTGGGTGATGACATTTAAACATCCCTGTAAGCATAAATTCAAAAGTCAGAAAGGCCTCACAGCTTCTACCACACAGCCACCAAAATGTAAAGATGCTCCAGTAAAACTTAGGCTAATACAGTTCTCTCTGCATGTACTTGGCAGCTTTCTGCATTTTTTTTCTTGGGGAGCTTTTCCAAGTGTTGGAGGAAATGCTGCAAATAAATAATGTAGAAGGCTATGAATCTTTAGGTTTCTTCCTGCCTTGTATTGAAAGGTATGAACTAATATTTAGTCAGTGAAAAGTTATAAACTGCCCCTTATAAGCTGCTGACAGAAGCCTTTATTGAGCCAACATTATCAGTGGACGTGTGCAAGTAGTTCTTGTCCTGCCCCAGCAGTCAGTACAGCTCAGTCCACCTGAGCAGATAAAGAGAGCACAGCAAAGCTCTCACACCATGAGAGCCAGAGTCTGGCTTCTCCAGACAAAACTATTGTGGGCAAAACCTTGCCTATACTGACATCAGTGGCAGAATTCCCCATCACCTATTTAAGGAAAGAAACTCAGGTGCTAGATATCTGTTTTACCACAGAATAAATTCTTTTGAGATACTACCCGGATATGGGTACATCTTTTAGTTACTATTCTGCGAAGATGTTGATGGAGATCACATAATTACTCGCTTAAAAAAAAAAATCTGAATAATTCTATTAAGCTACAGATTAAGCTGCTTTTTGATGATTCTCAGAGTTGGGATTTCAACCACTTTTATGAAAATATCTCCACTTCAAACCTAGAGGCCCAAGAACTGAAATAGAAATCTTTAGGTTAGACAAGATCAAATGAGACCAAAGCAGGTGTCTGAGGAAGTGTGTGTTTCTCAGAATGACTCTGACGCGACAGTTCACTATCTAAAAGTGGAATATGCTGCTGGACAGACCCATCAAGGAAAAGAGAGTCTTCTGCCGAGGCTTCCTCACTAAGATCCTTTCGCACAGTTTGGCATCCTGACAAACATGAACATTTGATTTATCAGTGTTGACTGATTGCTAAGAGATGTCACAACCACTTTTTCCCAGCACAGACATTCAGCTGCCAGGTTTGCCTCCTTAAGCAACTCCCGTGCCGTTGTAGTTGTCCAGATGAGTTTCCTCTCTTTCTTCCCCCGTGACACCTTTCCTGCTCTCCCCAAAATGATCCCCTATGTTTATATATGATGAATTTTCCAGAGCAGTGAGAACAGACTTCTTAGTGCAGCATCATTACCCCTTTGCTTGGCACAGAAGTAGAAAAGAGCTTGTCTGAGCTGGCAACCATCAAGCTTTACAGTCTTAACAAGTTCCACTACTATAATGAAAATCCAAAGACCTGGAAACAATATACAGAGCTTCCCTGACTAATTTTATTATGCAGACACACTTAATAGCTCCTGTTACAATCACATTTATAGCAGGAAAACAGTATTGGATTGTGACTATCACACTAAATCGACATGGATTATCAGTCATTAAAAAGGAACAAAATTAGCAGCAAGCAGCAATATTTTACACTTATCAAATCTACAGCTGGTCAAGGTTCATTACAATACTGTGCAATAAAGTCAGGAAGCATTGGCTCATTCTACAGAACATTTAAATCTCTATTGTATTTGTGTAGGATATAATTTCTGATAGCAATAAAGCCTAATAAAAGTTACACCCCGATGAATAAAGTGTTAATAAATTGACCCAAGACATTTAAATGGCTAATTATATTTGAGATAAAGGAGGATTCACTTGTTTCTATAGATTGTTTGAAGCTGTACTCTAACCAGCTAACTAACCAACTACAGAATTATTTTATATAAATATATCTGTGATATAAAATATTAATTTTTCTAGCTCCTTTTTCAATAGATTAATAATTAATCAGAATTTCCTAACACATTTCCTATTCATCAAACGACTCATACCTCTCTTTAAAACATCTGAGCTTTGCATAACTTAATTATTCCCCAGATTTTATTTTATTTAAAAGTATCCCAACTATGTTTAGCTTTTCCATAGGCCATTTCAGTAATAAAAGGGGTACCAAAAGGAGTACTGGTAATAAAATACCAGTACTCTAGTACAATACTTACATGGTATATAAAAAACCCAGACCAAACAAGCACTGACCAGGTCAGGATACTCCTGCAGGATAATTACTGTGATGGGCCTCCCAAGATCCTGAGCCTGACTAAAAAGCTGTCATCCTTTAAGTCTGAACCAAGAGTTACAGCAGACAATAATCCTACAACTCATTCCTTATAAAAAGTGACTGTGTAAATTCAGAAGTACCTCCCTCATCTCTGGGCGTCACGGGAGCAAATGCTCACACACATCCACACCGCACTCCCCAGTCTTTGGGCAGGGCCAGAGCCCAGCTCCACAGATCACCAGCTTGCACAGGCACCCAGAGAGCTGTCAGGGTCAAGAATGAACTAGAGAGAGGCAGAGATTTATGAACAGAACTGAAGAAGCAGAGAGGACTTGGCTGAATCTTGACAAACACGAGGGACAAAACCAACCAGCAGCAGGTTCACAGAACAACTTCTTTTGGTGTCATTAATTGCTTAAACTACACCAGAGAGTTTTGGAAATCTTTGGTGATTTGCTTCGCCAAACAGCATTAGAGACAACAGTTAAAGTAGTAACAGCCTCTGACAAGAATGGAATTGCCCACCAGTGTCACTATTTTTCAGGGTGCTGGTTTCCAGATACTGGAGGAATAGTGACTTATGTGTGGAAAATGACTGGAGTGATAAAAACGGGGGGCAAAATGAGTAACCCTGTCAAACTCTGTTAGTAGATACAAAATCTTTCCTTAGTGATCAGGATGAAAAGTAGCTGATAATATTTACCTTTAAAAAACCCTGTATATTTTTAAAAGGTATGAACACATGAATCACAGGCGGCTAAATTTTCATTTGCTACATTGCACTTACACAAACACGCAATGAAGTACAAACACTTCACAGAGGCACTTGGCACTCTAAGTCTAAATCAGTTTACCAGCTACTGACTGCAATAGCTTGAGTTGCCAGGTCATACATCTCTCATGTAACTGAAGGTTGAGGATCAGGTACAGGAGAGACAAATACTCAAACTCTAATTACTGCTGAAACAAGACCAACCTGCAATTCAATGCAAAAAGTCTGATTCTACATTCAAAAGCAAATCTAGCTCATATTGCTAAGGAAATCACACTGTGTGAAACATGCAATTGATATTGCTGTTGTTAAATAGAATTTGAAGTGTCAATAGCTGCAAAACCAGTATTTACTTTTCCCCCTTTGATGTTTTTTCAAAATTCTGTGCTAAAATCCCAAAAGCCTAAGGGTGTTTGTTCTTATTCAAAATAGCTTCAGTCTCATCAATGCACTACCTTAGTTCTTTGCATGCTCAATTTCCTTCCTAAAAGATATCTGCATTGTGTGCTTTTGAAATGGGTTTCCAAGCAGGTGTTTGCTTGGAAATGCAGTCTGAAGCAGAGAGCAGCAAGTGAGCCTCCCTGGAAGCATCCTACCTGCTGGGAACACTGGGCAGGCACAGCAGCGGGTCCCATGCTGGAACCTGCAGGGTTGTCTTGGATGACTCATCGGTGCTCAACACAAGTAGAAGGTTTTAAGATAGGTGCCATTACTCTGCTTCCCACTGACCATCTGCCTCTGGACCTCAGTATCCCACTCGTTTGTTTTATTAGAGCATAAATACTTAAGGAAAGGATTTGGAGGGGTCACTAAGAGGGTTGGGAACTTTTTCAGTTACACATAACTATCTTCTGTAGATAGAGTGGAAAAATACTTCCACTTCCCCCAGGGCACGTAGACATGAAAATTGCACTCTGCTGATTGCCCTGAAGTACCCAGCTCCTCTGGGGAGCCTGGGACAGGTTAAACATCTGCCTCCTCTGTCTTCTGGAAAGCATCTCTAACTTCTCCAGCAGCATTAAACCATTTGACCTGCAAGCTATGTTAGAGATGCTCTGGATTGTCCAGGTTCATCCCACCTACACATTAAGTATCTCCATTTTCCCACAGGAACCTCTGTAAATAAGCAGCATGAGATCTTATCAAAACTTATTTAAAATATTGTGTATTTCCCTGTTTTTCTTAATCAATCATAGAGTTTCCCTAGTTATTCAGGAAACATATGCTATAAAGGTTTAGATTTCTTCTGTCATATTCACCTGGCTCTAGACAGCTTAATTCCAGGACTATTAACAGCAGTTAAAACTCTCAAACTCTTGCAAAGGAAACCAATTGAAAGTCACTGGAATTATTCATAGCATTTGCAAAAAAAGAGTTGCACAATCTGTCCTTTCTCCAGTAAGCCATTTAGTAGCCATCAGACTACAGCACTAGAGTAAACAAAAATCATGTTCTAGAAGCACGGCCCACAAACATGAAGGGAAAGTCCCATGAGAAGTAGAGGAATCATCTCAGGGAAGACAGATCAGTTAAGTCCCTGAAAGGCAAAATGCAGTCACATTTATTCAAAGATGACTTTGATCTTTTCAGCTGAAGTGTTGTGGAGCTTTAATTTTTTTCTTGAATATCAAAATATTTTCATTACAGCCTCGTTCCTTGAACATGGAGACTGAGAAATTTAGCTTACGAAGACCTGTGGGTACTAGAATTTCAAACCATCCACTTGCACTTAAGTCAGTCCTTGGCAAATTCCAGGAGTTCTGAATGCTCAATTTATCCTCAGCCTTACTTATTTATTGTAGGTAGCTCTTCTCAGCAAGTGTACTACATATCCATATTGAAAATACAATATTAAAGATGAATATTTATGAGGTGAATTAATCATCCAGAAGTTTTCCTAAGTAACCATAGGTAGGGGGAAAAAAATTTAAAAGCGTGTTCAAAACTATGGCAGCAGTACTACATGAAACGCAGAGAGAGGCACAATTAGATGTGAGGAAACTGCTCTCAGTGGAAAAGAAGAGCCAGCCTGCACTTCCTTCAGACTTAACCTACTCACAAGCCTCTGACTAATCTTCACTGACTGCTGCTGCCAATGGCAGAAAGCAGAAATCTTTGTGTCGCTGGAAAGCATCTCAATGCAATCTTTAGTCTGATTTTGTATCAGTAACTGGGCCTGTGTAGCTTGCTTTATTTGTTGCTAGAGGACACATTCATGACCTTTCTTGAAGACAAAGGGAGTTGCAGGTGAATGTCAATTGGAAGAGAGCAGCTAACTGCTGGCTTAAAAAGGTATGCTCAGCCTGCAAAGGTTTTGCATGACTTGTCAGAGAAAAAGCACAGACAGCTCTCAAAACTGAAATCCAGCAAAAAGGAGGAGAATTTCTTCCTGTGGAAATGCTGGCTTTTAGTGCAGCAGAAAGATGGACCCTGTACAGAACCAATGTACTGAGCCAAGTGCAGCACAAATTTGTACAAAGTTCTTAACCAGAAATCCTCAGCTGCAGCCAGCTGGAGTAACTTCAGTGTTGAAAACAATGTCTTTCCATAGTTTCTTCCAGAAAACTCCTAAACCAAAACTTACTAACTTCAAAGAGGGCAGTTTATAGTAAGGAAGATCCAGTGTTGTGGTGCTGCCCAGCTGTACCAGCAGCACCAAGTCTGTTCTTCTGAAAGGCAGATAAATTGCACACAGCACCACTAGGATGGACCTTGCTCCATGAACAGTCAAAGTCATAAACCAGCAAGAACTTTTTATGGGCCTTGGAACCACAGGATGTTAGCGAGGGCCACTACAAATAATTGGATGCCAGCCGGGACTGAAGACACATCTTTTTTCTAACTTGCTTCAACTCTGGGGAATCATGGATTGTAGCTGAGAAACAGAAAATAGAAAACAAACAAACAAAAGCAACTCAGGAACAAAGAGATTAGTGAAAAACAAAAGTAGAGGATAATGAATCAGAAAAGGTCATAACACCTAAGTGTTATGCATAACACCTAATACTGACCTGCTGAAGAATCAAATGAGAGCAGATAAAAAAAGATCATAATTCAAACATGTACTAGCTAGGCAAAAATCTCCTTCAAATTATAATGAAATTGGAGGAGAAAATAGGGGACAAGATAAAGTTTTTAATGGAAAAATGTTTATGCAGATAAATGATTGCAACAGCCAGTTTTCATCAGTTCCACCCATCCTATCTGTCAGGTTCCACCACATTATCTTGGGATCCAAATACTGCCTTGCACAGATCTGTCATGGGTGTAATGCTGGTGCACACTGCAAAAATATGTTACAATCTAGTGACAGTTTTGAGAGACATTATTCCTGCAAGTCACTGCTGGGAAATGGAAACCATGAGTTGGAAATATGCACACTGTCTCGTCAGCAAGTTTCCAAGTAAAGGAACCCTTCAAATACTTACTTTCCTAATTAATCTAAATCTCAGGAACTGGAACACTGTTGCTCAGTGCCTCTTTGGCATCCTTACTTGCAGTTTTCCTTAGGTCTCTAAGTGGGAAGCAGACTGTGCAGAGACACAGAGATAATTTACTGAATTCTCAAGGACAGACAATTCTCCCAGATTAAACAACATCCACTCTCTGTCAGAAGCTCAGCTTCAAAATTGCCAAAGCACGAGGAGAATGAGGTGCTGCTTAGACCTTTCTGTGCATGACAGGATAAAACGCAAGACTTCTCTGCCTAAAGGAATCCAGATAATGAAATCATCTTTAATCTTTGTCCCTTCAAGGCACTCTCAACACCTGTTATCCTTGATGCTTGCACAGGCAAAAGAAGTGTGTGGATTCATCTCAAGGCTGGTAATTATTTCAGCTAATTACTCCTTTGGATGTGGGGTGATTACCAACACTTCTTCAGGTACAACAGTAGCCACTTTTATTCTGGCTGATGCTTCACAAAGCAGGAGAGTTGCTGTTCCCCCTTCTCTGTTCTTACAGGAAGATGAACTCCCATGCTACTTAAAATTACTGCAGTGAAACAGCCTGGCCTACTGGTTAAACTCAAATCTTCAGCAATTCATTTTACAGTCAAACATCACTGAGTTCATTCAACCTTGTTACACACAGCAGCAGCTCAGTGTACGGTATCTTTCTGGAGGAGTGTATTTATCTGGTACTGCATTCCAAACCGCCCTTTAGCTCTATAAACAGGAACTAGATCTCTAACCAATGTGTTTTAATTTGACTTTGCTTTTCCTAAATCAATGATGGTTGCAAATCACAAGCACTTTTGATAAACAGAAAGCAAACACAGTCTGGAATCTGGGATTTTGGTGCAGCTGATAAACAGAAAGCAAACACAGTCTGGAATCTGGGATTTTGGTGCAGCTCCGCGAAAGCACCAAATGGGGGAAGTTCAGTTTCATGAGCACAAAGATGCCAAGGCAGTACCTTTTCCTTGTAACTTCAAGACTATTATAGACAAAAAATCCTTTCTTGGGGCTAAACCCAACCCAAGTCGTTTTCTTGGTCTGCTGAAGAGCTCAGACTGCTTCTCCTCTACTACGCCTTCAGTAAGTACTTTACCTCCATCTGCCCAGACAAAAATCAAGCAAATGTTTCTGAGCCTTCAGCCAGGGTCCAGCTGTGTTTTGGTGTGGAGACTGCTCATCCCTCTCAGCTACTAATTTCTAATTCACAGCAGTTCAAGGGAGGACTGTGGAGTCTCCAACACTACAGATATTCAAAACTGGACTGGACACAGTCATGAGCAACCCTATCCAGCTCTGAAATTAGCCCTACTCCCAAAGATTCCTCTCAACTTGAATTATTTTGTGATTTTTTATGATTATTGGAGGAATTAGTATCACCGGAGGGGCTCCTGCCCTTTTGCAAGGCACAGGTATAAGTCAGTCAGTTGAAGGTCACAAATCTTTTTCCAGAGTGTGACTGCTGTGGGGAAGAGGGAGTGGGCAGGAATACCCAGGGCCCGGGCAGGGAAACCACCCACCAAGCAGCTGGTGTTGGATCAGAACACAGCCACCATTCAGTGAAGGAAAGGCACCAGCAATACTGGTTCTGCTCAGCTTGAATTTCCATTCATGTGTCTGTACAAACAGCAGCACAGGTCCTTCAGCACTGCTTTTCTCCACAGTAGGCCAAGCTTTTTAAAATTTATGTCTCAGAAATACAGGAATAGCATATTCCTCATTTCTGAGAGAAATCTCCTTAAGGATTCCTTCAAAATAGTAATCAAAATATTTTTTATTGGAAATAGGAAAAAAAGAGATTATTTTTATTTATTTAGTTGTCTTTAGTTTTCTAAATGTTAAATTACATAAAAATACAGTACCATGTAAACCAATCATTTTAATGCACAATATAGCACATTGCTTTGATTTTCCTTTTTAGTACTCACCACTCAGAGACTGCTTCAGGTTCTTAAATAATTGGGAAGACAATTGGAGCCCCTCAGATTCCAGTGGTCATTAGCAGCTAAAGATTGTAAAGAGCTGCACTGCTCCAAGCAGCAGAATGGTTTTGTACTCTTAAAGAGGCAATTAATACTTCTGTATTGTTTTGTTCTCGTCAGTTGGAGAATGGTCTGTGCTTTGGCAGAGGGCATTATTTATGGTCTAGTTTGCTATCGAGTGGGATTCTTTGCTGACCGATTGATGTCTTCTGACATGTCTGACACAGGAGGGACACAATATTGGAAAGAGAAAAGTAGCAAATAGTCCATCCTTTGAGAGTCACCAATCAGCAGCACAATCCCTCATCATTAGCATCAGTGCCACATTCTCTACAGCATCTGGTTTTGCCTGGAAGATAAAATGTACAAGGGTGGGATTTTTTTATACTATATTTAGGCAATTAATATTGTATCACCACATGTGTCTCTTCAGGACATAATCTAAAAAATGACCTTTGCTCCCTCCATATTTCCAGCACACATTCTGACAACATCACAGGAATTCCTCTTTTTTTCTGTTTACTGTCTACAGTATAGGTTCACTGCCATTTGATCCTCTGGCTGTTCTTCCCATATTACTGAACACAATTATCTACTGCTTGTAATGGTTCTGATCTTTTAATTGTTCTTCATCTGTTAGCTGGTCAAACTGGAGTGAATTGTGGCCGCTGCCACACATATCTGACCCTTTCTGTAGGAATTCTCTCCCACTGACGAGTACCTGGAATATTCCTAGGGACCCTCAATCTCGTCCTTTAATTGTTATCCTTATTCTGCTCCACTCTCTGTTTCTCTGCCCCCTGAAGAAGTACCTTGAGATGGACCTGTTTCTTCCTTGCCAGGAGAACTGCTTTCTCTTTTCTGATCTCCCATGTACAGACATCACAGGCTCCCAGTTCCAGTACCTTCCTCCCTGTTCCTTGCCTTCCATTTCTATTAGTCAGCTGGAAGGATTTGCTGGGATCCAGTCTCCCAGTAGAATGCCTGTATTTTCTCTGTATCTCACCTCAGAAATTGTCCCTTTTGTCTTCAGCTGTCAAAGATTTGGTTGGTATCCTCAAGATTCTTCAATCTGGTCTGTCTTTGGATGTTACCGTACTCCTGTGTGCTCAGGTGTTAATCAGATACACCGGCCAAAAAAGCCCAGGAACACAGGCACTGCAAGCAAATGCTAGAGCTTCTTTGCTCATCCAGCCAAGTCATAACCACACCCTCATGGTTCCACAGGAAGGGTTTGAACAACAGATGTCCCACGTTCCTGCTCGCATTAGTTCCTAAGCAGACACACAGATACCTTGTGATGGTGTTAATGTTTTGAAGCTGTTTGTACCAGCAATCTCAGGAAGATCGTTTAAACAGATATTTTCACAAATTTCATGGAGCTTGTTTTACCTGAACTGTCACATTTTGGTAATTCAAACTTTCAGCTTGCTGAACTCAGGTGCCTTTTTTCTTTTCATACAGCAGTATGGTCTTTCTGTCCCTGGATAGATCTCTTTCCCTCACCATCTTTCACTTAACCTTTTCTTCATTTCCTGACCAGCATATAAGCAAAAATACAGAACTACTGGATTAACAATGAGACAGTCTACATTACTTTGCTGCCTTCTATGGAAATATTAACTAAAGAGACAAATCTAAGATCATAATTACATAGCAGCAACAGTAAAGGAGGCAGTGCCTGAACTGGCTGCATTAATTTGACTTGCCAAATAGTATTACCTAATTTGCTGATATTTTGAAACCAAAGTTTTCTGTTAGCCACTGCCAAACTCATGATCCAGAGGAAAACTGCCCATTTAAAAACATCTGCCTTGTACACCTTAGTAAATGGGAATACTGAAAACCTCATGCCCTGCAACTTGTTAATGTGATACTCTGGCATTACAGAGTGAAAATACTTTGACAGCTTTAATGTGTCCTTTTCCAGTGTAATGACTTGGTGCTAAAAAATGAATGTTTTTCTACAACATGATCCCTCAGCTCCTAACAGAAGATTTCAGCTCATTTTACAACACCTTATGAAGCATCTTCCTTGTTATAATGTGACAATGGCACTACTGAGCTCAACAATTTGAGCCTGAATGTACCACTGCAAGACAGAAAAAATCTGAAGAGGCAATTCCACCTAGAACTATGCAGCAAATGCATAAGAAAGAGGGAGAAGAATGATTAAAGATGCATTAGCACAGTCTGACAAACAAGGCCCTTGACAAAAGAACCCTTGGTGCTCTGGTAGAAGGGGAACAGCAGCGATTATCTGAGTGAGACACAGCCAAAGAATCTGAGCGGGTCTAACGAAGTCTCACATTTTGAAATACTTGAAATGAAAATGTGTCTGTTCAGACAAAGTCAATTCTAAACAATCTCACTATAAAATATATCACTTCTGAAAAGCTTTTAAAGCCTAGGAAAAAATGCTCTTTTCCTAATTACCCAGCCCAAGTATTAAGTTTGGCATGTGGAATAACCAAGAATGTGTTACACGTGACCCAGGTACTTTCATTTCAGATAAATTAACATACAACACATGGGTTCAATGCCTCATGCTAGCTCATAACACACCACTTTGCTAGCAACTTGTGTGTTTGGTCTCAACTCCTAATCGGGAAAAACCCAACCACAGACACCAGCAGTTAGTGAGATTTTGATTCAGCCCAGGCCAGATCCCTAATAATTAGTGTGCCTTCAGAGGGAAACAGCTGCTTGGATCTTTTCTTTTGGTGTGGACTGATCTTGGCTTCCAAACTACCTTTAGAGAGACTGCCCCAAGGAAAACATAAGTAAAGCCATATCTGTATTTGACATTTTAAACCTCCTTTTTTAATCTCAGTTCTCCCATGCACTATTTTCAAAGAATAAACACCACTTTGAATCTCCTCTGCTAAACAGACCAAGCCATTTTCTGTTTTGCAAAACTGCAGGAGAACCCATATGTGGCCTCATAAAATGACTGGTCCCTTAACCTCTATCCATGTGATGGAGCATTACAAGCACCTGTACACTGGTTCCTAACATATTTGGTAGCAACTTTATTACCGTTTGACAGCCTTAATTTACGTCTCTGGACTCGCAGGAAGGAATGCATTACTGATTGCTGAACCAAGTTAACCAGTTCTCCAGAGTCTCAAAATGAAATTAAGACTTATTAAGATTCAAATTGGGAAAGACACCTGCTTTAAAAACGTAATCTGATGAGTTTCTATAAAGATCTAAAGTACACATTTTTTTAAAAAGCATACATTTTACATCTGGTTTGAGGTTTGCAAATTGCCATATTAAGCTATCACTTGCTTTTGCACAGTGCTTGGACCCTTCAGAACAGTAAAAAAATACCTGTATACACAAGGATGGAATCGTTCTATTTTAAACAGAATGCAGTATTCTTTCAGCTTTGGTAAATCTGAAAATCTTCTTGCCCCTTCAGTAAATCAGCAGTGTGCACAAAGCTGCACTGAGTGCCCCCCTCGGTACAGAGAAGCAGATCCGTGCAGATTGCCAGCCCCCGTCATTAGTAAGTTCTGCATCGTTTACTTGTGTTTCCTACAGAATTAGCTTGCAAAAGGCGTGGGAGATTTCAGGAGTGATGAACCACCACAGCTCCCCTGGTTCTGCTGCAGTGGATGAATGCCCAGCACCCTGGCATGTCTCACAGGGATGTGTAACCAAACTGATCGGGATATTCCTGAGGGAACCCTTCATTAAATCCTAGCCATTTATAACACTAACTCATTACAAGAAATAATTACCATAGCAACCACTGCACACCAGGCATTTGCTGGCACCAGCAGCGAGTCTTCTGTGGGGAGGAAGTGGGAAGGAAACGAGTCAAAACAAAAACTTCTACACAGGTTTGGCATAGTCAGTCACAACTAGATTGCTTCCCTGTATTTTATTTTCATCAAAAGACCATGTCCTATATTAAGAGACTGTTTCAAACAAGCAGCAAACATTTTAGCATTTAGGAATACAGCATAGTGTGTCAACATTTCACACAGCATTGTACCAAAGCCCTTTGGTGCTTTTACATACAACTCCAATCCTTCTGATCTCCCTTAGAACACCAAGGCAAGCGGGGCTGCAGCTGAAGATATGAGGAACCTGGGTTTGTTTGGTTTTTCCTTTTCCTCTCTGTATCAGAACGCCGATGTTGTTCCCATTTAAACCTAGACACTCAAAAGACATTTAGCTGTGTTTAGTCCCAGTACCTTAGAGGACTCAGTCACAGAAAACAGAACACAATTTCCCACCCATAAAAATGGAAGTGGCAGTGCCCTAACTGCTTTATCGCAAACGTACTGTAGACTGTTACATCCTTAGATGCTCAGAGCAGTGGAACCACACAACAGATGATAAAGACGGATATAGAACGAGGGCCAAGAGAGTCGTACAAAAGACAGGCTGAGGGAGTTCAGATCTAGACATCTTTCCCAGTGTGAAAAACAGAAGCAGAGATGCATTGGGGACAGCTCAGTTGCCTTAAGCTACCTGAGCCATCATCAGATGATGATAAAATGCTTAAAGATAAGCCTTTATGCTCCTACAGGACTTACCGAGAGCTTTTTCATTATCTCCCAAGGCCAAAATCTGTTTCCACTGGTCAGGATTTCAAAGACTGCAAGACCAACTGTGCAAGGCCAAACTCTAATACCTTGTGAGGTAGCTAATGTGTGCAAAGAGACCTAGACAATTTTAGCTGACCAGTTAAGGTTCCATCTGTTGTTTCTAATGCCTAGTTGTCACAACAGGGAGCAAGACCTGGGACTTGTGAGGATGGTGTTTATCATCTGCATCATCCACAGTGGAGTGGAACCGCTCAGCTGAAGGTTGTCCAGCCAGTTCAAACACATTCTTACACTTTGCAATTGTGAGGCTTAGCAAAATAACTCTGGAGTTTCTGGCCTCTGAAGGCCTGGAAAATTGTGTTTCATTGGGAAGTTTTACAATATCAATTACAGATTTCAAAGAGCAATAAGGCAAAAGGTTCTGCCCCCTTCTGAGCTCCTCCCCTTTGTTAAGCTTTCCCTTCCTTTCTACAGGAAAAAAAATCACTATTATTTTACTTTACAGGATTAAAAAAAGCAAGAAAGTGAAACCCTGGGGGCTGGGAGACTTGGACTTTAAAGGACTCTGTAATGAACTATTTCATGGTAGTTAATCACTTTAATAGTGCTTCCTTTCCTCAATAAAAGTTTCTCTGCCTGTACTCTCTAAGTGATCTCCAATCCTTCTCTAATACAATGCCTAGAGGGTTAGAGTGTGTGCCAGCTCTGGAACATTGGCCTGAGCAAAGGGCAAAAATCCCTTACTCTTCTGGCTGATTCTTTTCTGAATTCATTCCAGAATTATCACCACATTTTAACTCCACTGCCATGCAGAACATGCTTTTACTATCAGTTACAACAGGCTCTTACTGTACTACTCTTCAGTCATTAGCTTTCCATTTTGTATCTGGGTTTGTAGTTACTTTTCAAAAACGCATTATTTTTAAAAAACTTTGGATGAAAACTGGATTTCTTTCATAACTGTAACTTTTTATTTTGGAAAAATAAGCTTGGGATAAAAAACCAGAAAAAAGGATTTGAGACCCACTGCAATGGTTTGGGGAAATAGGAGAAAGAAAGGAGAAAATGTCTTATGAGTTTTGATCTTCCATCTTGCTGCCAAAGGAGATGAGAGTCCCAGTAAACTGCTGTGTGCACCTACCCAAACCTGATCATCAGTGCTTTTCTGCAATGGGAACGAAGGATTCCTGGTAGTAGTGGGGGCTCATTGACCTCTTTTGACATCTGCCTGACTCCCCTTCTGCAGTGCTTGGTTTGTACACAATATAAAGCACAAGCTTTCAGGCATTCCTCAGTATTAATGAACAATTAACACTGTGTCTCTTTAAGTCAGTGATTAACTGAGGGGTTCCTATTTTCAAAATAGTTTCTTTTAAACTATGTCTGCCTTCAGTCCTATTTTAAATACAACTTTTAGTTTATTATCCCAGTGGAATAAGTGCATCTCTTGTCCACATTGAAAAGAAGCCATTTTCCTTCGAACACTGTAAAATATCTGTTCACATAGAAATAAACACTGAAACTTAGAGCAATGTCTTTGCCTCCACAACCCCTTCCTCTCCCCACATTTGCTTCTTGACAACTACTAACAATAAATGTAAAAGTAATCCTAGTTTTTATTTGAAGCTATTTCAGCTTTAAAAGAACCTTCCAAAAATGATTGAGGCTATGATTTAAACCCATAGGTAACCCCTGAAATCTGCTTTGAATAGCAACAAATGCCTAACAATATCTTGAGCGCTTGTAGCGAAGAAATCTAATCTCGGAACTCCTAAAGGTCAAGATTTACTGCCTGGTAATATGGCTCAAGTGTAAATGCTCTGTAATGCTACAGCAGGTGATTGCTTTGCTCTCTAGACAGTGTCAATTTTGCCCAAGTAGCAGCAGATGTGTCTAGCATTAAGCCCGAATGGTGTCAAGGGCCCTTCTTGAACAGAACTGCTTCTCAGAGAAACTGGTCCTAAAGCCCCAGTCTATTAAGACCATACCCAAAAGACAGACATTTAAAACTTAAAGGATGCTGGAGAATCGAGGTGCTTTAGAGCTCTAATGTTTCACAGTCCAATATCCTGGGAGAAGAAACTCTCTTGTGATACAAATGCATATCCTCAAATCTCACAAGCCTGCCAGTGCAGCTAAAGTAACTTACATCAGAAAAGTATTTGGCTCCGAATATTCTTCATTCCAACCTTCTTCCTCCTGAATCTCCTCAGTGAGGTGCTGCCATGGTGTCACAGTTAATGTCACAGTGCTCCCACCCGGGGTACTCCTGCATCCCCTGGCTCCCTTACCCAGGCCATTTATGCCCAGTACCTATGGCAGCTATGCCATCCTACCCTAAATGTACTTTTTGAAATAATTCATCATGGCTCTGACTTCTCCAAGCTACAGAGACACAAAAATCAAAGACTTCATTACATTAAATACTGCCTATTTTGTTATGATACATTCTAAGTCCAAGGATAAGAACATAGGGAAAACTGCATTCCATTTGCAAATAAAGAGCAACAGTCAGTCTGCAGAGGATCCAGTGCACTTTAGTTCTACTTACATAAAAGAAGCAACACAAAATGATTCCAAAATCAACAGTGGAAGTTCCTCACACACTTTCCCATATCGACACTTGTAGCTGTGTAGCAAAGCAGGCTGGACCCTTTCCCAGCAGAACTTTTATCCAGCTGTTGATAGCCCTTCCCACCTTGGTGCTGCTGAGCACAGACACTCCAAAGGCCTCAGGAAACATAAAACAGGCCCACAGTGTTTCTCATGTCTGCAGTCTCTAAAGAATATTCATGGAGAAGCTTAGGACAGCTTGAGGGCCAGCTGAAACCAAGGACAGCATTGCCCACGCGTCTGAATTTGGTCTTACTTGCATAAGTTTTCCTTCCATGCCTTGGTGTGGACAGATGATACTTCTGAAAGAGATGATACTAAATACCTGTACCTGGGCTGAACAACATGGAAACAACTTGGCTGCCAAAATGGAACTTAGTCTGTTGAACAGGAATTTAAATGCGATATTCTCTACTTGTTACAGTGATTAAGTTGCCCTGCATAACTTGAGATTTTCTGGTTTTCCTCCAAGAACATTTAGAAAAGGTTTTTGTAGGATTCATGATTATATGATTAATATGTAAATCATACTGTATGATTCAAACATGATTAATAAATATTTTGGCAGCTGTACAATTACACAGCGTGTATTCCAACAAATCATTTAGCCCATTCTCTGATTTTACCCAGCTAAGAATTTTTTGCACTTCACATAACACAGTTTCTCAGTTGGGGTTGCGTTGTGCTGACTTGGCATACACACAGTTGACATCTGTAACCTTTATCTATAGATACTTAAGAGACCTAGTAGGCTTTTACACACCAGTTTTACCTGCAAATCAGTATTTCAGTGACTGAGATCTTTAGAGAAACATTGTTTCTGCAAGTCTGAACCTTGATTTCAGGCTTCCCAAGAGCAGAAAATAATCTCTCCCTCAAATGAAACTTTTCATGGAGGGCAGTAAGCAGCCTTTAGAAAAAGCTCTGACAGACTCAGACTCTTGTTTATGTACAGAAATCATACTGGGACAACTTTAAAAAATCAATGTAAAATCCTAGTGCAAACAACAGAGTTTAAAATTAATTACGTTGGCTGAGTTTCTGGCTCTAAATCATACGAGTAATTTCACTTGTGCTACCAGAGTAGGCATTCCTGCCAGACCTCACTGGGAGCTTACTCACCTATATCATTTGAAGTAATCCTTTTGAGATCTTATTTATGGATGCATGGAAAGCACCATGCCATCCAGCCCCACGCTGGGCATGCTGTCATTAAGCATTGAATGGCAGCAAATGCAATTTAACTTCTCTGAACAGCATCATTTGGAATAGTCCCAGGAAAACCCATTCTAGCTGCATCAGATATGTAAGTATTTACAGAGCTCTTTGTAAACATACTGCAATTAAAAACATTTAATAGAGAACAAACCCACTTCACCATATGGCAAATCATCTTCAGTTAAGGCAAGAGAGCCTTAGTGTCTGACAAAGAGGGCAAGGGAGACAGACTGTAAATTCCAAAGACTTGACAGAAAAGGGGCCCCCAAAATAGCTTATCTATGTTGGAATTATGACAATGACATAGAAAAAGTAGCCCCAGGCCTCAAATCTTTGCCATGGGATACAAAGACACCTGTAAAAATCCCTGTGTAGGACCAACATATCTTATATGAAAAGTAATTGCTTTAAACAGCAGGAAGTGTGAGGTGCAGCATTATCCCAGAATATCACAACCTGTTAGTGCTGTCAAGAACTGCATCAGGAGATTAATCTCCATCTACACAAGGCTTTCTCTCAAGATAAAAATTCACATGCAAAATCAGCATGGAGGGAAAAGGCTGACAGTGGAATGGAAGATATGCCTGATTCCTGTTGCAAAATTCTTGAAGTCCTCGTTCAGGATACATTTGGTACAAAGTAATAAAAAGATGACTCAGAAGATTTAACCAAACTCTGGAAATTTCTCAGAAACACAGATTTTTCCAGACAAAGTATAGATTTGATTTTTTTAAAACACAGAAATTTGATATGGCCACTTAAAGAAAATAAATATTCCTCTTCATTTGCCACCAAGTTGTGTGCTGGAGTCCCCAGTTGCGTGCAGAGCCCCTGAGTGACCCTAGCTTTTCAAATCAGGTCTCATACAAGTTGAGAAGAGGTTTTCAGGGAGGAAATGGGATGTTTATCATTCCCTGAAAACTGCTAATGAACAGCAACACCTAAAATGATAGAAATCCTAGGCCTTTGATTACTGCAGTACAAAATAGCTTGGGGACCAGGTAACAGCAGCTCCAGCAGCAACAGCTCTCCCTCTGTGCCACAGAAAGCAAACATCTGCTGCACAGAGAGGGATCACCAGGAGTACCAGGATTCAGTCAACTTCCAGAACTCCCTGGGGCAGAGACTCAGAGGATGAGCTTGGTAAGAGTCAAGCAGGGATGGCCAATGCTTTCCCGAAAGTGCTGTAAAATACGCAGAGAGAACAACAAGAGCTGGAACAAGCAGGGCCTAAGCCAACAGAGGGAGAAGCCGCCTCACTTCATCCCCATGCTGGCCCACCCTTGTGGAATTTGTGAATCTGCAGAGAAGCATATCTGAATGCACTTGGAGTAAGGCTTGGCACAGCCAAGAACACTCCTCCAGAAGCCCGGCTTAGAACCTGCAGTGATCCTGGTGATCAGAAGTACCTGTAGAGTCCATTTTTTATGTAACTTTTAACAGGATGTCAGAGTTGTCAAATGGCTCAGAAGCACCTGAGTAGTCTTCAGTGGATTAAATGCTTTCATAACAGGTTGAAGTTGAGTGACATTTTTAAGCTTCAATTTGTCCTAAGTGAACCAGTATGCAAAACTAATGAGATCATAAATTTTTCCTCCAGTTAATGTACTAGGTGGAGGATGGAGAGCAGAGAGAGGCAGGAAGATGAGAGGCTGCCCAAACTCATGAACTTGATTAAACTAATGTAATCTGCAACAAGAATAAGACCCACAGAAGCAGAGCCATTATTCACTGGGCTACAGTATCCCCACCGAGGATACAGCCTTCAGCTGCTCTGCCTGCCCAGGGTCCAGACTAACCCAGTGCTTTTAAAGTTACAGCAAGAAACTGAAACACAAGGTTGTTTAACAAGAAAGCTGCATGCCTTTTTTTTAAGGTTCAGTAAAATAACGTGCTGCTGTCACAACCCAATAACTGCAATGTTCTGTGTATCATCTTTGTAAAGCCATAGGAACAGTTTGGCAATGGCTGTCACTGCAGGAGGGCCAGCAGGTTACATGTGTGCACCACCTGAATTGCTGCTGCTGCAACTGCAGCAAACAAAATGCACAAAGTGTCACTGCAAAAAGCAACATAACCTTATACCTTATCTCTGTCAGCAGATACCACACATCAACAGAGACAGACTGAAGAAACAGCAGGTAGATACAGAAGAAACTCATTCGGAGTGCAACGCTTCAGCTACTGTGTTACAGTAACCACATGTATCAGAGCATGAGACCATCTCGCCAAAGTTCTTGCTGTTTTTAGTCCTTGTAACTCTCATTTGAGATGAATGATTAGCATTCTCCAACCAAAGGTACTGTTTTGATTATGTATACATACCCAGCCCAACTTACCAAAATTAAACCCATGCATATGAAATTGCTTATTATGAAAATACCTTTTTTTTTTTTTTTTTAATGTACTTAGTACAAAATGGCTACTTGCAAACTAACTGCTTATTTCAAAATTCAGGTTCAGTAAGACCAAACCTTGGCACGTTTGTGAAAAGGCATCCACCAAAATCCTGTCCTTTCCTGGGGGCAGAAGTACCAAGCACTGCCTCGAGACCCCCTGCTGCCAGACGGGAAATGGACTGGCATATTGCACAAGGTGTGTTGTAGCTGCTGGGAGACAGGGACATGCAGGCACTTAACGATCTCTCTGCCTTGTAGTTTAGCTTGGAAACTCAGCAGCCCTTGGAAACCCTGAGTGTCCAAGTTGGGACTTGCTTTACTCGTTTAGGGGTTCCTCCCATCTTACCAGTCATGGAATAGAGTAAATCTTATGCATGGTGCAATTGTGGTGTTATTCACACGGTGCTTGGGGAGGATGATCAGGTTTTGGGTTCACCATGTGCAAGAGAAACACAAGATGAGCAAACTCCACGCTGTTTGAAAGTTAATCCAGTTTCCCCAAATATTCCAGTATAGGCTCATGCTAATTAAAGTGGAAAAAGTCACATTTACTCACTGCAACATCATCTCTTTGCACTTCTTCCTTAAGGGACAGTCAGGGTAACAAGTCACAAGGAAGCTGGAATTCCCAACCAACCTGAATTGAATACTTAGACCTGTAGGTCTGATCACAAGAATCACTTTTCTGAATCCCTTTCAACAGATTTATAACACCTCCTGTATTTCTTATATTTCTTTACAAATTTCTTCTTTCCTTTTCACGGCTCAGTACTGAAAGAACACTACACAGCACTCTCTTCAGCTGCTGCTTCTTTCCCTGCTGGTTAACACTGGTTTGAATTTCCCTACACAACAAGGTTTGTGTGTCTCAAATTCATAGTTAAGACTGAGAAAGGAAAGTCCATTGCCTGGCAGGCAATCCTAGAGCACAGCAAACCAGATCAGTCCCAGATTCTTTTATGAATTCTGCTAAATGGGATACAGCAAGGTTCTCAAATCTAAGCTCCAGCCTCTGTGTCTCAAATCTTATTTTTTCTTTTAGAAAACCAAGACATTTTCATAGTGAAGTTTGTTTTCAAAGGATTACATTGAAAAACACAAGGTACTCAGCCTTCAGCAATGTGGGCAAAGTTCTTAAGAGATGAAGTTAAGGCAATAATGTTAAGGCAACAAGATTTTCCAGGGGCTAAAGCCAGACTAGAACATACTGCTATTGATGGATGGTATTTGGTAGCCTTCACCTCCCCCATCACCCAACAGATAGGATTTCACATTCTTCACATTGACACAATTCTTACCTTAAACACACCCTTTCCCTGAGAACACCTCAATTCTTACATTGTTCATCTGCAAATCATCTCTTTGCCTTGTGCTGTGCACCACTGGCTGTTAAGGATTGGAAGGAGACCAGCCTATTTCTATTATATCCTTGGATTTGAATTACGGAAGTGTTATAACTCCCAGCATGCGACCACAACTGAAATGAGCTAGTCCTTAATTAAACAGAGGTTGAAGCTCATTGTTTAATTAAACAGATGTAAGTGCCTAATCATTCAACTATTCCAAGCATACACTGCCTATCATTTAATCTCCCCACCCACACAATGAAGGCACAGCTCTAAGACTTCACTGCAATCAAACTATTTCCAACAAGCCAGCCTATGCTTTCAACAGAAAAAAGAAATTTCCAAGGACTGGATAAACATGTAAAAGAAGAATGAATGCGAATTTACTGAGAGAGCCATTTCCAGTAAAGTGTGTGTGAAATGAGAATCTCTCTATGGAGCAGGAAATAGCCCTGCATCACACCCACGTCTTGATTTTTCTGACATATGAAAGGCTTTACAACACCATGAATGCCTTTCAAACAACACTGTTGCAACGTAGGATACTGCATAGATCCTTGTTTGGGCAAAGGGGATGAACTTTCCTCAGAACGCTTCCAGAAAGCCTGGGCTGTGTGTGCGCACATCCAGGCAATGTCTCGATGATCTACGACGGGAACCGACCTACAGTGCTACAGACTCTGCCTTGTGTGTTCCAGGGGAGATGCCTGACATCAGAGAAGGAAAATACTTTCCTATAGATCCTTTTTGTGTAGCAGTCGTAAGATTGCTACTTTCTGAAGCAAAAGAGTTTGTCTGAAAGGAGTTTGCTGCGTGGAGGGAAAATCAAAACTGATAGGTTGGGCAGTCAGCTTTTTATCCAAACCTAACAGATCCAATTCTTTATGAGGAAAGCAGAGGGAAGGAGATTGACAGATTTCTCCGGATTCCTCAAGCCATCTGGCAAAAACAGGATGGATTCCATCAGGGATTAAAAAACATAGACAGGGAATCTGAATTATAATATTTAGCAGTGAAAGGAGCCTAAGACATAGGCAGAGAAGATGCAGGTACGGTCCATGTTCAACAGGAGAGTCACCACAGAAGCACCCTCCTGACTTTGTGTCCAACCACTTGTTTCCACCCCTTGTCCCAGTGGCTGCTGTCCTCTCAGGCTGCACTATGGCGTGCACTGGGGATGGCAGTGTGACAGAGAGTAGCCCCTTGCCTCCCTCATCCAGTGATTTCAATGTCAAACATGGGGTGCCAGCTGATATCCCAGCACAGGAGCATTTGTTAGCTGGGTCGGGTTTGGCTGAAAATAAAAGTCACTGGCCCAGACCAGCAAAGCACAGAGAAAGTGAAAAGATGAGGAAGGTGTTAGGGATTGAGTTGGTTTCTTAGTTTCATAAGACAAATCCATGCCGACTTAAGAATGTACATCATATTATTTTTATTGTTATCATTATTTCAAATGGCAGCTAATTTTTAGGGATTTAAAAGTGAACAATCAAGTTAATTTCTGCAGGGTTGTTCAGAGAACAGAGGAGACAGCAGCCTCACCATAGCAGTAACAAGAGGCAAAAGTGGAAGAAAAAGAACTTCTCAGATGAGCTTTACCAAAGGCTTCATACTGCAGACCTGCCTGTGCCCAGCATTAGCACCTTGACCTGAAGGCTCAGTGTTTTCCTGGCTGCAAGTACCCAAGTTTTAACTGAGATAAACATGTGGACTGTTCACTGTTTCCTTCAAGAAGAGGCAGGATCAGATGTTTTCAAGGGAACAGAAGTCACTTATTTATAGTGTCAAGCCAGTGGCCTGACAGAGACTGGATGTCTTGACAATCCAATAGTGAGCAAGGCAGACAACCCCATACCAAGGAGAATGTGCAAGGACTTATCACACCTGGAAGGAGGGAATCTTTTATACTCTTATTGCCCAGATAAGCAGCCCAGACTTTAGCCCTTACAAGTGTGTGAAAATTGTCTGAACTTTTACAGATACCCAGCTATGAAGCTGAGTACTGAAAAAGCACAAGACACACTTGCAGCAATTACTTTTCTGAAACTACACATCAGGTGAGAAATAAAAATATGGAAACTGTTACATGGGGGAGAATCAAAGACGTTTGAAAACAAATTGTTCTAGCTCAGCTTTTCTGTTCCTCAGTGGTAACAGGGTCACACTTGCTGGCATGAGTCTTTCCACAGGAGACCAGATAATTTTGAATAGGTTTCAAGGTGAATACTACAATGCAATCACATAGGTTTTTTTCCCATCTGTATCACCTTCATAGGGAAAAAATGTACCAGGTAAGAATTATTCCACAATGGTAAATTTGCAGTCTTTGTGTTGGGTTTTTTGCAGACTGTAAAGTAAAAAGAAAAACAGGAATTTAAACTTCCTATGAGCCACTGCTAACAAATGACCGTGTGCTGCCACTAACGTTGCAAAGTGACAGGATTCCTGTTGTTAAACTTGATGAGCAGCAGCATCGCCAAGGAGCGCGTAACAACCAGTGAACTTTTCCACAAAGACACTTTGCTTCCCATAGATCTCCATACATAACCTTTACTGGTCTCAGTAGGATCATTACATCCATTAGACTGTGGACTCAGCACTGCTTTAGCTCTTAAGTTAATACAACTGAGACTTTTTTTTTTACTTTCCTATTGGGAAGTAGCATGTGCAATTTTAGTGATTTCTTAGATCATTCTATAAGTAAATCAAATATTCTTTCAAGCCTAGTTATCAAAATTGTATCCTTTGATACTACATCCTCCATCAAACTGCAGTAATCCAGATCAACACATTTTAAACCTCTGCTATCTCTCCTAATATCATTCTAGCAGATAGAGTAATTAAATTTGTACATTTTTTTTAAGTCCTACTCAATAAATCTGAATAAATTAACAACGCATTACTAAGGCTGCTACATTAAATTTGCATAGTGCATTTAATGAATATGCAACTGCAAGTGAAAAGGTCTGCTACTGTGAACCTTCCACATTAGCATAACTACTTCCAGCATGTTTCTTAAATAATGCACTCATTTGCACATCACTGACTTGGCTAATTCTGACTTCAGTCAGGGTAGCCTTGTAATTAAGACTCTTGCTTTAATTTTTAATGAAGTTTATGTTACATCAATCCTGACAGTAATGAGGGGACATGGAAACAAAAAGGCTGCTAATAATTAAATTCACAAACCAGTTTGAGGGATAATAATTCCTGAGGAGAAATTACATGACTAATTATTAATTAAATATTCATACTATTGCAGGGCCATCTCCCTTAACTGCTCCTTCTTGTTGGTAATAATGCTGAGATGTGGATGCCTCCTGCAACCATTCTGATTTTAAGGTCTTTGGTTAATTTTAGTGCACCATTAATCAATATGACACAAAAAATAAAATTGCTTTAATTGGTATCACTTTATTGTTTCTAAATATTACTACAGTTGGTTTAGTTGTGTAGAATTAATCTAGTTAGTCGGTGCCCATTTTATGGCAACATAAATCCAGTTTATATCCATAAACTTCTAATGGCAGGACAACTTGACCTTTTTTTGTAACATTACTGTTTACAGATAATTACACCAACTCTTTAAAAGGTTGTTTAATAGCTTTGCATTCATCATAGTAAAAGGAAAAACATGCGTATTATTTAACTCCAGACTGTTCTAAGAAGGTCTCAAAGACCCTAATTTACCCCTGCTGAAAAGTAAGCAATATTAATTTGTGTATTTTTAAGAAATCTATGAGAGCTTTTCCTCAAATGCATACAAACAGATCGAAAGTATTTGTGTATGGATCTCTATTCATCTTTCACACATTTTAGATGACATATATAACAGAATAACAGCCCTTCAATGACATCTTTCACGGAAAAGAAGATGACAGTATGTGGCTTTTCTATCACACAGGTCTTGAATTGATAGTCTTCCAATCTCTCATACATAAGTACCATAAATTCACATAGGAATTAGCCTGATTAATCCTATTTAAATGTCAACATTTCTATCAGCCAGGATTCTGCTTACTGAAAGTGTCGTAATAAACCTTTAGGATTACACGTTTACTAAAAGAAGTTCAGTTTGTAGGAAAGTTTAGCAGAAGGAAAGAAATTCCTTAAATGAAGCTTATTAGTCACCAAACTCAGTTGGACTATGAATTTGTTTGAAAGTGTATGTTAGTGCTTTAAAGAGAGAGTATTTTGCATAGCATAAAATTGATTCTCAAATTATTAAAAAGACATAAAGCATGTCCTTTTATCCTGAAGGGGCATTTGGAAATTCTGAACCAGGGCAAACATTTCATTTTTCTAATAATTCAAACCAGTTGATTCATCAAAGTGAAACAAGTCCATCACCATACATGGGGCAATGATTCCCTTTAGCAAGCACTTGTCACATTACTACAATCTGACAGGTTTGTAGGGCATTATTACTAGCTCTGATTTGTACCACTCTATCCCTTTTACTAAATCTTAAAAATCTTTTTAACTTTTCTTTTTTCCTCTACTCTCTTAAACTAACACCTGAAGGCAATTTAAATATACCACTCCATAATGAAATAGCACTTTCATTCTCTCTAGAATTAAGATGTCATTATCAACCATCTGTTCCTGGTCCTGCTCTCTATTTCTTCCATCAAAGAAATAATTCCAGGCATGAAACACCTCATTGGAGCAACAATCACCTGAAACTGCTGGAGTCCTGCAATATGAGGGTGGGTCCAGCTTGCAGGGGATATAGCAAATGAAGAAACTTTTTTCAGGTAACTTGGTGTCACTTTATGCAGCAGGTGAGGACAATTCCTACTGGGTCTTTCTCTCCATTCCCTGTCCCTACAGGCAGCACCATTGCGTTGCTACCTGTGCTCCCAAGGGTGCAATACCTGGTACATGGGACAAAAGGTATCCACAGTGTCCTCAGGTCAAAGCCCCAGTTTAAGGGCCAAAGATACAGGGCTCACACTGAGCCATCTCAATGGAGTTCTTGGATTCTGAACTAGGATTTCATGGTAGGAGTCGGAAAAGCAAAACTGCAGCTGAGTTTCTCTGAACATCACCAGCAGTTTTATGGTTTTACACACACAAGCTGTGTGTAAAATTTGACATGATTTGCTTTCACAAATCTAACATCCTTCTGCAACAGGATAACCACCCCGTGGGAGGGAGAACCAAAAAGAAAAGGCAAACTTCATGGGTTGAGACAGAAATGGTTTACTAACTAAAACATAATAGAATATCATAATCATAACAAAAAGGAGGGCTAGAGAGAAATAAAACCCAAGAGAAAGAGCTGATGTACAGAACAGTTGCTCACTACCCGCTGACAGCCAGCCTGTCTCTGAGCAGCAATCAGCGCTCCCCAGCTGACTCTCCTCAGTTTGTGTGTGACATTCCACACCTTGGAGCACCCCTTTGGCCAGTTCGGGTCAGCTCTCCCAGCTGTGCCCCCCACCCAACATCTTGTGTACCTGCTCCCTGGCAGAGCATGAGGCACTGGAAAGTCCTTAATTTAGTGTAGACATTACTTAGCAACATCTAAAACATCGGTGTGTTATCAACATTACTCTTGTACTGAATCCTAAGCACAGCCCTGTGCCAGCTACTAAGAAGAAAATTCATTCTATATGAGCCAAAATCAGGACAAGAGCGAACTCTAAAATGGGTAGAAAATCACCCTCAAGAGCAATTCCTGGTGTTCCACTGTCCAACTCCACTGTCGGGTTGGGCTCTCCATGCTTCCATCCTGCGTTAGTATCAATCCCTACTTTCACTGCTGACTTGGATGACAAGAGAGTATGCTTATAAATCAACTGCAAGGTCGGAAGGATTGTGAATGTTCTCAAGGAATAGAATTCAAAGTAATCTTGCAGATAAGAAACACAGAGACTAAATGGAGATAAGCCCAGAGGAAGACAACCAGATATAACATAACATTAGAGCAAGCAAATCCCATTGGGGAAGCTGAAACAACTGGGGTTCTGTTTGTCCCATAGAAGAGGTTTCTCACAGGAGAGGAATAAAGCCTGCTACTAAGGAAATTATTTTTCCCCACATCCATGATGATGGTAATAAGAGAAACTAGTCATGTACTTCAGCAGTAAAATTAAATATTAGCATTAGCACTGGAATATGTTGTGCATCTTAATTATCTAGGTTTGAGAACAGTGTAGACAAAAATCAGTCAGGAATGACTTCTGTAGATCCAGACTTAGGGGAGAAGACAAGCTACATGTCTTCTTCAGGTATCCCAGTCCTGACTCTAGAATGAGTTCAGTTTTATGCAAAAGCTGTGGTGGTGTATGTGCCTGTCACTACACCTACAAATCCATCAGTACAACTGAATAACTACTAACCGAAACTTGAGGTCAGTTTTGGGGATTGAGAGGAATTAGAGAGTTTAAATGAGGCCTTCAGCTCCCTAAGAAGATAAAATTTTAAGTGTTGAATAGAAGAATAGAGATGACTCCCATTAGACATGGAAGTGAAAAGGATGAGGAGTGAGTTAGAATTGAAGGAAAGGGCTGAGGGGGGCTGGGCAGTAAAAGCTTCCTTGTGAACAGGACACAAAGAGGGCCAAGGATTGCTTGGTGACTCTGTTCCTTTTCTCTTCTGTTTGTGCTGTTCACCTCAGAAAGTGAAGTTCTTCACCTTGAAAGTTCAGCTCTTGAGTTGAAGAAAAAGCAAAATTCCAAGCAGCTCCCACCTTGCACTGCTGTGGGCTGCAGTGGCTCAGTGCTCCCTGTGACAGAAAGCACAGGCACGAGGTGCACCTGGAAATCCAGAACTGATCTGTGCACCACAGCTCGGGTCCCAAGCCCGAGCCCGGCCTCTTTGCTGACTTTGCCAGCGAAAAAATGACAGGTGATTTTGTGGAGACTCACCAGCATTTCCCTCCTCTACTCAAAATATATATGTTTTCAAATATTCTTGGGATTTTTTTGAAACAGTTTTGGCTTAGAGTGCAAAAAAGTATGTCAACTGACTCTTTGTTCTCCAGCTAATTTTATTTATGTGAAACAAAATACTTTAAAATAATAAGATGCAAATATTCAATTTTGACAAGGTTTGTTTGGTTTGGTTTTATGGGGTTTTTTTGTCTGTTTTTTAATTAGAGCTCTCTTCTCCCAAATATACCTCCATTAAAAAGAACACAGTTTTTGGAAAAAACATTTTCATAAAAATATCTTCCAACACACTAAACATTTACTAGAAGATTTTTACTACCCTGTACTAAGATTAGTAATATTTTATTTTGCACAAAAATTACTATAACTGAAATCTACTACTAATTTCATAATGAAATAATTTTTAGGTGGAGCCATGATGAGTTCTCCCAGTGTGAGAAGATACTGGCCTGATCCTACATGAAAGCAGCAACAAGAACGAAGACAGCAGATAGGATCCTCTGAAAACTATTTGGTAAGTGAATAATTATTTTATTATACTGCTTTTAAACAACAATTCAGCAAGAATGATTGGCTGAAAATATTTGAGTAGCAGAATGGTTTTTAAATTGAAAGAGTCTCTAGCCAGCTGGTTTTAGGCACAAACGTGCATAGCTTTCAGAACTAGTAGAAAATACAGGATCCTGCTAGCACTGAGGAGCACAAGTGGAATGTTAACAGTATGGACTGCAGAGTGACAGAGTAGGATAATCACGTTATTGTAAATCTAATGAAAGAAATGGCACATGGTACAGAAAATCAGCATCCAAACAATGCCACTTCAGCAATCAGCCCCTTCAAGCACCACCCTCCCAGGAAGTAATTCCATATAAAAGAAGTTTTTTATATGTTCATTTTTCAGCAGCCACCATGTCAGTTAAGCTGACATATTAGCATTCAATCCTGCAGGTTGTCAATATTTCCTAGAGCAAAGTGGCCTCGGCCACCTTGCCGGCCATCTGCAGCTACAGCATTCTGACCAATGTGGGAGCAAGGGCTCCAAGTCAGGGAGCCTAAGAGTGCCTGGCACAGGAAATCAGCTTGAGTCTGAGTGTCCCCTAATACGTTTCCCTTCTACAACTTCTCAGTTTTGGTAGTACCGTAAAAAGCAGAAGATGATGTGAGGGAACAACCATACTCATAAATTTGTGCCCAGCTCTTTTAGGAATATACAGACTCAAATTTAACATATGGACAAAATAGTCTGAAGACATGAGATGGCATTTTGGCACATAGAATTAATTATGATTTCATGGCTAATAGTTTGCGTGACCTATCCCTTCCTGATATGATGTATACTGCAATGCCTAAATATTGCTTTATCACCCTTGATACTACACCTGCAAAAGCCTACAGTCCATCAGACTGAGCATGCTGCTCAGGTGGTTTAGTGTTTTAAGACACACAGGTGATTTTGGAGATATACTTGGGCCATATCAATGCACATTCATTCGTCGGTGTCTAATATGCAGGAAGAATATGTAAATTACCTACTAGAAAGAAAAAATTTACGCAAAAATCCCTGTGCTGGTTTTCCTGCACTGTCCAGAAAAAGTTGAGTGCATTCATTCGAGGTGCAGAAGCTTAATAAAGATTTAAAGATAACATTGTTCTACTTTGAGGTGGGAGTCAAGTGAGAGAATATTTCTAAGGTAAGCTGGGCAACAACACTGCCAGTCATTTCTTCCATCACTTTTCCCAGCTATAAGCAAGAGGCAATGCAAAGGGACTCTAACAATGCCAGACAGCACCAGCCATACCCCCAAATCCCAGCTGCACTGCCTTTGTCTGCAATAGAGTTCATTTTCTTCACTGCAGCCCACATGGTGCTGTGCTTTGGATTTGTCACCAGACAGTGCTGATATCACACAGATGTTTTAGCTACTGCTGAGCAGAGCCTACACAGTGTCTGGGCTTTCTCCATTTCTCACTCTGCCCCTGCAGTGAGGAGGCTGGGGGTGGGCAAGAGGCTGGGAGGGGACACAGCCAGGACAGCTGACCCCAGCTGACCGAAGGGATGTTCCATACTGTACATCATGCTCAGCAGCAAAACTGGGGCAAAGAAGGAGGCAGGGGGGATGTTCAGAGTGATGGCACCTGTGTTCCCAAGTAACAGCTACATGTGAGGGCACCTTGCTTCTCTGGAAACAGCTGAACATGCCCGTTGACAGGAAGTAGTGAATGGATTCCTTACGTTGTGTTGCTTGCTTGGGCAGCCTTTGCTTAACCTATTAAATTGTCTTTACCTCAACCCACAAATTCTCTCACTTTTGTCCTTCCGATTGACTCCCCCACCCTACCGGGGGTGGCTGTGGGTGCCAGGCTGCCTGCTGGGGCTAAGCCATGACACCAGGCAGCACAAATCTGTATTTTGGCCATGCACAAGCCTACCTTTAGCCTGCTGGTGTCCGTAGCTGTGCAGTACAGCTGGCTGATCAAGTTTTTCGGTCTGTATTTACAAGAACTACAGTCCATCCCTCCGTGCAGAGCTGCCAAGACTTTTAACCCCCAATACACCAATTTCAGGTGCCTCTGCCCATTCCTCCCACTTCCTGACGTAAAATCCCAATCTTGCAGCAGTTCACTTTCTCACCCTACAGAACAATGTGGAAAGCACAGTGTGTCCCAAACACTTCTTCCGCCAGAATTTGGGTCCCTAGCAAGAATAAAATAATACTCTCCAACAGTCTCTTTGCTCACTGCAGACTCTGATACTGTCTGATAATGATAATTCAGTTTCTACTTATGACTATTTCCACAGTACTTTAGTGTTAAGATCTAATCATTTAAACACCTGATGACAATAAATGCAGGTTACTCACGCGATGTCTTCCCATTGTTTAAAATCCACAATTTCAGTAAGTGTTCCCAACATTTAATTTATTTCTCAAAACTGGAACAGAAAAATGACCCCAGGATCAAATGCAATAAGAGCTCTAAATCCACACAAGGAACTCATGGTTTCCGAGAGGACCTACATTAGTAGAGAAACGTGTTTGTGACCTGCAAGATGCAGATACTATTTTATAAATATAGTTTGATTTTTACTTTTTCAATCAGCAAAGCAGAATTTTCATCATACTTCCTATGAACTCAGTTTGAGTTTTGTTTTTTATAATTACAGCAACAACACAATGATGGGAATTTCTTTTACCCTTCAACATCATGAACTAGTCAGATGAGAACTTTGTATTGCATAATACATGATGCCCTGCCTTACATGTGATATGCTTTACAAAAATCTTAGTCTAATTGTAAAAGACTACTGTTACAAAATATTCTCATCACTGGCATGTTTAATTGAGCTCCTGAGAGGCAGTATCAGTAAGACTTAGGGATAAATAACTGGTAGTCCCATTGGTCTCACCAAGAATCCATTGATGTTTCATAAATCCTAGTCAGTACAAATCTAATTGAGTTACCATGCTGAATTAGCTTACATCTAAATGGCATTCATGTCTACAAATGGAATAATTAGAGGCTAGAAAATGGGGTATATGAAGTGCTATCCCAAGTGACAACAGCAAGACATTTGTATTCATTCAATCAACTGCTTTAAAAAAGCAGATGCAATACTTGATTTGGGGTTGATGACGAGACAGCGTTATTGAGTCTAGCAATGATATTAGACAGAGAATGTTAACTGCTTCTTCATATCCATCTGTTTATATTTATTCTAAGAGATTCTTCACTTTGATTCTTTCAGATTTTGCTTTAGGATACAAAGTCATTACATGACTACCATGACTACATAGTCCCTATTTTATATCTAGGGTAATGAAATCAGCTACGCTCATTAGTGCTCTTCTTTCCGCTACTAGAATTCTAAGATGAATAGAAAATAAATCAATAAATAACAGGGCTTCAAACAGAACTCTCAAAGCTACTAATATTTTTAGCCTCAGTACTGAAGGAGTCTTTTTAGATAGAATAAAGCAAATAGGACTGTTCATTTTGTCACCTTGCTTAGCCACTTTGTTCTGAGTACTAAATTAAATAAGATACTGTTACAGTCCCACTGGAGTCTGGTGTCACCCTGCCAGTGACACCCTGCATCACACACTGACATTTCTCGGATGCCACTAGTTGGCTGGTCCAGGCTTAGTTAAATACCATCTGGTTTTTTCAGGACAAATATAAAACATTGCTATCTCAAACTGTATATAAAACCTATTAAATTAGGATGAATCTTTGCAATGCTGGATAACAGATTCCTTTAATTCAGAAAGTAGTCTAATTTGCATGCATATTTTATTTATTACACCAATTAAGTTTTGCAAATAGTTTGCAATGAGGTCCCTATGACCTAATAATTCACAATTACTCCTGGGATATCCTGCCCACTTTAGCACGTTTTGAATAATATTGCTATCTCCTTGAGAAAATAATGCATTTTTTACATGATGAATTTATTAAGAGTGCACACACCTCTTTCTTAGCCAATTTTACTCTAGACAGGGTTACTGGAGCTACTTCATAGACCTTTGTCTTGTTGGTTAATGAATGCTTTCCTTCAGCTTTCTCTCTTTTCACATACTTGTCTCCTAAGCTCTTGTGGAAATCCCACATATGTACAACCTAGATGAGCACTCCAGGTGGTAACACAATATAAATGAATAATAACCATTTGAAGCTGCCAGGAAGAGATTCTCTTTCTGCTCCAACATTAAATAATGGAGAATAGTTGAAAATGGACATTGTAGGGCAAACTTATTGCAGTCTAACCTACCCAAGAATCGCAAACTTGCTTCAGATTTATACTGTGGAATTTAACTTCCAAAAAACTGCATCAGAAAATAAAAATTTGATAGTCACTTGTATCTATTCAAATAATGACAAGTTACATTGACTTAGTTTATAAAAACAAACTACCATATAGATTGCTTTTCTTTAATGAGCTTTATAAGGAATTTTAAATTAGCTGAGAGTATGAGAAAATGCTTTCTTTTGGTACAGTGTTCAAGAAAGCATTGGTATTTCCTTGTACTTCCCACATATGGCTTCCTCCCTTAAAGCATTCATCTAGTAATCTGCATTTCTATATTTTTAATTCCATTACAAACAAACGAAACTCTTTATAAGAAAGAAAATTTGTAGCTTGCAAAGACAGTTATGGAAGATTTTCTATTTGGTAAAAAATAAGAGAAAAAAACCCAGGCTTATTTTTCTTGTGACTTTCACATACAAACTTGAATATCTGACTATGTTTTTGGAGAAGGTGATTCCCATGGGAGTAGAAATCTGCTCAGGAAATTAGTAGCCTGCAATGGAATGTAATTTTCTTTTTAAACTGACTATACATAGCGATATAGATCATCTTGGTATTCCTACATCCTTTTTTTGAAAGCTTACTTGGACATACTCAGATAAAACCCTGAAACCGATATGTCATAGTGAAAACCCCACCTTCCTGCGTCCTTTCAGTACTTTTGCTACCAGGTGCTTTCCAACACTTGAGAATAGCACGGGGGAGCAGCAGAGGCCCCGAACTCCCTCATCCCACCAGCAGGAAGGCCGGAGCTGCCTGCCCACGGCTCCCAGCGCTGCCCAGGAGGCGCTTGGCTGAGGATGAGGGAGCCTCCCTCGATATTCCCTTTTCTTGGGTTTGACGTGCTCTGCTATCGCACTCTGCTCAAGTACAACACTGAACACGCGCTATTCTTTCCCAGAGCTAAGAGCTGCTAAATATTTGTGAGCACATCTCAGAGAACAGCGGCCTTTGTCAGAGTTCACACACCTCACCCCTCTCGCCGCAGGTGGCAGCTCTCTCCCTGCGGGGTTTGCATCCCTTCGCTGCTCTCTCATTTCACACAGCTGCCTGATAACGAAGTGCCAAGCACTGCACTCCTTGTAGAGCCAGGCCCTGCCTTCACACGGGGGAACCTCCTCTGGTGCTCAGTGCTCACAGAGGGCAACATCTGCAGCCCTCACACTCCAGATCTACTCAAAAATAGCCGAAATCCTTCCCACTGCTGCCTTCCATCACTACTGGATCGTGCTGAGCCTTTGCAATGGCCCACCGAGTTTCCTGTCCCATCCCATGGCTGATCATCACCTTTTCCTCAGCCATTCCCGTCAGTAATCTCAGTTCAGATTACTTGCCCAGCAAAATGGCTTCATTGGCACCTTCTGCCTCTTCTAACACCTTTAGATTTAAATTCTTTGTATGTCTGAAGTTCCCCTTGATAAATTGCACCTAGCGATGTAAGAAGTAAAACGAACAATTCCCAATTAAGCAACTACGGGGAAAAATGGTTATACTTCTAATCAATTTTTTAAAAGTAGCTATTTCCTTATCCCCAGCAAACAGTTTCAGAAGGGAAAGCTGCACAAGGCCTAGATATGGCTTTGCTTAGAGCGGGACATAGCTTAGAGGACAACAAAATGAAGGAGTGAGTTCCGCATTTTGATTTACAGAAATTTGTTTTTAAACAAGTGGGACCCGTGTTCATGTGCATGAGAAAATAATCCAAACCTGCAAAAACATACAGAATAAAAGCCTGTTAATGCAGAATAACCCTCAAGCGTCTGGATTCACTGGAACAATGAGGACTGAAACTGAACCCCTCCCTGGATGAGGGATGTAATGAAAGATCTTACAAAACAAGCTTAAAACAAAGCATGTTTACAATAGTCATAAGTGTAATAGGCAATAACCACAAACTACATAATATTCCAGCTCTTTGAGGTCTTTCTATTTTAATTCTGTGCAATTTCATTAACCCCCTTGCAAGGAGATGTGCTTGAAGGAACTCTATAATATAGGTCATTTTTAGTAGACATTTATATTCCATTGTTAATTGGCGAAGCAAGGAGGAATGAAATAGCCTGGGAAGTATCCTACAGGGAATAGCTTGCATTGGCAAACAAAATGAGCGAGTAATCTCACAGATCTGTTTCATTTTCTAAAATCCTTCTACAGCACCACATTTCCAAGTATAAGCGTGAAATGCAACAAATTAGGATTAGTACAAACCATTTTGTGCTGTGCCAACAGTTAAGTGATGAGCAGGGCAAGTGAACCAAACCCCCATTTCTTCTGTGCACCAAGCCAACAGCTGGAGATGGCAAACACAGGGTAAGACATCAACCCCAAAAATGCTGTGGCAACCGCGTGAAGCCAGAATAGAACACTTGGCTTCATGGTGATGGAGGGAGACTTGGTTGGACTACATTTCCCATCATGCACAGTGTAGGAATATGATTGACAGTTTCAGTAACTTCGTTTTCATAAAAACAGACTTGTGACTCGGCTACAAGAAAAAAAATACTGTGTGAAACTGCTTGGTGTTATTTAAGAGGACACAGACTAAATGATTGTTTATCAGTATACAAAATACCGAGTGAAATTTTCCCACAGGAGTAGCAGCCTGAATAGTATTAACAGTGCTTTAAACTGTAATGAATTCCCAGTCTAATTCACTATGAGGTTTCAATTTATACCACATTTAGAGTACTCCAGGTTCAAGTAATCACTGCAGTAATTAGCTTACTTCCAGTCCTCCAAAATAAACCCACTAATTTTTGCAATCAGCCTTCATTTGGTTAATCACCAGTTTAATTGATTTAATTAGTTTGATCTGCAAAATTAGTCAAGTGTAAATACTGTTTTGTAAACAGAGTTTAGCTCCAAGCTGTAATATAGGGAATTCTAATTCAAAGCTAGAGTTAATAATAAAAACCAACACACACATGATTTTTGTTGCGGTATCCAGCAGTTTTAAGTCTGCAAGATACAAATTTACACTTTTCATAGATAATATGATTTTATATTAGTGACAATACTGAGGACGTTGTCTCTCAGAATTTTATTCCTGACTAATGATTTTCACACTCTGACAACTGACACTAGAACAGTGTTCTTGCTTTCCCTAGGTTAAGAGAAAATTTTTTCCTTTTTAACTTCATTTTTGGTTTTGAATGGTGATAAAAGGCATTTATTAATAAGCTAAACCAAAGGAAAAATTATATATAGGGAGAACTGCAGTTACTCCTAAACAAACATTATTTCCAAAAATTTAAGAAAGCACACTAGTAAAAGAAGCAAGCCAAGCTGCAACCCTGGGCAGTAACATACCAAGCAGAGGGAATGTCTGAACAAACATAATGCCCTGAAATTAGAAGTTGAACAAAATTTGAAATAGCTCTGGAATCAAAGATTTGGCATTCTAGCACAGCTCCATCAGTTGCTCATAGTGACCATCCTAAAAGTACAGTTGATCCCTCTGAAAAACACTGTGTATTTCCTGACAGATACCCAAATTCACCACGTGCACATGAAGCTCTTTAAAGCAGCCCCAGAGGATGCAGAGCATTTGCTCAAACCAAGCTAAGAGGACGAGCAGGCTGGCACATCCCTGGGAGGTGGCAAGTGCAGTCACACAGCATGGTGTGTCACTGTCACACACAACCCAGCCTTCCACCCCCAGCCATGCAGAGAAAGGGAGTGACTGGGATTCACCAGCTGTGACAATGGAAGATTTCTTTCCAAGGAATACCAGCTGGGAATAGCACAAATCCAGGATGCAGGTAAGGGATCTGTTCTTAGCTCTGCTGGGATGCCTTTGACATCACCGTCACGTCATTTAGATTTCCTGAATCTCAGTTCAAACAGTAAACGCAAATAGTGTTCATTCCTAACTCAAAAAAGATTGCATCAATCCATTACCAAAAAGGGGAAAATAAAAACTACTTCTATTGAAAAACCAGACTCTATGGACAAAACATCAAAAAGTTCTCAGATTATTTTTCCCTATTAAAAAGTATTTATATTTCAGTTTGTTTTAAAATAATTTTCTATTCTATTTGAGTTTATTTAAAGATTTTCCTCTTTTTTTTGTACCAAGCTTTACCACATCTCTCATCTCAATCTTGTGCCTAAACATAAAATACGTATACAACTTCTTTTCTTCCCATTTCCTCCACCCCCTTTTCCCAGCTGAAGCCTTTCAAAATATTTCGAAATTCAAGAAATTTAACCACTATCCTCAAACACTTCAGGATTTTCTTCACTGTCTGATAAATTATCTCCTGACAGCAGTCCATTTTCCTAACTGCAGAGACATTACACCTTCAAAGAAGAAAAAGGAAAGAGGGAAGAAGGGAAAAAAAACTACCAAAAAAATCCAGCTGCCATTTTTTTCAGTTCTCTTCATTGTATGAAATGGAACACATCTGAGAAGAGATGTATTTAAGTAAAAAAAATTCAACAGAAAACAAGTTTCTGTTCATTGTGATTTGAACTTCTCTCACACAAACTGCTTCCAACTCCACATCGGATGTTTTCTTCGAAGTATTTAATTTTTTGTTTCTTTGATTAGTCACTCGGGGAAAAAACCCCAGCAACAACAAATCCAAGAGCAACTCACTGGAGCCCTTCAAACTTTAGAAAAGCATTCATCCAGTTCTGGACAGGAGCAGAAGCAAGCCCAGAAAGCTGCAGTGCTTGCACCCAGCCCCGTGCCTAAGCTCAGTGCCAGACTTCATTCCACCCACTGCATCACTGTTCAGCCCACATTCCACCATGGAAAGACACAGGAAACCCACAAGGTCTAAACTAAGAAGGAACTGCAGCATCTGCACTGGTTCTTTTCTATAAATCATTTTAAAGCCTTTTTTTCCATCTCTTATGATGTGTTAACTTGTGCATTTGCAAAACCAGCTGTGAATTCTGTTTTGAACGTGTGGTGTGGTTACCACTAAGGAGGGTTTGGGGGATTCGCGTAAACCAAGTTGCAGATGTTTTTATCCTCATGATTTGCACTGATATCTTATTTGTCAGGTCTAATTATCAATCAAATTGACTGAATTAAGTCAACCACTCTGCAGAACACCTATTTATGCACATGATCAACAGCAGAGCCAGGGTACAAACCTGAAGAGGTTCCCAATACTCTACAGTGATGGGTCTCTTTGTGGAAGACACAACCTGCCCCAGCCCCCTCCTGAGCAAACATAGCCCAAGTCCCTCAGTCTCTCTGCAGGACTTGTATGAATAAGTAACATTTGCTGCATGAAAACAAAACCCCTAATCACCAAGCCCTTGAAGAACAGCACCCTGTGGAATAGATTACAATATTTTAGCATGTTTGTTTCATTTGGTGTTTCCATCAGAGCTCCTTTAACAGTGATACAAACTGCACATTGGGTACTCATTACACCACACTGGAGGGAGCAGGGATCTTGTAAACATGCATTAAACTGGGGTTACATTTTCCTTCCCTGCACACTGTGTCTGAGCTGAGGCACAAACTCATGTCCTTGAGAGCATGAGTTGGGGCATATTCCTGGCATGCTGCCACTCTCTGTGAAATATGTCCTTTTTACAGATGTTTCTTATACTATTGGGAACAAATTGCTCATCCACATGCACAAAGACATACCTGGATAGACATAAGGTACTATGAAGAAAAAAATTTATGTCTCTACTCAGTGAAAAGTGGGTCTAAACAAACTCAGTTTGTAGAGTACTAAGTGTAGACAGCTCTCATTTTCTTAAACACGAGTCAGAGATAAAAACCACACAGATTTCACAGGTGGGTGTAGAAATGTGCATCACTGAGTTTAACCAAATGCAAAGCAGAATTGAAGCTTATTAGCTTTGTTGGCACCTAAAAGCAACTTATTAACTAGTTCCACAAATAAACTGTAATTTGTCCCTTTGCATCCTGTTGACAGATGTCATATGACTATGAACACTGGGAAATTTCCAGAGTTTCTGAAGCCAATTCCTGCTAAAGATGCAGCACATTTCCTCTTGTTGAGAGGTGAAAGATATCCTCAGGTTGTTCAGATATGGAAAGACCTGTTTGATAAATGAGCTGGACAAGAACTTCAGAGTGCACAATGATCTGACATCAAAGAGCCCTGCAGGTACAACAGCTTATTAGATTATAAGACTTTAAAAAAGGTTTTAGCTTTTATACACCTATAAAAAGACCACTTCTGAAAGTTTAGGGGATGGGAATCTATTTAATTTCAGAGTCTCATCTCCACAATCACCAGGGCTGGATCTCTGCATTGCCATTTTGAGAGGATCTCCATTTCCACAGTTCTGTCAAAGTTGCCAGAAACTATGAGAAGGTGTTTAGACCAGATTCCTGCTCTCAGTTTCATGCTTTCTATGGAAAGATCCTGCATATGCCTGGAGTGGTGTGGATGTATGATATGTAGGCCAGAATAAACACTGCTAGTGCAAAGCCCTGTCATCAATATTCTTTAAAAATCCAGTTCAATAGAGCAAACTTAATATTGGCTTAATAACAGGTATTATATAGAGACAAAGTTGTTGCTTTAGTAGTTAGAAACCCTAAAAGCCTTTGTCATTGAACTTTTTCACTAAACTTGGGCTCCAAAATCCTATATACCCTGACCACATTGACCATATTTTAACTAAACCGCAATTTACTTTATTTTATTTGTATAGCGAGCCCTTTTAGCTTTGCTCTCACAAGAGCAAGAAATTAAAGGATTGAAATACATTCTGTATTCTTATTTATATGTGTTATTCGTGTTTTGCAGCAACTGATGGATTTTCTAATTTGTAAGATTTCTTAGGCAATAAAGAGTAACTCTGAAACAACAATGGGTGGATAATGAGCACACTTGCTATATTTGATTTAATGCATTTGGCCAGGGTGAACCTGTTTGTGTTTGTTTCCTTCAACCATATGTTAGCAAAGTTTCATTAGAATGAAAGAGGGTCATACATATTCCTGCAAAGCATCCTGCACATTCTTCAGCAGCTTTCAGGCCAGTTAATTTCCTGTTTCGAAGGAGCAAATCAGCCTCCACAGAAGCTTTAAAAGTTATTTGAATTTTGACATTCACATCAACTTATGTTACTGATCATGAGTGCTGAGAACTGACTAAGACTGGTCCATAAATATAACACTTAAAAAGGAAAAATAGAGCTACACACAGTAAGTAATTCTTGTTAGAGTCGCAACAAAGATTTCCCCTCACCACTCCAATATTAGTTACCCCTTTCCTCCCTTTCTTTATGGTCTGTGGATGCAATCACAGGAAATGAGAATGCACTGCAGAGAGCATACAGCACTACAGGCCACGTGTATAAAGGAATAGAAGACCATTACTTCATAAACATTCCAGGAACTCTCAGAATTTCTGGCAGTGCCAGCAGATTTTAGGCGACTTTGAGCACAACGTGGTCCCATACAGTTGCTTAACGACCACCCAGGCATAGGCTCAGACTCAGATACACACCAGAGTCTCAGTCTTAATTCCAAAACGAAGTTACTTACCCTCTGCCTCCGATCAAGGCCTCAAAGTTCTCACAAAAGAAACCTCTCCTTGGCCATGAGGACTGTATCCATACAAACGTTCCCTTCTAGATGTTAAGTGATTCCCCCCGAGCCGAGTACATTTTCCTCCCGGCCCACGCCCTTCCTGCGTGTCAGATGCTGCCTCCAAAGGGCCTGGCAAGCTCCTGTTAAGCAGCACTCGACTCCAGGCTGCCTCCAGACCCACACCTGCCACGCAAACCCAGTGAGTCTCCCACCAGGTGTATCCCATAAAAGTGATTACACATTAGTGCCATCTCCTTTCTTTCCCCTTATCACCATCTCTAAACAGCGACTGTTCCAAGCCGTTGCGCTGCTTAAGTGGATGGCTTCAGGGTAGAGAAAAGTTTTTTTAAAAAAATTAAAATGAGTGGGAAGAATAGAGGAAAAAGGCTTTTATAAACCTCCTGGAATTTGTTTCGAATGCTAATTAAGACCACCTAACTCTTCTGAATGCCTGTGAGGTCACACCCCCACAGCAATTTTCACAAATGCTGACAATTACTTGCAAATGCAATCAGCAGCCCCTTGAGTACCCTGAGCATCAGGTGCCAGTCCTTATCTTTGAGACACCAACAACACAGCAGGAACCTGCACAGAACTTTTCCGTGGTATTTGAACAGGTTTTTAAACGAGTGGAAGTCACCTCCGTTTTTATAATCTATAGCATCCCTATAGTCATTCCTTATTGTCCTGATTTATTCCTCTAAATCAGGCATCATCTTCACGGATCTATTTCTGCAGCTCTAGGATTGTTAATTTGCCCTGCAGCACGTGGTCGCATCGGGTAATGTAACAGCCGAGATGAACAAAGAAACGCTTCTAAGGATACTGGGTGATACTTTGTATTTCAGACTTCAGTAGGAACACTTCGGTTTTAATGATGCATCTATTCCCGAGCCTCTCCCCTCAGGACTTTTTAGTAAGTAGGTGATATCACATAACTGTCATCATCTTCAAATGGAAGTCATTATGCTGAGACCAATAAGCCACAAGGAGTAAATACTGATATTTTTAAGATTATTAATGGAATCGAGGCCTGAAAATTGCAAGAGTCAGACAGACACTTGTAGGAATAATGTAATCCCAATTAACAGCAACAGGTTTATATAACTATATCTGAAGGTAGCAAATGTCACTCGTGAAGGAAAACGTTGTCAGAATAAATTTTTTAAAAGCAATGGGAATAAATTAAGATGTAAAAGCTGCCTGGATGTTGGCACTTCACCTATTCCCCCACCTTCTGTTTGCACCATACAGGGCAAGTCAGCTGAGCAGAGACAGAGTTAATAAGACCTCTGCTTTCATATGATGTTTATTTGGCTATATTCCGCAGGCCTTAGGAAATTATGTTTTCATAAGCGACCCCCCCCCTCCCCCCCCGGTTCCCTTATTCCCCTTATAAGAGTACTAAACTCTAACCACTTAATGCGACCAACTGATCACAAGGGAGCCAAAATGCATGCAGCATTACTCAAGAGCTGTAACCAGAATTAAGAGATTAATCCACAAGAAAAACTGTAACAGACTCCATTAGAGTCCTTACATTGGGACTCCGTAGCATTTTAAAAACAGTGCTGCAGACATGAAGCAATTGTCATACTTGGAGAGTTGTCAGCTTCGCTCTATTTTCAGTGAACAACAGTGGCACGTGCTTTGGGTTTCAGAGCTTCGCAACAGCCTGATTGTCACATTTGGTTTAAACTGCTCTACAGAACTTAGAAGTCTTGTTTTAGGAGGTACCTCAGAGCCTAAACTGCATGACTTTGAATGAGGCTGCAGGTGCCAACATGATGGATATGCAGACAGAATAGTCCATGGTTGTAAATAAAAGCTAAAGTGGGATTTGAGGAAAGCAATTGAGACCCTAATTCCTAGTGAAATTGAAGGAGTTTTAGTGCACTTAGGAACCCATTGCCTTTCTTGAAGCATACCAGCATTTTAAGGCATAGCCACAACTTATTGTCTGAGTTGAAAACACAGATTTGGAAAACATTGACCTGTTTTCTGAAGGAACAGCCTGATCCTCCACACACTGTAAATAACACGGTGTGCATCTGTGTGTATACACACACACACACAGAGCACATTGGCTACACGTGACAGAAGGTGCTAAGACGTTTCATGAAACTTGACCCTCCCCATCAATCTTTCATCTTCCTGCAACAGAATCCCAGGATAATTTGGCAGATGCTCTCCCTCACTTTCCCCAAGAGCTGCAGCTTTATGTGCCTGCAGGCCCTGCTGAGGTATGTGTAGGCACAGATACAGAAAGTGCCATTGAACTGATCCCAAATCTCTGACAACCCTGATCCATGTGAATGCTCCCTCAGCTGGGTGGCTCTGCTGTTCCTGCTGGTGCCTCACCCTCAGGAGCCTTTCTGGTCAATGAGGTCTTCACAGTCTCTGGAAAGACTTTTTCTAAGCTGTAGCCTCTTAATCTCTCCCGTGAAGCAGCTATGTCAAATAAATATGTTTTACAAACAGCGGTGTTCATTTGATGCTGAGGTACCACAGCCACTCGAAACACTAAACTCCAGTCAACCTTTATAATGCCTTTTCTTTTTTTTCCATGGCAGCATTGCACATCCTTGTGTAGCCACTGTGAATATTCAAATACTGTAATTGGAAATGATTTACTTTGTTTTGAATTAACTAAAATTCCATTGTTAAGCACAAATACTGCTTCACTAAATCATCAAGCTTTTAATAGGTCCACATGAGCAGGTTACCGAGCGTGTTAGGATTTATAATGCTCCTGGGGAGCTGACCACTGTATTATGCTTCCTGCTGCTAGGTAATATGCATGACACATTTCTGGACACTAATTCATTTATTTAATAGTAACAGTATGCAAAAACAGAGTTCAAAATGAGGCTGACAAAGAAGGTATAAAAGTTTTATTAATCCATAGCTAATCAAAGGCCAGAGGAAAGCATATAATGGTGGCATTTACAGACCATATCGAATGTGAATAAATTAAATTTTTGTTTCCTAAAATCTTACTAATAGGATGTATTCGGCTTGAAACATTTATACTTTTAATTACAGTGGCAGCCAATTTAGAGTAGGTATCTGGTTGTACTGCACTTAAAACTTTGCATCAAGGATCTCCACAAATCCCCTCATCAGCTGTTCTTCGAATCCGATTTGTTACTGTGTGCACTGTGTCCATGCTCAGAAATAATAACATTATTTACTTTCTCATTTAATTATACAGTGACAGATTACTTGTAGGGGGAAAGGTCACTGAGGGAAAGTATTGTCTTCCTGTGAGAGAAATCCCCCTGAAAGACTCAGCATCATGTACGTACAATATAACTTTGCAGACCTATCCTTCAAATGTTTGTATACAAGAATAAATCGATAGAACCGCTCATATGGAAACAGTCATTGCTTCAGGCAAAAGTTTTCACAGGTTCATAACCTCATTTCCAGCAAAATTACACTGCAGATTTTGTTTGAAAAAAAATCTAATAGTCAGTTACTAATAAACATAAATAATAGATGACTCACAAATATAAAGAAAATAAAAAGGAAATAAATAGAAAAATGAGATCATACTAATTTGATCTGTGTTCTGAAATATCTTTAAAGTTTTAATTACTTTGATCTGAACCTTTCAGAAAGCAATCCAGGGAGACAATGCTCCAATTAAGAAATTAGGGGGAGCACAATGCTTGTATAGAATATTTTAGATATCAGGACAAATTTCGATAACATTGTCATTACTTCCTGTTCTGCCCCACCATTTGGAGCTGGGAAAATAAGACATTTTGCTGGAAATACAAAATTATCCTGTTTACTTTACTTCAGAAGCAAATGCACATGTGAAATTTGCAGTTCCGTGCCACTGCTGAGCCCTTAGCCAGCCAAGAACTCTGGCATTTCCTGAACAATACAGTAATTCCATGCAAACGGAGGTGACTGTCAGCTGCTCAAATGAAGGCACATCCTTCAGTGCTCTGCTGAATCACAGACTGAGTTTTTGCCGCACACACAGAACCTTCTTGCAGAGCTGGAAACACAACTCGCAGTCTATTGACTGCCAGCTCAATATTTTAACTGTGGCTCTCCTGTAAGAGTGATCTAAAGCTTTCCCAGAGAAGTAAAACTACAGAATTGTGGCATTTAGTCTCATTGTGGCATTAGACTTCAGTACCTAATAAGGATCACTTCGTAAAAATCCTTAGTCTCCTCTTAACTGGGGTGTGCTTGCTGCTAACTGAATTTCTGCCTTTATTTCTTATTTGATTTATTTTTAAAAATAAATTAATCATTATTTGTGCCACCAGATAAGCTCAAGTCCCTTGATTAAAGCTGAAGGCTAGAAGAGGTTCTTTTCATCTTAAATTTTGGAGGCAAAGTAAAACTGGATTAAGATAGCAATCCTGGCGTTCACAATTGAAACACTATTGCCTTGCATTCAGAGTGCAAGGCTGTGACTGAGGAACAGCAGTCGCTGCAGGCAGTGCCGGGGAAGGCTCAGCAGAATTCACAATGGATTTGTCCAACATCCACGTGCAACAGCAGTGAACGTTTGAGAGATCAAGTTATCACTGCCTTAAATCCCCAATCATGTTAGCATACACTTCATAAACCAACTGGACAAGCAGACAACATGGAAAACCTAAAGGTTAAGTACACATTATTGACCTCAAGGATGCTGTGTTCTATAGATCATTAAATATGTTGTGCTCTCCTCTTTCAGCCAGTCACACTGAAAAGTGCCCTGGGAACCTTATTTAATGCTTAGATGTTCTACCTACATTTGTGTGACACAAAATCAATACCTTTCCCCTAACCTCACTTGCTTAGATCATTCTCAGCTATTAGCTGCTGTTTAAACCATGATGATTCCAGTCCTTTGCACGGCCGTGTATGTGGCCATTCCTACATTTTAATGACGAACAGACACGGATTGGGAACTCCCCTTTCCTACCTCGGGTACAGCCTTCTCAACTCACGGAACAGAACACAGGCTGGAACAAGGCAGTTTTTTGTTTATTGTTTTGCAGAGGCGACTCTGCTTTTTAGGTGGTGGGGATCCCACTCCCTGAGGACCATGCCAGTGCTGCACACCTCCCGACAGGTGCCTGTCCCTGCTTACTGCACGTCCCACCAGCTGTTCTCAGGCTACTTTGGCAGCTCCTCTCTGTGTCATTCTTACCCGTTTCTCAGTTTACTCCTTCTGGAAAGCCTGAGCCCAATCTCAGCTCTAACCCTAGACTAAGATTTATGCTGTGGTACACACTGAGCTCCAGGTTAAGGGCTGCTGAGGGTGAGGGCAGTTCTCACTCCATTTTACCACTTATTTCTGAGCTCCTCTGTTGCTGTCATCTGTGCCAGCTGTCTGTTTCCTGGAACTGTTTCCTATTGCTCTTTGGGACCACAGCTCTCCTGTTCCAGAAGGGAACAGCCCATCTCAACTGCCAGCCTCACAGAAACACAAGTAGTGATCAACAGCTGCCAAGTGGGAACCCAGAGCACCACGGACCGGGGCACACCCTTGGGATACTCACCTACTGTTGTTTTTCCCAAATACTACAAGATGCATGTGCTGAAAGGCTTGGGCTTCCTACTGAAATAAGACAAATGCAGGCACCATGTCTAATCCAGTGATTATCCAATGCGTAGTAACCATTTATACCATGGGAAACAGTAACTGAACACAGAATTATGGCTGCACATTTATAGGACAAGCCCAGACAACCAAGGCAGGGGGAAATGGCAGCATTGGCTTTAGTAAGTATGCTGTTGACTAACCAATGGCCTGGGAAGAATAAGAATGTCCAAGTAAGCTTAACACAGGCTCAGCAAATTACTACATTTAAATGTCCAATAACCAACTAAATGCAGGGTATTTAAAATCTAGTTCTCTTCTTGTGGGATTAACTGTACTTTCCTTGAGATGTGCCATTTTGATGTCTTCAGAGGCTCTAAATACTCAGGGAGATTTTCACAGATATTTTAAAAATAAGTTGAAGCTGTTAATTTCTCAAATCCCTTCAGTTTCTATCATACAGAAAATTGACGACACTGATTTGATGTCAAAAACAGGAAGACATTGAGATTAGAACTGGAACAACCTTGAGTCAGTACCTGGCTCTGGAGATTAACATGTGAAATCGAAAGCTCTCCTTGCAACTCTGGTGTGAATGGAATTGCCCAAATTCATACTTTCAGGCATATACACTGCTGCTCTTGGAAAACTGCACTTCATCTCCTGGTGAAGGCAGGGCAGAGGGGGATGAGAAGCAAAGCAAACCTGAACAGTATCCAGCATGTGGGAGATAAGCCCACATTTCCAGCTCTTGAAAACATCTGCACTGTGAATCATTCTTACCAGTTCCACTCCTCCCCTGAAAAGTTATTATTTACTTAATGATTTCACTGAATACCTCTTAAAGTTGTGTCACACTTTTAGTCCTGATTTCTGTTGTCATTGTCAACTCTTGTTTGTTTGTAGGTGTTCTGTGCACAGTAGGAAGATCTCAAACAGTGATAGTATTAAACATATGAATAGATTTCAAAGTACAGACCATGTCCAACATCTTGAGGCAGGATCAAGATGATTAATAAACTTGAGCTTTAGAGTATCCTTGAGTTCCAGTAACCCAAGTTTGAGCTGGAGTGAGGTTTTTTTGGTAACACTTGGGAAAAACACTAAGGGACAGTTTTCTCAGAAGCAGTTTGTCTACAGACTGCATATCCGAGGCCTCTTAAGGAGTCTGTGTGTCAGAGCAACTTTTGTGCCAACCCGTGACAGTCCATCACCATTAGTGCACCATCAATTTTTCGTAAATTTATGAAAAAGCTTCAGTAGAAAAATACTAACAATGCTAACCACAAATCCTTTAACCCACAAGCAGAATGTATCCTTTCTTCTTTGTAACCTTCCTGCATGTTGTAGATTCCCACTTTTCAGTTTTGTCCTTCCATTCACTCCTTCCTCATTTTCTTTTTTAACTTCTATATACTGTATTGATTCCTTGTCATTTTTCGTGGTCATCCTTATTAATATCCTTTGGAAATTTACTCACACTGCTTATCCACTTTTTCACCCTTTGCATCAAAATATTTCTTTTCTATGTTCTTTTTTTTTTCTTTCTCACACAAGTCAGGGTTTTTTTCCTTCGTTCTTTTTGTATTCCAAATTCCCTTTTGCAGTCCTTTTCTTGCCCTTTCTCCCATCTGACACCAAACAGCATCTTGGAATTTCATGGTAGTTACAGTTCAGCCATCTCCTGGTCCAACCAGAGGCTGCTTTCTGAGCATATGGTCTGGTGTCAGGCACTCCCCACTAACTGGGGGTCCCAGTGCCTCAGAGCTCTCTTATGAGCCAGACAAAACAGAGACTCTGCTACACATTGTGGGAGAAAGCCACATCCAACGAAGCACTGCAAGTGTTGGGGTCACAGCACCACTGTCACACCAAGCCAGTATTTATTACCCTACCCACTTACAAATTAGATCTGAAATCCCACTGCTGGAAAAAATTAAAATATTTTTCCTCTTGTCCATGGAAAATGCCAAAACATTAGAAAGATTATGACAAAAATTGCCTTTTCAACCAATTCAACAAATAATCAACAAGGCCAGAACCTATCAGTGCATAACATTGCAAGTTGTTTCCATCTCAGGAATACCAGAGGATCTAGTAATTGTCTGTAGGGACTGTTTCTCTTCCTGATGTTTTTAAGATTCAACAAAAAATAAACCCTAAAAGCCACCGAATAGTGGTCTAAGAATGGTTATAAATGGCACTCAGTGATCCATGGCCATTTACACAGATATTCTCCCAGCATTGACAGCAGGATGATAAGTCATTTTATAGGTCTACTCAAAAAGATTGCACTTCAAATGAATTAGAAGTTTATTATTTTAAATAAAAGGTATTCTTTTGCTCAGCTCCAGCTGCAGTGAGCCTCTGCTGAGTGTCAGGTATAATTCTGTATTTCCAAATGAAAATAGTTTCTCATGGGTACTGACGGTTTCCTGCATTTACTTGGTGTTAGATACAGTGCTACCAGTTACACTGTCCCAGGTCATGTTTTGTTCCACAGAACTGTGGAATTGCACAAAATAAATCAACAAATTGATTTTTTGCAACAAATAAATCAATTAGTCTATATCTGTTATTATGTAGTAAAATCAGTGTCTGTATTTGATCTCCCATATTTCAGTGTCAGATACCAGGAATAACCACTGGAGACATATTACTGAATTCAGTTCCTGAATTACGAATATTACACTTTAAATGCACTTAAATACATGAAACAAGTCAAATACAGAGACATTTGTAAAATATTGGTGAGGGCCAAAGACTCAGTCGAGGTGTCAGGTCTGTATACACACAAACAACAGAGGTGTGCCCCTGAGGAGTCCCTTCTTTTTATTTTCTAAGAGACTGATTACCTCACAGAGTTAGTGCCTCCCCACAGGTTCTGTGGGTGCATTTCTAAGGCTTGTGAGGGCACATCCAGAATCCTTCTGTTCAGACTTCCTTCTGTTCGGTAATGGGTACCCACTGGTAACAGAAGCTTCAATCATGAAAATGCTATTTTACTGAATATTTATTTCTCATAGTAGTCATTAACTTTCAAAAGTGCACTGTGTCACACTGGCAAGAAAATGTAACCTTCCCTGAACTTTGGCATCTGAATAGAGACACGACAAAACGACAAAAGACAAAACAGAGGAAATGAACTGCAAAGTGCAAGATATAAATACAAGATTTTGAGTTATCTTAAGGGCATTATATTGGTCTGGTTTTCACATCAATTTCTGCTGGTGCTTCTCTCTAGATAAGCATGGTGAGGGGCTGTGACCTTTGATGTTACATCAGTCGATCTGTGGACATTATATTTAAGTACATAGATACTTGTACACACCTGTGTACACATTTATATACACACAAGTGCATATAATGATATCATCAGAGAATCTGGTAAATTACTTTTCTATCTAGATTGCCCAGTACTTTCGATTTTAGAGGACATTTGTGTCCTCACTTTTGAAAAGTTCTCACACCTCCATTGTGTGTAGAAGGCCTTTGATAAGCGGCCTTGTAGGTGGTTAACTGCCCTTTGTTTGTCTCATGAAATCCCATTCAGCTTTGGCAGAGAGATAAAGTGGAGCATCCCAGTTTCCCCTTTCTCGCTGCCTCTGCAAAGATGGTTTGGCAGCTTGCCCGAACTCCTGAAGCTCCCTACACGGGCTTCCTATCACCACCAAAGGAGCTGCAGCAGCTGATGCTGCAACTGAATGTACCCCTGACCCTCAAGGCAGAGAGAAGGCACCACTCCCTACTCAACACAGGGACTTCTGGCATCTTCCACTCCCTTACTCGAGGCAGCAGATAAGGGCAGCAGGATCCTCAGCTTCTTTGGGGAGAGGGGGGAAGATAAGCAGAGAAACTCCTGGTCCCACCGATTCACCTCCCCAAGCATCCTCACTCTTCCACTTTTACTCACTCCTCTTTGCCATCTCTGCATTCTCTTTTCCCCCTTCTCTAGGCTCAGCTACCCACAGGAGGAAGGGTTTGCTGTGTCTCAGTTACAGTCTCTTAGTGAGGGCACCAAAGGCAGGTGAATTTCTATTCAGCCCCATGCCCCTTGCACTCTCTGGAAAATGACCAAGATTTCCAGATTGCTTCCAGACTTATTGTACAGGAATTCCAGCTAGGTTGCCTGTCCCAGAAAGCAAAGAAAAATGAAAAGGCCACCTTGGGGAAGTCAAACAGAAAGTGATGACATCGGCAAGAAAATCCAGAGGCATGCTGCTGCTAGCTGGGCATCCTTGGAGAACACCTCTGGACAGCACCTGCAGGTCAGGTCAGGAGTCCTCGGTTCCATGTTCCTTTGCCACTAACAACTGTGAAACTCCAAGACAGTAATAATAATAAAGTTTCTCCTTCTATTGTGCTGTCCGGTTCACACAATATAAAAGATGATTGTTTTGCTAGTCTGAAAACTCAAGGTGTGCAGATCTATACAATTAATTTAAAAGAATTGCTACTGTCCAAATTAATATCAATTTAGTTTCACATGATTTTACTTTTTATTGTGGCTTATTTACTTGCATTTTAATTGGGAAATCTTTTAAAGCAGCTTAATTGCAAAGTTAAGCCCAGAAAAGCTGCCTTGACATCTCTAATTTGGCCCCTTGTGGCTGTACACCACAATGTAAGGAAACAAGAGACAACTGCAGAAATCACTACAACTGCATTTCAGTGCTGAAGCTTTGATTTCACTAGATGTAACATTAGCGACAACAAAGCAAAGCAAAAATCCTTTTCTCAACCTAACTGCAAACACAGCTTCTGTGCCCACAAACATCTGATATACTTTGTCAGAGCCACTTCAATTAGACCTGCATCTTCAGGAGCATCCCTGCTGGCCTACCTGGGGCCGAGTCAGGGCTGAGGAACAGCACGTCCTCAGAACTGGGCGCAGAGGGTCACACTGCTCTGGTACTCAGCCTGTAGGTGAGACGCCTTTGCCTTTCCTTCTATCATGAGCAAGATGAGCATCACTCATTTATAAGGTAATTGCACACACTTTTGTGGTCTGATTTCTGCATTGTAGCAAGCTTTAGCTACCCAGGATGAAAAACCTGTAGATTAACTGGTTTTTGTCTTATTTCAGCCATTGCCTATACAGATACTTAAACTTCTCTTATTTAACTCCATGGACTTAACTTCAGGCACCTAGTTAACAGCCTTTTAGCAAAGATTTTTGCGGTTTTCGAATGGGGGCCTTAGAGAAAAAATATTTTCCCTCATGAATAAAATCTACAGTTTAATGATATGAAACATTTCTAGGGAAATACCCACAGTATTGCAGCTGTGCACTGTTAACACCACAAAAGAATAGGAAACAAATATTAATCCATACCTCAACTTAAAAAGGACTTTGAATTGGGCAGTTGTCCATAACATTCTGTAGAAACACTACCTCATTTATCTTCATACTCCACAAAGTGGCAAGAAATTAAGCAGAAGACTGTGAAACAATTGCACTCCTATCACAGAGTGAATGTGGATGAATACCAGGTGATTTTGTGCTCTGTATATTCTTATATAAATATGATCAATGATGTTATTTTTGCTCATATACCTTAAAAGCATAGGGACACCAGGTCTGTGAAAGAAGGGCTTACACTAAAGAGGAATCTGCTCCCTTCTCACCCTGTTTCCACCACTCACCTCAGTTTGTTCTTAACTGAAACCCATGACCTGCTCCCCTTGTAGTACCTCCAAACCACTCGGAGATCTGCTTAACTCCACCTCCTCAGGCACCATCCTCATCTCACAGACCGTAGCAACTTCTGCCCAGGTCTCTCACAGAAACCTGCTGAAACACTTGTATGTCTCTCTTCTCAGTTCCTCTTTCCCTTTTCTTCATGGCTACTCGTGGATATTCCTGACCTTTCAAAGAATCTGCCTTTTTGTTGTTCTTACCAATTGATGCAATCAGCTGGCTCTAATCTCTGTCCCATCAGAACCTGGGACTGCTGCCTGCACAGGCCAACAGCAAAGCCTACAAGAACTTCTCACGGAATTCAGAGACCCTGGTTAGGAGGTCAGATGCCCTTTCACACAAACAAGAATGCACTCAACCTCACTTTTGAAAAAAATACGTCGATAAAAATGCACCAGGAAATGTCTGGATGAAAAACATGCCCAAAAGCAATAGTACTAAGTAGAAAAAGTTATTATCCAGATATGGCCTTCCCGAGGCATCCTGCTCTTTCTGGGCAAATTCCACAGAAGTCTAAGCTCAGCAAGGTCACTGAAATGATTTGCCTGGCTCCTGTAAGAGGGTCACTGAAGCAATAACTGTTCCATGATGCTAGATTGAAATATGTGCCTGCAACACCACACCTGGGTGATTCAGAGACCTGCAACGCATGAATCCCCACAAAGATCCATCCTTAAGCATAACCTCTAAATTGTAATTTTATACCAGCCTTTTTTCCACCTGTTTTCTCTTTGCGCTGAAATTCCTCCCGCTCAACTGTGAGCAGTGAATCTTCCTTTAGAACATGGCAATATTTATTGACTGTATTCTTTGTTCACATCTGTCAGACATGGGAAGTCACCACTGCTTTACAAGACTATCAGTTTTAAGTAATGCCATTCATCACAAAATGGAATAGTGTGAGCAACATTTCCTCAACTGCAATGAATTATACAAGGGTCAGCAAGCTGAAGTCGCGGTTGGCAACACAAACATTGGCCTCAGGTAGCAAACCCATCTTTGCAGCTGTTCTCATCCATATGGGTTCAATGAACTGCAGAGAGTACAGGCCTTTGCTTATTGAGAGTATCTGCTGGAACTATTTCATCTAACCAGCATCATAAAACAACTCTGAAGTAAGGTGAATGCTATTCATCTAAAGCTTGTCTGGTAGCCAACTGCTGACAGAGGGAGAAAGAGAGATGGCAAAGCAGCAGATATGGTCGGGAAATGCAGGTGTTCCTGGATTTCAAGACTCAGAGATTAAAACCGCAAGAAGTGGAAACATTGCACCTGAGGTTCACAGGCATCTGCTCACCCCAACAGTGCACATTGCTTTCCTCAGCCTTGTTTTCCTCTTCACTTCCATCGATGTAATCAGATTCTTAGCAGTTTTCTATTTAAAATAGTGATTGTGCAAACAATTGACCAAGAATGTCAGAAATCCTTATTGAATTGATAACTCTTAATTGCAAAAATACTACAAAACTGTCTCAGACTAAAAAAGGAACAGATTCCAAAGACAAGGTCTTTAACAGAAATTGCTTCTATATACAAGAAGCCTAAAGATGCTTCAATTTTCTTTCCTTAATGACATTCAGCCTAACAAAATGAATTACAAGTTAAGCACTCCCAAGAATAGCAGAAAAGCTTGTAACAGAAATATCAAAGCCTTAAATGTCAGTTACTAACAGCAATAATTTTCGAGTAACACCACTGACCCAGTTTGCTTAGCCCACAAGCTGTAGCATTTTAAACTGTTCACTCAAAGAAACAGAATCTTTGGGAGACACTGTCTTTCCAGTTTAGGATTCGGCTAAGAGAGCCAGACAGGTATCCCATCTAAGGGGTAACAGTCCCGTAAAATGTCTCGTTATTAGATAAAACAAGCAAATCCCCTCAAATATGGAGCTAGTGTACTGATGGGTTGTAGAGTAAAATGATGACATTAAAGGATGGCTTCATGACCATATGTATATAAAATTTCATTCTTTTAGATGTTTCCTGGGATGAATTAAATTATGTAAATATATGTTAACAATAATTCATAATATTTTAATAAAATCTTTTTCTTTCTCTTGGCTTCTTAGAAGTGTAGTCCCAGGTGTCCTTAGGGTGGTGCGTGTTTTGTTTTTACACTTTAAGGACACACAAGGTTATACACTTCATAAGCAAGGAAGCACAACTATTGATATATAATGCAGATAATGATGCTGGGCATCCTTTGTTTGGTATCATTCCCCGTTTTTGCTGGGAGCACTGTTCATCAACAAAGTGGCTTGGTATCAAGAAAGGGGATTCACATTTTTCAAGTTTTCTGCCAGATAGCTATTCTGGGAAAGAAAAAAGTATTTTGATTTTCTTTTTTTTCCCCCTCTAGTGGAAGATTAAACAGTGAAGGTGTCTTTACTGTTGACAGATTCTGTATTAGTAAATGCAATCAAATCTAAGACTTATGCCTCAAGCGAACTTACTCACTGAAAAGTACATCCCCAGAGACATTGCTCTCCACATGGTCCTCCTGCTTGTTCAGGCTGTGAAAGTCCGTCAAGTTTAAGGTGACCCTTTCTTTAAAATAAAAAGTAATAATAAAAAAAATATTTTGTAACAAAGTAGCTGCATAGGAGTTACATAAGAGATATTTTTCAGTGCTGCCAGTTTCATCATCGTCAGGATTCTTGCACAGCTGGGAGGTGATCCTGGGTCCTGGAATGCACAAAGTTTCCCCACAGCAAAGCAGCTCAAAGAAGCCCATCTGTGACACAACTCTCCGGTTTTCAGGCTGAGCAGAGCAGCCTCTCTGGAGCTTTTGGGCTCTTCCCCCGGTGCTGAACATGCCACAGCTCCACTTGCTCTCGGATATCACAGATACCTCAAGGTCCCACCTTGAGATCAGATTTCCTTTGGGTATTTTCTCTACACCCTGGCTCTCTCCTTGTGCCATGTGCAGAGCTGATTGTTCACTCTGCTCCTGCTCTGGTGTCCCTAAAGGTATCTCTAACAGGCAGTGAGAGGGACAGAACAGCATACATGAAGACAGAAAAGAGAAATATCCATGGTCACAAAGGTTAAGAACATGAGTGCCGATGTACAGGGTCACACTACACATCACTTTCAGTTCCTTGTTTCCACAGCCCATGATCAGAAGCAGATAATTAAAACTGAATCTTTGACAGGTTCTGTCCAATCATCTGAATTTAGAGATATGGACTGAGCATCAGAAGTAGCCTATATTTTCAGTTTTCCTTTGATCTCATTCTTTGCTTCATTAGAACTCCACGGGAAGTATCTGGAAGTTATTTTTCTATTTGGATCCATATCTGCTCTTTGGGAAGGGGAAATACACAAATTTAACTTTTTTTCCCTCCTTTGAACAGTGTTGACATTTAAGGACTTGTGTACTGCTAATGCTTTCAGCTTCGGGGGGTGCTGACTTTACTGAACACACCTATTTCATTCTTTCCTCTCTTTCTATTAAGCAAATGTCTCAAAACAGTAACATCTGCAGTAATCATTTTTTTAAAAACCCAGAACAACTCAGCAAACCTCTAAATATGCTTTCTTTTTTTTTGTAAAACATGCTTATTACAACTGCTACATCCATAAAGTTTTCTTACAAAATGCCCATAAATTAATGTTCAATGTGCTGTATTCAAGAGCATGTGTGTTCCTATGGAATCTGCACAGCAGGATCAAGGTCCAGATCGGCAGCATATTCATTGAAACACACCCAGAGCACAAAACAGGCACTCATGTCCTCGAGCCACCCTCTGTGCCACAAACTTCCAGGCCATTTGAGGCTCGCCCTGTGCAAGGGGCTCTCAGTAAAGTCAGGAGTGCTGCACGGAGCAGTGCTGGCAGACCTGGCCCCAAGCATAAATGTCCCCTTGAAATGTGCCCTGAAGTTGAACTCCAAGCTCCATGAGACAAATACGGAATTAATCCCAGAGCCAAACATCTTTTTCCTCACTGCAACTGCCTTGTCCCCAGCCTCGTTTCAATAAAGGGGTGACAGCCAACAGAGCTCTCTGCTGCCACGGTGTTTGGGAGCATTGAGCACAACCAAACCCTTCTACCAGTGCAAAGCCTCCATACAAACCCAGCCACAAACCCAGGCACACATCACCCAGGGTGCGTTGCTGGATCCTGAACAGGACCAGACATACACCAAGTCTGACTACACCCACAAATATTGATGGGCCTAAAAGCAGCATTAGGGTGAATAGTTTCATTGCTTAAAGCACACAGGATCAGCTTGAATTAGAAAACAATATCACTTTTCTCATGTTTTCACACTCTTTGGACCACTTGGCACTGGACTGGTTTAGAGGAACTGACTCTTCCTCAACATGACAACTTTCCAAAGCTCCTATAATGTGGGCAATATTATTTTCCAAGTGTTGACACACTAATGTGCTGAGTACAGAAATATAAAAAGAACATATCATTTACAGGGGAATTATTGTGGGACTAAAAACTTAGCTACATTTTCCATTGATACCACAGAGTCCAATTAAGTTACAACCCCACCTACAAATCCTGACCTACCAGAGTTCTCAGATCTTCAGAGTTACAGCCAAACGTCTCTTTCTGACTCTATTTTCATTATTTTTCTCTTACTGCAGAAAAAAGGAAACTCCTAAGCAATGTGAAAATGCACAAAGGACATTTAAAAACTTAACTCCATTTAGGACAGTATTTACCAAATGTTTTCATCTCTAGGATTAAATTTAAGCATGTGTTTGCCAGTCATTGAACAGATGAACTGGATAAGCCAAATTCAAGTTCCTTTAGTGGCCTGGGACTCAAGTAAGATAGGCTTTAGCAGCTTTGCATTACTTTTGATCCCTTGACTTTTTAGGGCTACATTAACTTCTGTCAGAATATGACGGTGGCCCCAGCTCCAGCCCCTTTGCTGGATGAACCAGCCACGTGCTGAAGAAAGGCCTCACAGCTTCCCAGGTAACAGGAAGCAGAACGGAAGGTGGATGGTTGGGGTGAAGGGCTGGAAGGGAAGGATACACAGCTTTTCCTGTGCCATGAAATCCACACCAAATGTGCCAGTGTAGAAAATGGCACTGGAAAGACTGCAGACTCTTCAGCATTCTCAGCTGATTGACTTCTGCTGTTCAGGGCCCTTGGGATTGAACTGGGGATACAGAGAGGATTTTGGCCACTGAACAACCCCAGTGGTCACAAAGCTTTGCCGAGAACAATCCCCAAATGACTGATTCCACACCCACAAATTAATAATCCTCACTCTAACCCTGACCATAGAGAAAATATACTTGATTAACATAATTCCCTAATATCAGACCAGACATAATTAAGACAATTAATTTTAGTGTTGCTCAATGTTAATACATCCCAAGGTCCCTTCTTCTCTGCCTGTTTACTCTATCCTCCTCTCTTTTGCTAGAGGTTCTTGTGATAAAGCACTTTTCACTCTAACAAGGTCTCTCTTTAGAATAGCATCCTTAAATTATTTAAATACTCATCTGGTAAACAACACAGTATTTTTAGCAATAAAGTTGCTTTCTAAACTAATCCCAAGGGAAATGTTGGATTATACAAACTGGTTTATTTCTTAGTCGATAGAAGGTATGCTCAAGGAACTCTGAGCATCAGGACATTATGATTAAAACCAAACTGTTAAATTTCTAATTCTATGAAAAAAGAAACGCCTGCAAAAGCCCCCTGCAGTAACCGTTACATGCACACAAAGGTGACGAGAAACACAGAACGCTCTTGCCAAAACTAAGACTGTACCTTAAGCATCTGCATAATATTTCTTTACATTCTGCAGGAAAAGAAAGAAAAAAGCCTAACCCCTTACAAAAGCGACCAAGAACCATGCCCATTTTTACCAGCGTTACCAAGGCAAAAGCTGCCACTGTTCAGCTGCCATGTACCCCACTCACCTCTGGAGTGGGATGCACCTCTAGACATTCCTGGGGTGCCACAGGATAGCATCCTATGGGGTGCATGGTGAAGGACCATCCCCCTCACAAACACCAGCCCAACAAATGCAAGACCATCATTATAAGGAAAAGGGGAATACAGAAAATAATCTGCCTGTGCATAAATCCTTGCCAGGACTTTAATTGTAAGTGATTAACATCTCATGTTGCAGCAGTGACCCTGCTGCAATCCTGTGATCCCTGAGCTGGAGGATGTGGTTCTCTCCAAGTGAGATCTTGAGTCAATATCAAAGCAGCACCAAAGCTTCCCTGCTCTGTTCCTGTGGCATCCAGCGCTGTCTGCCTGCTTCCCCACATCCTCCATATGCCTTATTCTCATTCCCTGCCCTTTTGCCCCACTGAAGCCTGCAGGAACCTTCTGAGTGAAGAAGAGTTGTTTTATCTTCTTTCCCCAAAAGTATCTTCTAACTGGACACAGAATATTTCAGAGGTTGCAGAAATTAGACATGGGAGGGCAGGTACACAGGAAGAGACAAAAGAGCCATTTACCAGTTTACTACAGCCATAAAACTCCCACAAAGACACTATTTCTGCATGAAAAGAAATGAGTTCCTGCTCTCCGAGTCAGTAGGCTCAGTGTAGGCATAAGTTCACTGCTGACGTAGCTGATTTAAGATCCTTTGCTGTGATGGCAGTGTTGGTAAAAGCTTTAACCATAGTTTTTATGATGCCATTAAGTTTTAGTCATTTGTGGGTTTTGCAGTATATGAATACTGTAGATGCCACCTTAATTAAAAGGTCTTGTCATCTTGTGCAATTAAAAAGAGAAAATGTACTCTCCTATGAATAGCCAGGAACAAATTGAGCAAGCTGCATTATACACGCTAAGTACACAGCAATTTTGTGCCCCTTCCTGTATCACGTCTATTCTCCAGCATTCAGTACTTTTTAATAACCCTGTTACAATGTTTTATGTTTAATTGACTCAAGAAGTACCAGTGCCATGGCATCTCTGACCTGATCAAGTCATCTCTAACTCTGGTCAAGTTAAACAAAGTCCTACTTTGCAAATGCATACAAACTTTACATACACAGAGTACAGAAGGAGAACTGCTGCAGCTCAGGATTTTCATGTACAAACACCCACTAAAAGAGGCATTCTTTTTTTAAAAGAAAATATCTAATGGATAATCAGTCTCTTCCCAAAGAGTACATAATAAGACAAACTTCACTTTAAATAGACTTTAATACCCATGCAACTATTTAGTTGGACAGCATATGCACATAAAGTAGATCACATACACGGCATTCACAGCCTACACATGAAAGCGCACTTCCACAGCTACCTACGAGGGATCTCAGCAGATGGTTACCAGCGTGTGTCCGCTCGTGTCAGCTGCAAACACGTTCACCTTCATAAGTCTGGCTCATTATTTTAATTTTGACTCCAACTCAAGGTCTTTCAAGATAATGAGGCAGCAAGTGATTGGCTGCCTCGAGGTCTGTGCCCAGAGCAGGACTTCCTTCAGGATCCACTAGTAACTTTTGAGCATGAGAAAAGTATATCCTACATCCTTCTGCAGCCTATGCCCTTAATGCCTAAGGGCATTATATTGACAGGGCAGCAAGAAATCCAGGCACATCTCCCTGGGCCAGTTAGAGAGAAGCATTCTCAGGAGTTGCTCTAGACTACAAAGTCAATAATATTTGCGGTGATTTTTGACAGATGTTCCTATAAGTCCATGCATCATAGCTATTGTGTCTGGATCATAAAGAAACTGAACCTATCCTCATTCAGAAGTCACATATAATTCATGTGATCATTACCATTTGTAAAATACACCAATTCCACTGATGTCAAACAAAGCAGAACCTCCTGTCTTTGGGCCTATTTTTAAAGTTATATAACTCCATTGGAAAACTTGTCCTTTCAAGATGCTAGGTAAGTTAGGCTCAAAAGGACGTTATCGCAGAAATCTTTACCATTTGACAGTTGTTCAAATGAAAATGCAAAGTTGACGTACGTATGGAAAACTTTTTCCCCCCTTCATCTTGCAAGTAAGTAGGGTCTTCTGTTTTGGAGAGCTGACACCTACCACCATCCAAACAAGTAACACAGTGGACTTAAGATTGGTACAAGACAGCACTAACCTAGGGACCGAGAGCTTACCAGCAGCTGAACAGACCATGGTCTCACCTCTCCACCAGGGAAACAATTCTCCTCCCTGCCACACTCCCCCTCAGTGCTTTGACTCGCACAGGAGTTCCCCACACAGCTGCTCTAGCTTCTGGGAAGATCTTCACTATCTGCATAGAGGATCCTGGCTTGCTGCCTTGTCCCTGAAGTGCCCAGTGCTCCCCTACAGAAGGAAACTCCAAAGCTGCTCCTTGAAAGGCGCTTTTCCTCTTACATCCATGCCAACAGCCACCTTTGGGGCTTTGAGCCCCGCAAGCACCTGTTTTCTGGCTGCTCTGAGCCTGCAGCTTTTCCTTTGAAGTGCAGCAGCCTTTGGGGAGCATCCTGGGGCGCTTCTGAGCTGCTCAGGCAAGCAACAACTGCTGCAGCTTAGACAAGTATATGCTCCAGAGGAAGAGGCACATTCTAGATGAGGGATGAGCAATGTTTTGATCACAGATAAAGTAAAGGAGAAAGATTTCTGAAGGAACTGGAGGAATACTGAGGATACAGGAGGCTTCAAAGCAAAAAAGTGCAATCATCTTGGCTGTGATAGTGTAAACTAAGTATAAACTAATTAATAATCCAACTGGCAAGCTATTGACAATCAGAATAAACGCCCCTAGGCATGGCTCCAAGATGCACGGTCCCACATGGGCAGGAGCGAGCAGCTGGTGCAATGCCAGAAACATCCCATCCATTGAGCAAGGGTGATGGAGCCACATCACAACACACACTGTACTGGCAGCAGCCTCAGGGCTGATGACACCTCTGCATAGGAAGCTGGTGGCATGACTGGCCTTCAGAGTGCAAAGCAATAACCTAATGTTACTTGTATGTTGAAAAGACAGACAAATGTGTATTACTGTGCAAACTCTTATCAATTCCTGACGGTCTTCCCCTCCCTCTAAGCAGATAGAGCTGTAATAGATGAGTAGCACCCAGCCACTGCTCAAGGACTGTTTGGAACACAACCACCTGGAATTGCGTCTTTGAACCGTGAGCATGAGACTGAGGGATATTCTCATATGAACATGCCTTGGAAGCTGGCACTGTCAAAGTCAATGACAGTAGGACAGAGTTAGTATAAAAGACAAAAAAAAAACCCAAACCTGCAAGCTGCAGTAAACTGACTTGAGAAGAAATACACAACAGTCATCAGTAAGAGAGCTTGCCCCTCCTTCAGCGCTGATGGAGGGAGCACATCTCATTCACAGGCTGAGCAGCTGCAGCCCACTTCCAGCCATCTGAATGCCTGCTGACAGCAGGTACAGACACACACAGGCTGTTCTTAAACCACCAGTCACCTGAGGACGGGACCAAGGCAGGAAGTTTGAATATAGATTAACTTTGCTTGTAAGTGTGCTACACATGGGAGAGGCTAAACCAGATGCTGCAACAGTCTCTTAGTAGGGCTCCTGTCCATTAAAGAAAGAATAATTCACAGGAAGTGGCTTCAGAGTGGATCAAAGCACAAAGGAGAGAGAAAATTGTAATTTTGAAGAAGATAGGCACAAAACCCACATTTGGGCAACTGTGGATTGGTAAACTCTATTTCCCCTCCACCCTCCAATGGAGCTGCAGCATCTGTCTAGTCTGAGTAGCATAAATATCTGAGCCTGAGCCATACTAACTATGCCACCTTCTGTACAGCTCTGGGTAAATATAGACTGCTACATGAGATAACAAATAGAAACATATCTTAATTTAAAAAAACCAAAAAACCACACAAAAACTCAGAGTACTCCTGGATTTTACTGACCATCACCAATAATTTGTGCCCCTCACTACTGTTTTAAAGCATGAAATATTCTATAAAAACCTTTAAGTTACAGTGTGAGAAGAAAGACTGCTGCATCACTTCCTATTTTACTGTTGAAGTATTCTTGACCACTTTTGTCCCATCATTTTATGTAAGTCAACTATATCCAGCATTCAGATGCACAACTCTTTCTTTTGAATTACTGTGAGACCCATAATCCAGCCATATCAGCCAAAATTAAAGGGAGAAAAAACAAAAGGAAAGAAACCAACAAAGAGAAAAAGTAAGCAGGAAACTACTTGGCTTGAAACCTAGAGGGTGATGCCCCACGCTGCACAAGCTGTTCTCATTATTGAGCTCAGTTACTGATCCCTGTGTATAAGCAGGTTCAGTGCCTTCCTTTCTGGAGTGTGCTGCCTGCTTTTGAACTTGAGATGCTAAAAGACTTTATGAACAGAGCTGTTGTTTTATTTACTCTCAATTAATCATGCTCAACTGTAAACAAATTGTCTGTTTTAGTTCTGCTGACGATTATCCACTTGTCAACATCTCCCTCAAGTACCTTCAGCATCTGGCAACAGCACAAAACTGCTACATCAAAATGAACATCTTGTCTCAATAAAAAGATAGACGTGTGGCAGGGTTTCATCTGTTTTCTAGCCCATCAACGGTCAGGCTCTATTGTCACTGATGCAACCAGACAGCGGTCTATTCCTATGGAATATTTACTTACAAAGCGGGAGGGAAGCCAAATTTTGTTTATATTAGTAAGGCAGACTCACTGAAGAAACAAGAGGCCCCACACCTCCTCACAAAGGCAGAAGCCAGCCTTCCCTGCAGCCTGCCTAGTGCCTGCCATGGGCCTCCTGTTCTGCTGGGGCAGGTCCAGTCCCAGCTTCACCAGCCACCTTGCCAAAAGGTGCAGAGTAGGACTTGTTTATTTTGTGGTGTTCAGCAAATCCCACAGTCAATAGAGACCACTTACTGGTGCCTCCCCAAATACTTTCAGATAATCTTTCCACTACCTGCTACATGACCTGGGCTTTTTTTGCTCCCTGGGACTCCCGTATCAGTTTGAATTTTGCCTTTTTAACCTCGTAAGATATAAGTATTCCCATTAGCTAAAAATCCTACCTGCATTTTAACACAGCCTCCCTCATGCTTAAACTGGAAGCTACAAAGTAAGTGCAGACAGTCTGGCACCTTTTTGGGTACAGTCAGGTACAAAGTGGACTTTTCTTTTAAGGGGGAGGATGGAATCTTGCCAGGTAGCCTCACTAACAAGTGAGAAGGCCCCAGGGTGCTGGGCTTATGGAGAACATCCCCTCACACCTCTGAGGCACCAAAACTGTGTGCCATGGCTCTGGCTACCTGAAATTGTTAATATTATTTGAAACTTGATCCCACTGTAGCAAAGTCACAGCAAAATCTGACTAACTTCACTGGAAAACACTTCAACCCCGTACCTTTTCGCCATTCCCAGAATAAAATACTCAGGGGCGTGGGGGAGAGCAGGAAGCTCCACTAAATGTAGCAGTCAGCGCAGAGAGAGCGCATCCCGGTCCCGGGCCATATCGTGCTCTGGGCGGCTCCCGGCTCCGGCGGCTCCCGGCTGGTCTCGGCGGGGCCGCCGCGCCCTGACACGCGCTAATCAATCTCCGCTGTGTAATTGATTCTAATGAGCGCGGCTGGCTGGCTCCGCGCACTAACGACCGCCCCAAGTTGGCGGCGGCTCCGGCCGCGCTCCCCGCCCGCAGCGCCCAGCCGTGCCCGGCCGGACCGCCCGCCTCCCCTTTAACCTCCTCCTTCTCCCTCCACAATTAATTGAGATATCTTTTATACTTCATGTGTTGCAAAATTAATGCCTAATTTATGTAATTAGTCAATTAACTGTAATTCTAGCATATGGTGCCAAATGCCCAGAAGGTGTTCTTGTTTCCCAGGTACTTATTTTGATGTCATGAAATGCAGCTAATTAATTTTACATGCATATTAATTTCAGATCTATTTAGCGGCCCCCTTTGTGAAGGCAGATTTAATATTTGTCTTTCTAACCTTTTTTGGGCAAATTCCGCGCTCGGTGTTGAAATGGAGGTGACTTTTAAAACACATTTCCATCGGTCTCCCTTTCCTCTGCGGAGCCTCTGCTGACACCGGGTCGATCCCTCCTGTGTGAAGATGCACAAGGGCTGATTATCTATAGCTTCCCGCACATCTATAACTGTCGCAAGATACGGCTATTGAATTTAAATCCGATTAATATTTAATATTAAACATTTCTGAGGGAATTTTTGTTTGTTTTTTGCAAAGCACAATATCCCACGGACATTTTTTTTAAATAGCTGCTCTTAATACAATGCTCCTTGGAAAAATTACGAGAATTGAAGTATTGCCTAATTAGAAAATGAGAGAAATGATCGCTGGCTTCTGATGTTCGCAGTTCTCCTGATTGCGCTGAACAACTGCGAGCCCGCTGCCAGTGCGCCCTGCGCTTGGCTGCTCCTGGCCTCGGGAAGCACTCGCGCTCCTCCCCAGCAAAGCGTTCAGGTTACGCTTCTGTCTCTGTCGGAAAGCGATCGCATTAGTTTTTGTCCATAATACTAGGAAAGATAAGATTATGTCTCTTCTTCCCGCAGTTTTTTTTCTGCGCAGAGATTAAGGGGTTAATAGCATCGTGGGCTTTCCCACTCCCCAGATGCTGAGAAAAGATTTAAGTAGAAAAAGAGATGAAACCTGTAATCTACGCTTTAAATTCCCAGCGATACCCTTTTTCCCTTTGCTGCAGCAGCACTAATTGCCGCATTACACTTATCTCTGGGGTGAGGGGAGATAAAAATGCACCTGGCTGAGGGGTGCGGGACTCCGCGCATGGGGCGGGTGCGCTGCCGCTACCTGGCCTCCCGCTGGCCCCGGGGAAACGCTTTCCTGCGGAGCGGCAGGGCGGCACTTCGCTCTTTGGGGCGTCTACGCGAGTGCTGTGGCGTCATAAAACTTTTTATCCCCCTTTCTGGATAAATTAATGAGCAATTTAATTAATAAAATCAGAGAGTAGCGTAAGTGCTATGATAATGAAGTTAAATGAGCGCGCAGTAAAATATTCACTAATCCAGCACATTGGCAAATGCCCCCTTAATTCTGCTTAGCACTAAAAGGGTTTTGAGCACCATAATGAGATTCCTGTGTCTGCTAATTAATTGACACTCTCCTGAATATTCATATGTGCTAGCACCAATACGTTCCTAATTGCACCGTGGAATGGATCTCAGAGGAAAGTAAATCGCCATAGACTTAATTAAAATAATGTATGCCAGATCCAGCTCGCTAAAGACGAGACATTTGCCATCAAGCGGTGTAAGAAAGTGGCACCTGGTTTGTAGCGAAAAATGAGGAGAAAATCTTTATCCCTCCCAAGGTGAAGTCAGCAGGGGCTTAGAAGCGCCAAGCTTTTCAGCCTGGAGATCTGAAAGCGATCGCTTCGCCTTCAACCACCGCTGCCAGTGCCGCGACCCGCGAGGGCGGCGCGGAGCCCGTTCGCGGGCGGCGGGGCCGCGCACAGAGTAACCGCGCTCAGCAGTTCGGAGCGGGGGGAGCAAGCTTCGCACGGCGAGGTGGGAGAAATCTGGTCAGGGATGCCCTCTACAGAAGCGTTTGGGGAAAACCGTTTGTCTCCGGCGAGGGGGGGGAGGAGGGGGAGGCAGGGAAGGAGGGAGGGAGCAGCCACATTTGTAAACTTTTCCTTGAGGGGAATCCGGTGCCTTTGAAGCTCAGTCTCTGAATGGATTGTTCTTTGCACCTCCAGACTAATACTGTGAGCTAATATTGTACATTTAAATTGTTCTGCTGTTGAAAGCGTGGCAAGTTGCACTGCGAAATGAGTGCCTGCCGCTGCCTGGCCGCGGCCTCCATCCCGCGCCGGGGGAGCGGGCGTTGGCTGCGCCCGGCGCGCCTCGGGGCTCGCTGCGGCGGGCAGGCAGCGCCCGGGCCCGCGCCTCCCCCCCGTCACTGAAAAGCAGATGTGAAGCGCTTTGCTAGGTCTTTTCCTTCCCTACCAGCTCAGGAAACGAAAAGGAAAATTGGTTTCTTGGAAAAGACAGCTTTTAAAAAAATCACCACAGGTTAGAAACTAAAAAGAGTTTATTTGAAGACATACAAATGCATATTTATTATACACATGTAGGCATTAACAATGTAAATTACACCGCCAGCACTTGCTGGTTGTTTATTCATTAGATCTTTAGAAAATCTACATTGCCTGCAGATAGCACGGTGATAATGTGAAATACACAAGCAGTTTACCCAGGCAGTTCCGCCCGGCTCCGCGCAGCTCCATGCGGGGCTGCCAACAGGTCCGCGGGCCTCAGCGCCGGCCCCGGGTCCCTTCTGCTACCGGAGGCGCTTCTTACAAGTGTAATTCTACCTTGACGAGAAAACGGCCGTGCCGACTGAAACTGCCGTCACCCAAAATACAGAGCAAGGGTTTTATAGGTCGCAGCTCAATAGAGAGCGAACTTAGACCGAAATGTTTCTTAGCAGAAGAAATACGAAAGGGATCTCCTCTGAATGACAGTGCAGACATCTCGCTCTCAGAGCTCAAAAAGCTCTGCGGCGGGCAATGCCTCTTATTCCCATGTAAAATCTTTCCTCGCCAAAAAGGGAAAAAATCCTCTATCAAATTCTATCCTCTTTAGCTGTTTGAATGCTGTATGACTACCATATCTCTCGATAATAAATACGGAGAAAAAATATATGGGAAGAAATCGCTGCGGGGAAGTATTTTCTAAAGTTAGATGCAAAGAATCTCTTCCAAGAATGAAATATTAAAGAAGGTTAATATGGTTTTGCTGCAGAACTGAGGGTTGATGGGAAGACGGGGAGCTTTGCTCGCATCGTGAGTATAGAGGCCGGGAGCTGAGGCGGGTGGAGGATGTCAACAGATGTAAGGAAGCGATGGAAGCCGCTGGACTCGGGAAACGCAATCAGCGCTTCGCCTGCAGCCGCCAGGCTGCCCTGTCCCCGTTCCGCCCTGCGCTCCCGCCCCCTCTGCACGGGCCCCGAGCGTGCGGGGCACTCCACCGCCGAGCTGCCTCCCGCAGCGCTCGCAGCCCCGAGCCGGCCCTGCGGATCCCCCTCGCCGCGGGGTGGGCGCTGAGCCCGGCCCGCAGCACGGGGAGGGGGCGAGCAGCCCCTCTGCTTTTGCGGACACACGGCGTGGCCAAAGAAGCGCTGCCCCTTCCCCGTGGGACGGGCCCACACTTCGCAGGTGCGAGCGCCGGGGGGGCTCTGGCGGGCGGTGGTGTCCCGTCCCGTCCCGTCCCGTCCCGTCCCGTCCCGCCGAGGAGCGGGGCCCTGCTGGGCCGCGGGGGCGGGGAGCCCCGCGCTCGGGAATTGTGTTCCCTGTCCCTGGGCAGCTTGGTGGGTGGCAGCCGGGCGGGNCCGGGCGGGGGGCGGCGTGGGGAGGGGGCGCTGCGGCAGGAAGGGAAAGCACAGAGCCCCGGCGCCCACACAGTCACAACCACACCTCCCCCACCGCGCTGCGGCTTCGCGGCGGCAACTTACGGATCTGTTTGCAAACATGCCCCCCCGCCAACAGAGAGAAAAACACAAGCATTCAAAGTTCTGACCCTAATTAAAGCCCGGCTCGTTAAAGACTTCACACAATGCAGGAAAAAGTTTGCCCGAGCCTGAATTCCGCAAGCGGTTATTACCTTTGCTTATAAAGAGGGGAAATAACCGTAATGTGCGCGCCATTATTCTTGTGGATATGCAATTTAAAATCATCGTCAATTGTCATAAGAACCATTTCACAATGTTTGTCTAAGTAATAACTTAGTCAGTTAAAGGTGGTTTTGCCGGGCGACAAGGACAAGCAATTCAAGAAAGATTTACATTGCTTACGGATTTTGAACCGCCGTTCTGACTGCAGCGAGAACGGGACTCAGCCTAATTTTTCTTTCTTTCTGGTTTTGCACGGAACACCAAGACAAGAGCGGACTGTGGGAGAAAGCGTGAATGGGATGAGCATGTCTTGTAAAAAAAGGCTCACGATAAAAAATAAAGTTTATGAAACGGATAGATGTGGGCAGAAGAGTCCTTGAAAAAAAAAAAAAAAAGAAAGAAAAGAAAGAAAGAAAAGAAAGAAAAAGGAAAATCAAGTTTGCTCCACCCAGCTATTAACCAAAACACAATACCTTTTTCTGGGTGGTACTGCACAGAAGTTGATTCAGTTTTGACAATGTTGTTTAGCTATCATTTGCTATTTTGAATGAATGGGAGCAATCCCCCTTTTTACAACAGTTGTTTCCTATTATGGAGAGGTGCAGCAGTTGAGGGCAGACATGTGAAAGTGGCTGTTTGATTCCCTTTTTCATCCCCCTGACCCTGCCTTTGTCCCTCCTCACCCTGGGAATGTCACGCCTCACTACTTCACTTTGAGATGCTCTAGAAAGTGGCTTTGTTATTCTCTTTTAGACATACACGAAATTGTTCTCATTCCCCCTGCTGTAAAAGATACTTCAAATTGGGACTCGGTTCACAAGTGCAATGCAATTTGGCTTAGCTCAACCTTTGTTCTGCTTGTACAAATGACCAAACAGTGCACACATTATACAGTTGATCTACTGCTCCCTTTACACCAGAGTTAGCGGCTGGGAGAAAAGCAAGTTAATCCCTTCAATACTAAGGTGGCATTTTCAATATTTCCTACAATGTGAAAAGAAGAAGAGAGGGCAGCTTGAAATGCGACATTTGTTTAAAAGGGAAGATTAAAAAGAAAAAGTTTGCGAGGCCTCCCCTGATACTTCTCCAAAAAAAATAAACAAACAAAACAACAATCCCAAACGTGTAGATAAATACTCCAGCACCTCCGGGAAAGCAAGGAAAGTTTACCACAAAGACAGGCTCTCAGGGCAATAACGTCGAGACTCAAGCTGGAATCCGCGCTAACAGCACAGTACTTAACAAAACGGGGAGTCACGGCTGATGCGCTGCCTGAGCCCGCGGCCCCGGCGCGCACCTGCGCGGCCCCGCGGAGGGGGGGCCGGGCCGACAGCCCAGGCGGGGCAGGTGCTGGCGGCGAAGGGCGCGGAGCGCGGCACGGCGGGGGTAGCGCTGCGTGCCCAGCCCGGGCTCACGCACCCGGTGTAACCCTGGCACTCCTCGGAGCCGTCCTAGCGAGGTCTTGGGCACGTGGAGGAGGGGAGGCTGAGGTGCTGCGTTTACTCGCGCGTGGATTTACCTCCGGCGGCAGAGGGAAAAGAGCTCTCTCAGGAAACCAGCTCCGGTCAGGAACCAAGTGCTCCAGGACAGCCTCAGGAGCCATGAGTGGGAACAACAGCCTCCTCTCGGGATCAAAGAATTCGGGTAGTCCTAGCGCGGGCTCTCTGCTCGCTGGACAGGGGCGAAACGGCTGCCCCTAAGCGATGAGCTCGGGGCACGGGAGACCGCCCGTCCTCGGGTGCACCCCGGGGGCGGCACAGCGGGGCCGAGTGCCGGCTCGGGCTGGCGGCGCTTGAAATCCCCGACGGGGCAGCCGAGGACAGCGCATACGGGCAGCCGGCTCTGAGGACGGTGACAGCAGCGAGGAGCGCGCGGGCGGTGGTGGCGGGGCAGGGGCGGCCGAGCGCGCTGCCCAGCGCCGGCTGCCCCGGGTCCCGAGCGGCGCAGCCTGGTCCGGCCCCCCCGGACACAAAGCGTACTGCACATCCCAGGCTATCAAGAATACAGGTTTGGGGAACAGTTCTCAGTCCGGCCTTGACAGGCAGGGGGAGTTTGTTTAGTGCTCATTGGGAAAGGAACAAAATCCTTTTGAAAGGGCGCTAAGTAGTTTCACGCCAAAGTGGCAGATTTGGTAAAGAATGTGGGGTGGGACAAAGCCCCGCCGTTCCCAGAGCGGCCGGAGCTCTTCGGGAAACCGCACCGGGAATTCAAGCACACAGAAAAGCAGGAGACACCAAACATCTCGGCTTCCTTCTCCGCCTCCGAGAAGCAAAAGAAGCAGAACCATTACAAAACAAAAAAAAAAAAAAA
>VZTE01003319.1:164963-177480 GCA_013397775.1 Eulacestoma nigropectus | reverse complement strand
CCAGATATTCCCGATAAATCCCCAATGCTGAGGTGGTTGTGGGTCCCCGATGTTCCCGATAAATCCTTGATGCTGAGGTGGTTGTGGGTCCCAGATATTCCTCATAAATCCCCTTTGCTGAGGTGATCGTGGGTCCCAGATATTCCTCATAAATCCCCGATGCTGAGGTGATCGTGGGTCCCAGATATTCCTCATAAATCCCCTTTGCTGAGGGGTTGTGGGTCCCAGATGTTCCCGATAAATCCTTGATGCTGAGGTGGTTGTGGGTCCCAGATATTCCCGATAAATCCCCGATGCTGAGGTGATCGTGGGTCCCAGATATTCCTCATAAATCCCCGATGCTGAGGTGGTTGTGGGTCCCAGATATTCCTCATAAATCCCCTTTGCTGAGGGGTTGTGGGTCCCAGATGTTCCCGATAAATCCCCGATGCTGAGGTGGTTGTGGGTCCCAGATATTCCCGATAAATCCCAGGTGCTCACGTGTTTGTGAGTCTCAGATAGTCCCAGTATCTGGGTGGACAGACCCGGCTGTAGAGGTGATTGCAGGTCCCAGATCCTCCTGATAAATCCCAGGTACTGAGATGATTCTGTGTCCCAGGTGTTCCCAATAAATCCATTGGCCCCTCCTTCCCTTTCCACCTGCATGGTGGGGGCTTGAAAAGGAGAAAAGGGGTGGAGATTTGGAGTAGCAGGGAAGGGTATATAGACCTGTTGGGATAGGTTGGATGGAGGGAAGTCGTGGAATATGGCTGTGAGGTGGATAAAAGAAGGATGCCTTCCTAGGCATTAACCATTTTGCTCCCAGTGATGATGGCTGAACCATCTCCATGCCTGCTGCTTGGAATGTATGGATTGCATCCTGCGGGCTGGGGAGTGTGGTCGCTCCCTCCGGGAGAAACTTGCTCCAGGAGGCTTTGCTTGGTGTCCCATTCCAGAGTGAAGGAGACAAGGGAATGTCTCTGGAAAGAGCCGAGTGTTGCACGAGCAGTTTTCACTGAGGAGCAGCTTGGAAGGAATTAGCTTTTGGGGAAAAAAAAAAACCAGGAACGTTCTTTGTGCTCTGTTCCTAAAGGAGAAGTTTTTACCCGACTTAATGATGGTATCAACTGATAAAATCCTTGGGTTTAGGCTTCTGAGAAAGGATGAGGCTGGGAATTGTTTCAGGGATTTGCTCCCGAGCGCTGACTCAGCAGGAAGTTATGGGGTGGGTGTAAGCAGGACTGGCTTTCCCGCCTTCCATTTCCTGTTCTACTTAAACTTTCCTCTGCAACTCGGCGTAGTGACACGAGCCTGCATGGCTTGGTGACCTCTGGAGTGCTTCTTTCCTGGAGGAAAGCGTTACATATTAAAGAACTTTTTGATGATAGGAACAAACACAAAACATGAGTAAGCATTAACAGAAGGAGAAAAAGAGGCCTGGTCTGCTTTAGTGGGATGTTTAACTCTCTGGGAGGTGATCCTGGGGAAATGGGAAAGCCACCTTTGGAAGTTTGGGCCCTGTGGAGGGAAGTCGGCCTGCTGGGAGCTGAACTGGGGTTGCAAAACGTTGTTCTGTCTGTTCTTCCCTCAGCGTTCTGTCACGTGTGGAAGATCCTGAGGTTCCCACAAAGAAGCGGAAAACAGGTATTGCCCCTCGCAGAGAGGTTCCATGTGCCTGATTCTCCTTGGGTTTGGGGTGCCTTGGGTGACTTGGGATTTTGTGCTTCTGAATTGCTGCTGAAACTGAGGATTTTTGAGCCGTTCTTGCAGCTGGAGGGGGTCTCATGGGGCCTGGGCCTGTTAATGATGTGTCCCAGTGTTCATGGGTGTGGCACTTGGGGACGTGGGTCAGTGGGGGCCTTGGCAGTGCTGTGGGAACAGTTGGACTTGATGATCTCACAGGGTTTTTCCAGCCTTAATGATTTTGTGATTCTAAAACCAAGTGTCAGATGAAGGGAGGGAGAGTAGCAGGGACCAGCTTTTTCCATCCTGGGAGGGCCGTGTATTTGCACCAAGGAAAACTCCTGGCTGGGGCAGGGCATGGGATATGCCAGGTCTGTCTGGCACTGAGCCCTGTAGGGCAGCACAAAGAGCATTTTAAATCAAGGCTGTTGCTGTTCCATGGGGGATGCAGAGCTTCCTAACTCCTCCTTGGGATCAACATCCCCAGTGATGGGGTGGGGGGTGCTGCTGGGCTGTTGCTGTGTTGTTGGAATGAGTTACCTGCTCCACGTGGGATCGAGGAGTTGGGCTTCGGTGCAAGCAGAAACCCCAATCCCTGTTTCCAGTCCTGTTCTTTATGGCCTGCTGGTGTGGTTTTTCCAGAATGCGTCTCTGGGGCTAACGAGGAGCCCAAAGAGTTTTCTGTGGCTGCCAAGTTGCCGCCTGAGGCAACAAGAAAAAACCAGGAGACGAAAGAGAGCGATGACTTTTCCTTCTCCGAGTCTGAAGATGAGGTGGGCAAGGATTTTGTGGGGAACTCGGGGATCAGCTCCCACAGTCCCTGTGTGTGTGAGAGCCTCTGTCACAAAAGTGGTGCCATCAGTGCCCCTGCCTTCTGCTGCAACTCAAGCAAGACCTTGGGCTCTGAGTCAGAACAGAGCTGACTGAATTTCAGGAAGGTGAGATGTTTGCTTGGATTCACGTTCAGGTTATGCTCACTCTGGTGCTTGTTTTTATTTCAGGTTGTGTACATTTCCTCTGACTCCTCATTTGTAGCATCTGCAGAGGATGAGGACATAACAGAACCTGGTAAGGCTGACAGCAAGTCCTTCCCTCATTCCTTTCTCCTGCTGCTCTGTGTCTGGGCAGGTCTGCCCAGGCTGGGGGCTGGTTGCTGAAGGCAGAATATCTGGGTAGCACCCAGGAATAGTGGAGGGTGAGCTCTGTTTCTTCCCTGCATCCTGGTATTGCTTCTGGATTGGAGCCAGGGCTGGGAACAGGCTCCCCAGGGAATGGGCACGGCCCCAAGGCTGCCAGAGCTCCAGGAGCGTTTGGACAATGCTCGCAGGGATGCACAGGCTCTCAGGGATTATTGGGGTGTCTGTGCAGGGCCAGGGGTTGGACTGGATGATCCTCGTGGTCCCTTCCAACTCAGCATATTCTGAGATTTATCCCAGGATGCTCACGTGGTTGTGGATCCCAGATATGAACTGCCTTGGGTGCAGTTCTGGCGTGTCCCACTGCTAGCTCGCCAGAAGGAAATCGTTGCAAATGCTGATTTTAGGTAGTAGAGCCTCAGAACCCTTTTTTTATTAGGCTCAGGCAGGCAACATTCTGTAGCTGCCAATATGAAAATATCCTGAAGCAACATAACACAAATAATATTAGGACGTGAGGGATAAAATGAGAGTAGTTTATCTTTGGTGAAGCTCTTTAAACTCATAAAACTCCCGTTTTCTTGACCAGTTGCTGATGGCTTGTGCTCTTCTCTCCTAGATGAAATGCCTTGTGACACTAACCCCTGGTTGACTGAGGAAACACCATCCTCTCTTTGCAAGAGAGTTCCATATCTGAGGTAAAAATCCTTCTGTTTTCTTTCACTTCTCCTTTGAAGGGTTTCTTGCCTTTCACTTTCATCCTTGAGCTTCCTGCGTTGCCCAACATTTGTGTTTGTGTCCACAGAGCAGCATTTTTCCTGGGTGTTCTGGGGTTCCATGCTGAGGGAACTCTTCAGCTGTGGGGAGGCAGCTGTGTTCTTGCCTTTAACCAATTTTAAACATTCTCTTTAAATCCAGATAGTTCATAGACTCAGGAGAGCAGAGAAAGGTTAACAAGTTCAGTACCCTCACCTCCTGTGGTAGGAGGAAGTGTTGAACTTGGGAAGAGGCCAAGACCAGGAATGCAAACAGAAAAACCCACAACCACAAAAAATCCCCCAAAACCCCCAGAGAATTCCCATTTCCCCAGAGAATTCTATTGGGAAACACTTTATTTTTTTTTTTCTCTGAGGGTGCTCTGCTACTGCCACAGGTCACCTAGAGAGGTTGTGGAGTCTGTCCATGGAGATGTTGGAAAACCCTCCCGGACACGGTCCTGGGCAGCCTGCTGTGCCTCCTTGAATCAGGGGGTGCTAATTAAAACCTAATTAATAAATCAGGAGCTTTGAATGTTCTCTCAATACCATTTTTTCTCTTTGTGATGTTTTCAGCCTGAGCAGGAATAACCACATCCGAGCTGCTCCGGAGAGCCCTGTCACACCCAGGCCCCCCATTAAGGAGCCAGGTCCCCACTCCCCAGGAGCCAGCAGCACCAGGAGGCCCCTGTGTGCTGCTGAAGAGGTAAAGTGGGGAGAAGGGGAATTGCTTTGGGATGAAACAGCTGCAGAGTTCCTGCACAGTTAGGCTGAGACCAAAGGAAGGGGTGGGAATGCCTGCTAAAGTCTTTTTTTTTTCCTTCCCTTCTGCAAGGATGTTCAGCAAGCAGAAAATAAGAAATACAAAGAGCTCTTGAGTCTGTTCAAGGAAAAATATTCTGGAAAGCTTACTTCTCCACGGCCAGCAAGACTCAACAAGTAATTATGAGCAAAATAACCCTTAACTTTCTGGTGGTGAGTTTATTGTATGTGGAAGGGGAGGAGAATTGATCTTTCCTACTCTCAGGGTTCTGGACAGAGTCAGATGTAATGACTGAGTCTCTTTTGGAGTAGTGGAGACAGAAAATTTGACTCTTGTGTGTTCACTGTGCCTGAGTTGAAGGTGGCCAAACTTCTGGATGTAAACTCCTCAAAATGCTCTTTGCATCTGGTCATGGAAGCAGTGACAGCACGGTTCTGTTAAGGATTGAACAGCCTAATTGTACTTTATATATTTCTATTGCTTTCATTTAGCCAGTTGTGTACAAATAGCCGTGTCCTCTGCCGTGAATTGCTGTGCACTGGTAACAAATCACCTGTAAAAACTCTGTCCTTTTCTTCTGCTACACCAAAGAGTTCAAACCAAGGAACCAAGGATGACTGGCAGTCCCCTGAAAGAACAAAAATCCAGCGGTGCCTCTCCACCTGTGCCAGAAAGGACCAGTGAGTATCCCCAGCATCCAGGTCTGGTCCACTCTGGAGGTGGAAATCCAGCCCAAACAGGGCATTTCCTTCAGCTAGTGATTGGCCAAACTGGGTTTGTGAGGGTTTTATTGAAGGAGAAAACTTGGTTTAAGATGGGATTTGAGAGCTGTGACTGTAGCAGTGCGGTTTGTAGCTGGCTGTGACCCCACTGCACAGGAGAAGGTTGCAGTACCTATTTTACCTGTTTTTTTTGTACCAGGGGAGGGGGATATTTGACTCTGCACCCTCAGAGCTGCACTTCAATCCCTTTTTAATGCTAGACAGGACTATTTCCATGATAGCAAAGCTTCCAAACCAAGTAAACTAATTACATGTATGTTTAATATTGCCCCAGGGTTTTTTTTTCCCCCCTGGTCATTACTTAAATACTTTTTCATCACTGGCTCTTTTAGATCTTGGCCTTTATTGACATGGTCACATGGGGATTGAAATGATTTCTGAGCAGGTGCCAGAGTTTGAACTTCTAAGTTGAAAATGCTGATGAAATGTCTGTGATGTCACCCAGAAACCGAGAGCTCTGTGCAGCTGCTGCAGTGGGAAGTCACCTCCTTGTTCTCATGTTGCTGCTTTTCCCTGCAGGTGTCAAACATGGGGATGTTTTCAGCCCCCAGCTGCCTCAGAGAGGTGTCATGATCAGGTGAGAGTCTCTTTTAACCGTGGCTCTTGTTTCTTTTGGCTCTGTCAGCCTCCAGAAGGCCAGTCCTGTTCAGTGTCTCAGTGCAGGGGGAGAGGAGCAGCTGGTTTGAGGAATTGCTCACAGCCAGTTGTCCCTCAAATCCAGCTCCCCTGTCACAGCTGGGCAGCTGTGGCATGTGCTGGGTGTTTTCTGGGAGAAGGAAGCAGGGGTGACAGTGGTGGCCACACCAAGTTGTCCTTGGGATTGCAGAATCTGTTTTTGCTCCTGAGTGTCTTTGTGCCACACCATTAACGAGCTGACTTTGCATTGCCTGTGGATCCTGAGCAAAAGGAGTAGGGAGCTTGTAAAGCCTGGGGGGACTGAGGCAGTTTTTGAGGCTTGCAGGATGCCTTGCGTTGGAATAGGAGACCGAAAAGGGAGCGTTGCTGTCCCTCATCAAGGGCCAGTGGGCTCCGTGGTGGCACAGTGGGAGTGCAGGAGGCTCCTTGTGGAGGGAAAGGGGCTTTTGGCTGCAGTGCCAGGGAGGGATTTTGGTGTGGCAGTTTGGTGCCTTCCTCTTCCTGCCCTCAGATGAGAGAGTGCAGATGGGGGCAGAGAGAGGTTTGGTTGTGGCAGGTCTGGTTTTGGGTGATGTCGTCCCTGTTCTTTCCCCCTTAGACACGAGCACTGTACTGAGCTGTGCATTGGTCCTGAGTTAAATTGTCCCTGTTCCCTAAGCTCGAGGGAAGAGGGGAAGTAACTGGTGGAGTGGGATTTGTCACCAGGAGATCACAAAGCACCTGACAGAGGAAGTGCTGGTTGCTTCCCTGTTTTCCAAAGATTAAAACTGAGAAACAAAAGGAGTTGGGCACCTGATGGTGGAAGAAGGTTTGCAATGCTTCCAGCTCTTCATCTATCCCAGTCTGGCTGCTACAAAAGGAATGGGGAAGGAAACTGAGATGTTGTCATGTGTCAGAATCAGCCTTGAAAAAGCATTTCTTATGCAGAAGGTGAATTTTGGGGAATTTCATGGGGCGGTGTGGGTATTCAACTCCTCTCTCTCTCCTGACAGCTACTACACACCACCAGAAGACTCTCGTGGACAGGGGAAACGAGGGAAACGAGCTGCTTCCGTGGTGAGCTTGAGTTAGTCCTTACTTCACTTTGTTTTCAGGAAAGCAGAACTCATCTCTGCTCGGGATTGAGATCCAGAATAAAATTGGAAGTGCGGAAATCAGAAATACTTAAGCTTGATCTCAGCTTGATACCTGCATGTGGAGGCTTTGCTGGGGCTCTGGGTGTTAATCCAAGCCCAGGGAAAGTCCTTCCTCTCTGGGCACAGCTCTGAGGGCACAGTTGGAATGCAGTCACCCATCAGACGTGACTTTGGGGTTTGCTGCTGGCGTGTGTGTACCAAAACTCTCCCAGTTTTGTGCAGGATTCTCTGCCCTGTCCCCCAGCAAATCCCTCGTGCTTCTCTCTGACTTCCTGTCCTTGTGCCTGGCAGGGCCAGCGTGAAGCCGGAGTCCCCCAGGGAAAGTTATTCCAGTTCCATGTGACACCTGTCCTGTCCAAAGACCTCTTTTTTGTGGACAGGGAGCCACTGCCACGCCCAGAGAGGCCAGCAGACGACCTGGCTCCGCTGACAGAGGTACCTGTGCTCAGCAGCAAGCCAGTGCTGTGGCTGGTTCAGCAAAGGCCTGCAAGGCCCCTTGCTCTGGCACTGGAGCTGCACTTGGAGGCCTCTGAGGGGCTCCATGTGCTGTTCCACGAGCCCTTCCCCATGGAATCCTTTGTTCCAGGCCATGGAGAGCGAGATCTCTGCTGCCTTTGCCAGCGGTGAGCCCGAGGACATCCTGAGCAGGGCCTTCAAGCTCACTGTCACCCGTGAGGACATCTGCACCCTGCAGCCCCTGGGCTGGCTCAACGACAGGGTACGAGATCCTGCTCTTCCTGGGAAACCCCCCTTCCCCTGGGCACAGGAGTCTTCCAGGAGCTCCGCTGCAGAGCCCAGAAATAGCTGTACACTGCTTATTTTGGGTGCTGTGTGGGCTGGTGTTTCTGGAAGCTTTCACTCGGCTGATGCAGCTCCCAGGAGTCAGTCTGGGTTACTGGAGTGGGTGCGGGGGCTTTAACCAGCAGCACAAGGCACCCAGTGTAAAATTCTGGGAGCCAAAGCTGCCAGCTGCAGTTCTCTCAGCTCCAGGGTGCCCAGCAAAGACATGTTGCTGTCTTTTTAATTCAGTGTCTGGTTTCACATCTCACTTTGCCTCTCTCTGCTCCAGATCATGAATTTCTACATGGGTCTTCTGGTGGAAAGAAGCAAGAAGGAAGGATATCCAGCAGTCTATGCTTTTAATACCTTCTTTTATTCCAAGCTAAGCTCTACAAGCCACAAGGGAGTAAAGAAATGGACCAAAGGTGTGGATATCTTTGAGCACGATGTCATCTTGGTGCCTATTCATCTCAGAATTCACTGGACACTGCTGGTGAGCCACACTGGCTGTTTATTTAGGGGATGGGGAGAAGAAACCTAGCAAGCAAAGTGCTGTAGTGTTTGGGGTGTGCTTTGTCTGAGTCACCTTTTAACCCCAGGTCGTGGATCTCCGAGAGAAAACCATCAAATACTTTGACTCCTTGGGACAGAAAGGAGACCACATTTGTAAAACTGTCTTGTGAGTAGCTGCTTTTTTATTCCCTTTGGGTGTTTTTGAGGCCTTTTCCCCTCCCCACGTGAAGTGTGAAGTGTTTCTGCTCCTCACTTTGTAGCTCTTCTGTTCTGCTCAGTGTTTTGAATCCCCCGGAGTGTCAGGGGTGCAGGTTTTCACATGTGCTGCACATCCTTACGTGTCTTTGTCAGTAAAAACCCCTTCATCCAGCAGCTTTGTAGGGTGAGAGCAGCCCCACAGAGAAATCCCACAATCACTGAGGTTGGAAAAGCCCTCCAGGGTCATTGAGTCCAACCCGTGACTGATCCTCACCTTGTCACCAGCCCAGAGCCCTGAGCAGATCCCTCTGCAGAGCCTTCCTGCCCTCCACACTCCCACCCAGCTTGGTGTCACCTACAGAGGTGCCGAGGGTGCCCAATCCCCTCATCCAGATCATGGATGAAGATACTGAACAGTGCTGGGCCCCACACTGGGCCCTGGGGAGCCCCACTCACAGCCTCGCTGTGTCTCTAAGATTGGGATTTTTCCTCCACATTCCTTAAATCCACTGCTGTGAGGATCACTCTGGCATTTATCTTCCTGTCGCCCTTCAACAGCTTTTTTTTGTTATTGTTGTTACCCTAAATCGGGGAGATGAAAAGTGGTTTTGTGTTGTTTTCAACAGAAAATACCTGGAAGAGGAAAGCAAGGAAAAAAGGAACATTGAATTGACTGCTTCCGAGTGGACCCTTCACAGCATGGGCACGGAGGTATGGGAGCAATGCCTGGATTTGGGATGGGAGCTGGGACTCCTCATCACAGGGGGTTTGACACTTTCCAGGGAAGCAGAGGAGAGAGATGATGTGCAGTTAACTGGGGCTATTCCTTGGGTTTGGGAGCAGTAAATGGATTATGGAAGGGGGTTTTCAGGAGTAGGTGTGGGTAATGTGTGCTATGACCACACCGCTGCTCTTTCGAGACAGATAAAAATTCTCCATCTTCTTTGTGTTCCTCAGGAAATCCCTCAACAAAATAATGGAAGTGACTGTGGAGTTTTTGTTTGCAAATTTGCCGATTTCATCTCCAGAGACAAACCCATCATCTTCACCCCGGTGAGAGGAGGTGTAAACAGCTCCAGCCTTTCCCACACACGTGCAGGAGCCAGGGAAGCTGCACAGCAGCTGGGGCAGGGGCTGAGGGTCTGTTCCTCATGTCTGGTGCCTGCTTCCTGGGTCAGATCATGGAATTGTGGAATCCCAGGGTGGTTTGGGGTGGAATGGACCTTAAAGACCGTCTCATTCCAACGCCAGGATGCTGCAGCCAGTGGTTTGGGATGTCTGGCCTTGGTATCTCTTGGAGAAAGAGGTTTCCCCTTTGGCCAGCTGAGACACTGGTTATTTTCCAGTGTGGTGATCTTTAATGAATGTCCCTGTAAAGAAATGTGGTTTTGCTGGGTGGTTGTGTCACCCTCGTGTGAAACCCACCTTGTACCCAAATGGCAGGTGCTCAAAAGCAGCTTCCCCTTCAAGAATTCCCTGGGTGTTAATGGAGATTTCCTGCCTCTTTCTTCCCTGGCTTCCTATGTGATGGATTTTTCCCGTTTCTTTTCAGGAACACATGCCTTATTTCCGCAGGAAGATGGTGTGGGAAATAATCCATCAGCAGCTGCTGGGAGACATGCACTGTTAGAAAAACACTGTTCTGTAAAAGACTAGTATTTATTTCTTATGGTTTAGGGAAGATAAATATTAACTTATGTAAGAGCCTTATTGTACGGGAGCGTTACTTGTTAATAGAGTAATTTATTTTTTAATTGAAAAGCGATTTGCTGTCTCCATGTGGTTTTTAACTTGCCCCCTATCTGAAGATGAACAGGGGCTGTCTCCTCTCCTGGTGGCTCTGGGGACATCCCTGTGCTGCTCCTGGCTCAAAGATCCACCTGATCCTGGCAGAGCTGCAGAGGGGCTTTGTCTGTCTTTGCTTTCGTTCAATCTGCCACAACCTCGGGGCAGATCCTCCAAAGGACGAACGATTCCGAAGCCGCTCGTGTTTTATCCTTACAAATAATTAATCAGGGATAATTAATCTTCCACGAGGCTGCGGAAGATCCGAGCATGAGGATGCAGCAGCTGGGAATGTTTTAGGTGTCCTTTCCCCTTCCCTTCGGTTCTCCCTGTTTGGGGCTGCAGTTTTGAGTGTCCCAGGTGCCACCAGAGCCACTCTCCCGTGGCAGCATTCCCAGTGCCGGAGGGGTGGGAGGGAAGAGCCCGGCTCTGGGGCCCATGGAGTGGGGTTCTCTCATTGTGGCACCTGTCAGCACCCCAGGCCCTGCCCAGGCAGCCCCACCCTGCCCCCAAAGGCCATCCCATCCCCGTCGGGCACCTTTCCCCACTGGATGTTCCATCATTTGGCTTTGCCAGGGATGCGCAGGGAGGGAGAGGTGGCTTCGCGATGGCAACGCGTCCCTGGGGAAAGCTACGCCTGGCAATGCCTACAACCCTCCCCCGCCCCAAATTCCCCCACATCCAGCCCTTCCCTCCCTGGCAGCAGGGAACGGGGCACCGGGGTGGAACTCCCAGCCGTGACCACCGCAAGGGACCCGAAAGAAAGCAACGGAGAGCAGGCTCAGGCTCTGGTTAGCTGGATATATTTCTCTTTTTTGTCGGTGTCTCGGGTTGGTTTTCACAGAACACTTTGCAGTAGAGGAAAACACGGATTCGCAGCCCACGGGAGCGGCGCTGGCACCGGCACCTCAGCTCCCATCCCTGCTCTTGCCCGTCGGCTTTCACCGCTTCCGTCCATCACTTTGATTTGCTTAAACCCTTTTTTTTTTGTGTGTGTGTGTGTTTGGCTTTTTTTTCTTTTTTCCCTTTTTTTTTTTCTCTTTTTAACCATTTCTCAAGCTTTCTCCGAAGGAACAGCCACTGGCTCTCAGCTTGCAGGAGACTAGGGAAGAGCTCTGGGACACGGGGGATGGTTTCCTTCTTCCACCTCGCAGCTGACTTGGTCGAGATCATTTTTCCAACTCGTTTTTTTTTTTATTACAAAAATAAAAAAATGCTCCAACTATCAGTTTTACAAGGCATACAAAAATCTCTAGAAGGGCAACACAAGCGCAAGGTGCTGAGGTACGAAAACCTGAGGTAGTTTTTGTGTGTGTTTGTGTCAGGGGTATTTTTTGGGTTGTTTTTCATTTGAAGCCAATTTTGCTGGTTGGGTCTTCCAGCCCTGGGCTGACAAACTCTTGTAAATCCATTTTTTTCACTTATTTCCTCCTCCTGTCCCTGCAACAGCAACCTTTCCCCAACGATCCCAGTCCAAAGCGGGCAGGGCTGGTGCTGCCCATCATTTTCCAGTGCTGGGCAGTGATGGAGAGAGGACAGACAGACAGGAGGGGGGGACAGAACGGATGCAAACCCCACTTTCGGAGTCCAAAGCAAAGAGGAAAGGGTATGTGAAGGAGAGGAACAATTCCTACGAGAGCAATCTTGGCTCCTACAGGCCCTGCTCTTCTCAAAGCCCTTCAGCAATCACTTTTTAACAGATATTTAGGATTTTTTTCCCTGCTGGCGATCCTACAGCTCTGCTCTACGGTGCATTAGAGAACCAACGGCCCAGCTCCTGCCATTAAACCTCTAGAAAAGCCTGCTTTTGCTAAAAACAAACAGCCCCCTCCCCCAAACAATTTAAAAAAGTGAGTTAAAAAATAAAACCTTACAAAACTTAAAAATCGCCGTTAGTTTTGTTACTGATATATTAATTCTAAATTAACGAGCGCCGTGGCCCCCCCAGGCCGGGCGAGCTCCTCCCGGGTGGAACGGGCGGGATGGGGGAGAATTCCAAAGTACAAACCACCTCTCTCTGCCTGTGTTAGCCCAAGGGACGGGGGAGCAGCGGGGGCGGCGATGGAGTAAGGCGGAAGCTGCGGGATGGAGAGAGCCCCCCCGTGCCCCGCTTCTGCGCAGCCTGGCCGCAGAGGGGCTCGGGGGTCTTTGGTTTGTCCCCTGCCCTGCTGGGCTCCGGCGCTGGCGGGGGTTACATTCGTCGGGCGGTGCTGGCGGGAGCCTCACTTGCTGTGCTGCGAGGCCGCGGCTCCCTGAGCGTGTTTGTGCTCCTGCTGCTTCACCTGCTGCACGATTTCCCTGATCTTGCGCTGGGCGGTCTGAGGGCGGCAAGAAATGGGGGTTGGGGGGGCCAGTAGAGGCTGGGCCCCCC
>VZTE01003319.1:148639-162877 GCA_013397775.1 Eulacestoma nigropectus | reverse complement strand
TGGGCTGGGTTGGGTTGGATGGGGTTAAATTGGGCCGGGTTGTGGTCCTGGCACTCACTCCCTGCTTTTTGCCTGCCCTCCCACAAGGTGCCCAAGGGAAGACCTCACGGCAGGAGGTGCCAGCGCACTTTTGGGGAAGGGAAACTTACGGGGTGCTGATGGGGGAAGGCGCCAGCTGGGGGGGCTCCGTATAGCCCCGACAGATAGGCTGAGGAGCCCTGTGGTGGGAGAGAAAATGAGGGTCAGCGACATCAATGAAGTCCTCAAGGTGCCAACCCCTTCCCAGACACCCCCACCCTGACATGGGGAGTGTGTCACCACCATGAGCGACACGAGGGACGCAGTGACCACCCCTCATCCGCTGAAAACCCTCCAGGAGAGCGCAGGCGCATCCAAGGATGAGCTGCAGCCCAGACCCTGTGCCTGCGGCACAGCACGATGCTGGGATGTGGGTGGGAGCTCCCAGTTAACCCCAGTTCCTCCCCACTGGTGTTTTTTTGGGCTGTATCCTGCTAATGTTTGTATTAGAATAAAGGTCCCCTTCTGGCCTCACCAGGGGAGCTTGAAAAAGGCCACACAAAGCTTTGGGGTGAAGGACCCCACACCAAACACTGCCCTCCAGGAGACCTGTCCTGCTCCTCTCCATCACACCCCTAAATAATTCCTACAGCTGCCTCCTAAAGGCTGTGGATACATGCAGAGCATCCTCCCCTCCACAGGCTGAGAGTGACCAACCAACCCTCCCAGAGCCCTCCAGAGCCACCAGATCCCCCACACATCCTCCCCGGCACTCACCGTCCTCCTCCGCCCGCTCTGCGGCTGGCATTCCAGGGAAAGAAAACAGCACAGGTAAATTAACCCACAGCTCGGAATAAATTATTTAGGGACTGACGGAGACAGCCCACAGCGCCTGGGTGACCTGGGATGGACCCTCTCCATCAGCACCTTGGCCATCCTGTTCTCCTAGCACTGCACCATTCCTGCCCACTGTCACCTCAGGAGTTGTGGACATCCTTGCCCAGGTTTCAGCACCCCAAGAACAAGGAGAACCCTCCCCTGTGAGGTGGGGTGGAGGTTGGCTGCCCACGAGCACAGCCCCCCGGGTGCCAGGGCAGGGATCCACTGATGGCAGTGGATGCACAGGGCGAGCTGCTCGTCCCCTGCACGCCCTGTGGCCACACCAGGGGGCTCTGGTGGCCACCAAGACTAGACCCACAGGGCACAACCCAGTCCATACCATCACAACCCAGTGGTGGGCTTGGGGTCAGGACTGAAGACCACCCACATGGTTTTTCCATGCTCTCTTCAGAGAGCAGCACCCTCGGGACACAGCCAGGCCTTAAAACACTGGTGAAGCCCAGCTCAGCACAACACAGGGACGCAGCTGATCTTCCCAGGGGGCTGCATCCAAGCAGGGACAAGCCACCTCCACCCCCTGTCCTCTTCACTTTGCTGCTGTGATGAGCATCTTCCCCAAATGGCCGAGAGTCAAAGCTCCCCATGAGGTGGCCCCTACAGCTACGGTGTCCACCCAAACCCAACAGCTCCAGCAGGACACTCCAGCCACCAGGAACATCTCACACTTACTGCAAAGGGGTGGTACGGGGGGGCAGCTGCAGCCCCTCGGGCCCCTGGGGTGGATGGGAGCGTGGACAGCCCTGTGGAGAAGATGCCCAAAGCGCTGAGGTTCAGTCCTGGGATCAGGTTGGCCTGTTGCTGGGAAAGGAAAGACACGGAGAAAGGCGTGAAAGGTGGAGAACTGGCCTTCTCAACACAGCGTGGATGTGATGGACGAGGCCCAACCCTTGTTGTAACACAGTGACCTCCACGCTGAATTCTCCTCTGGCCACCTGCAGCGGGAGCAGCCCTGATGGGAGGGCTGAGCTTACATTGACAGCCACCACGTCGTTCTCGTAGGCCTCGCGCAGCTTCTTCATGATCTCCACCTCGGCATTGGAGCAGGCCTCCGTGCTGCCCTTCACCGTGATGGTGCGCTCAGGGTTGTAGATGGTCAAATCCTGCAAACTGCCCCACGGGAAAATCCAGAGACACGGTTACATTCCTTCTCCAAGCCAAGAAAAACCCCAGGAAAACTCAAATCATAGCTGAGGGTTCCCCCTGAGACAGTGTGAGAGCCACACGCCCTCTCCCTGCCCAACCCCACCATCCACCTGGGATGAGGAACATCCACCCGGGATGGGGAATGCACATGGGAGGACACAGCTGCTCTGTTTTTTCGGCTCCAGCACTGCTTGTACCATGTTGGATGGAATGGGGTGGCCTGGTGTTCACCGGGACTTCACTGAATCATTAAATCATGGAGTCATGGAATGGTTTGGGTTGGAAGGGACATGAAAGTCCATCCAGTTCCATCCCCTGCCATGGGCAGAGACAGCTCCCACTGGACCAAGTTGCTCCAAGCCCTGTCCAACCTGTCGTGGAACACTTCCAGGGAAGGGGCGGCCACAGCTTCTCTGGGCAATCTACCACCCTCAAAGGGAAGAATTCTTTCCCAATATCCCATCTAACCCTGCCTTCTGGCAATGGGAAGCCATTTCCCCTGGTCCTGTCACAAGAACTTACGGGGAGATGGTGATCTTCGTGCCCGTGTCCTGCTCAATCTTCTTGAGGTTGCGGCCCTCCTTGCCAATCAACCTCCCCACCAGGCTGTTGTGTGCCAGGATTTTCAAGGGAATCTCTTCTGCTCTAAAATAGATTAAAAAAATAAAATCGAAAGGTCCAGCCAGTCAGGAAACATAGAAATCTCCAGCCACAGGCACTAAGGATGTGGTGGAAAAGAGAAGGACCACCACCACCATTTCCCACCAGGCTTTTGGATGAGCCAGGAGCACTCACGATTTAGTTTCATCAGCCTCCTTCTGCATGATATCCAGGATCATGCGGCACGCTTCCGAGCACCCCTCTGGCGTGGCGTGGATGGTGATGGGCTTCTCGGCAGCGCCGGCGTTCTCCTTCCGATGGATGTCAACCCTGCGGCAAAACAACCGGCAGAGAGGAGCCCCTGAGATGGGTCTGGTGTCACACAGAGGTTTCTGAGAGCTCAGGACCTGAGAAAAACTCGTTTCAACACTTGCTCAAGCTTTGGGGTGAACCTGGGTCTCAGGTGCATCTACCATCACCTGGCTCACGCAAGCCCAGGCAGTGTTTGGTTTCGGGTGGTTTGGATCAGATTTGGGCCGCCTTCGCCTGTAGGACCCAAGGTCCTGGAAGCTGAGGGGTGTCACAACATCAACCAATGCATCGAGGGGGCAGAACAAATCCTCAACTGGACAAAACCCTGAGCAACCTGGTCTATCATCTCTGATGCCAGTCCCGCTTGGAGCAGGAGACCGGATTAGAGGCCTCCAGAGGTCCCTTCCGACCTCCGCCTCTCTCTGCACAACACCCGAGGCTGTCCAGCGACCACGTCCTTCGGGACAGAGAGCACTTACCCGTGGGCAGCGTCTGTCACGACACGCAGGCACCCGGCAACAACAGCGCTGGTACTCACGCCCTTCCAGGGGAGACCAGAAGGCTCCCGTGCGCACCGGCAGGGACCGTGCTCTACTCCTCTGGTCCTCCCTCAGCTCATGGCGGGAGGAGGCACGGCCTCCAGCTCGCTCCTCACGCTCAACCGTACCTGGCAAAGCCCTGAGAGAGAGGGAGAGAGGAAAGCAGGGTAGGAGACTCCCGCACCTCAACCACGCGCCTTGGACAACAGGGGGAAGAACCTTTCCGTCTTCTCCGCGCGACTCCGCGCGCTCTTCCCACTGGAGGGTGATGCCGTGCGGCCATCCTGCCATGGGCCACCACCTTGGTGTCCCTGTCACTGCTGCAGCCAGGGCCAGATCTTCCGAGCAGGTGAGGTAGTGGCAGCTCAGCCACTCCGGAACGCTGTCAGTGCTCAGCTCCGACACGGTGGGTGCCCTCCGGCCACGTGTCCGACGTCCTGTCCCGACCGGGACCATCCAGGGTGCTGCTGCACGTGCCAAGCCAAGGGCTGCAGGGCAGAGTCACCACACAGTGCCACACTGGGACGCTGTGGGGTCCCGGTGGGTTTGCACAGATCAACTCTTCCAGCAGCTCAAGAGCCAGCACGTTGGAACACGGACGGTGGAAGGGGAGCAGCTGGGTGAGCCTTCCCTGAGAAAAGGGCAGAGCCACCCCCACCCGCTCCAAAGGAAGTGGAGTGGTTGATCCAAGCACTGAACAGGGAGCGAAGACAGAGTGTGATTCCCTTCGTAGGCTCCATCTTTCCAGATCTCCCACGGCTTCAGTTGGAGCTGCTCAGGCAGGAGACTGGTGCCGAGTGGACTGTGCAAAGCGGTGATGGAGACACTGGCACCCTCTGGCCATGTCAACAGCCCGCGGTGACCCAGCCGTGTGCTGAGTGACACCCTCGGAGGCGCTCCCAGCCATGGAGCTCCCTCAGGTTGGCCTGGAGGATCCGTTCCCAGCAGGTACAGGGACGCCTGCTGCCACCCCTTCGCTGGGGACAGGGCGAACACGTCGTGACGGCCACGTGAGGCGATGACAGACCAGGCTGATGCTCCCAAGGTAGGGGGAAGTCGATGAGGAATCCCAACAAACCCCATAGGTGGGAGCCACGCAGCATCTTGGACCCACGAGCAGCTGAGGCTGGTGGAGATGAGGACACAGCCGAGCCTTCGCGCCAGAGAGGGACCAAGAGCCACGAAAGGGCTGAATGGAGGCACTGAGGTGATGACGACCTTGGATAAGCCTTAGAGAGGGGCACAGACAGGTTCCTGGCTGACCAACCCATCCCACGTCTGGATGTGTGGGCAGGAGCTCACTCGCCAGAGAGGAGAAGGAAGGCACGTGCCCCCCCAGAGAGCTGGAGAAGAGAGCGCTCTGGACCTCCCAGCACATTCCAGTGCCACTGCTGAACTGCTCCATTCCAACAGGAGGATGGAGAAGGGGACCTTCAGCACCCTCACCCCATCACCAGGTGCTGCAGGGAGGGATGACCAGGGATGGGGGGGACAGGGTTTGCCTATGGTGCAGCAGGAAAAGCCTCCAAGAGACCTTAGGGGGGCTGAGAATGCTTCAGGGAGTGGTTGCCACGAGGCACAGCCTTCTCCAGGTGGACAATACAGCGTGCCTGTAGGGTTATCCTGGTCCCACGGCTGCTGGGTAGCCATGACCCTCTCCTCATGGAGTTCCAAGGGCTGTGGAAGGTCAGCTGGTGGGGTGGGGTCTCGGTCTGGGCTTCTCCATGGAAGAAGGCGGCTCAGCCTGGGGACAGTTTTGCCCCCTGGGGCTCAGAAGCATCTTTGGGATCTCTGTGTGTGGAACCAGGGTGAAATCCAACGTGACCAGAGGAATCCAGAACCCAATGTCACTCTGGGGAGGAGCAGGGGCAACAGGATGTCACCCTCGGATCATCACACCGGTGGATGAGGGTGGCCTGGGCAGGGACAGAGTGTGGGATGACACCCGAGCTGAAGGACAGGGGCTCCTGTGATGGACTCTTGAGGTCCCCTTCGCCCAAGCCTGAGCAGAGGTAGTGCCCCACTGTGGGCAGGGCAGGAGAGAGGAGAGCACTGAGCACGGCCTTCCTCCATGGCACCGGGTCTTCGGGGCAGGCACGAGGAGCCACTGCACAAGGAGGGACAATGCAGTGGCAGAAACTGCTCCGGGCGACAGCGTTTGGCTTCGTGGTTGTGAGAAACCGGCACCTTCCCACCTTCCTTGCCAGGCTCAGGGCTTGGAAAGGGCAAATTCCAGTCTTGGGTGGTGAGGACACGGCTACACCTGCTGCTCATCCCACCAGGACTCACCTGGAGAAGAAGGGCTTGCGGCCAACCAGGATCTGCTCACGGCTACCAGGTGGCCACGCCCTGGGGCGAGCCGGGCTCCAAGAGCTCCTCTCCCTACTCCTCTGCCCCCTTTCCGTACAAACCTCTTCCTGCCAAGCCAACGCCAGGGTTTGGCCCGTCTTTCTACCTCCAGCCACACCACTACCAAAGATTTGCCTCTAAAAACTCCTCTGAGAACTAGGATGCTCTGGGACAGGAGTCCTACATCCCATGGGATCACCAGGTTCAGGATGATGAGCACGGGAGAAGACAGCTTTGGGTTAAACACAAACACACCTGGGCAGGAACAAACCATGCAGGAAAACCATGCAGAGAATGAGCAGTGAGATCAGGAGAACAGCAACAAGAGAAACATGGAAAACTCTGGCAAGACAATCCCACTTTTTGGTTTTTTTCCTTTTTTTAGTTCAAAAATAAACACATTAATAGCTGAAAAAGGCTTCAAACAGTTACAAAAGCCATCCTTCTCATGGCAGCGTTCCCACAGTGTCCCTTTCCCCTCAACAGCTCTAGCCCATATGGGATGCTGCAGGATGAGCAAATCCCAAGGACAAAGACCACTGCACTGGGGATTCCCCTTTAGGATTTTATCCCCGAACTTGCCATTTCTCCCTAAAGCCTCATCCCCAGCTGTTCTCATGAGGCTTTAGGAACTCATTCCAGGCCTTTTCCAGTGTGCATCCCCCTCTTGCCGCACCCAGACCACCCTGGCCAGCAGGAATGGTTCAGGACCTGAGCTCTGCCACCACCCCCTGAAGGCTGCACCCCAAGAAATCAGCAGCGGCCGGCACTCCAAAGCCCCCAGTGCAGGGAGAACCCGAGCTGGGACCTACAGCACCCTACAGAAGGAAACAAAACCATTGGAAGTACTTACTTGGACTGGGTTTGCTTAGTAAGGTTCTTTATGGTCAAGCCCTCCTTTCCTATGATCGCACCAACAAACTGCGTGGGCACCAGCATCCGCAGTGGGAAATCGAGCTGTTTGGGCTGCGAGGAGCCCCCCGGGGAGGAGCCCCGCTCCCTGGAAGAGTGGACCCCGCGGCGGGATCGCTGGGGGGGCGGAGGGGAGCTCACCTCTTCATCCGGGATGTAGGAAATCTTGAAGGAATAGTTCTCAAACTGGTGGTCGCTCAGCTTCTCTATTGCTCTGCAAGGCAGGGAGATGCAGGGGGTGGTGAGGGGCTCCCCAGGGATGGGTTCTCCTCCAGCACCCCCACCACGTGTAGAACATGGGCCTTTCCCAACTTGCATCTTCCTCCCTCCCCAGTATGGAGAAGGTGGCCATGGGAAGGCAGAGCCCCACAGTTTTCCCATGAGGAGCAAGCCCCATAACCTGGTGGGACATCGTCCCCTTCCACGTGGGTGATGCCAAAGCTGGCACATGACCTCTCCTGCCAGCAGAGGTGGGACAGCAGCCCAGGGACCTGCCCCTTCACCTGGGCAAAGTCCTTGCCAGAAGCTACCACACAGCATGGGAACGGTCTCACAGGTTTTTTGGACATGGAAAAGGCGGCAGAGCGGCTCTGAGCCACCACCGCTGCTCCAGGGATGTTGGGAACCCCAACTCCCTTCCTGGCTGGATGAGGCTGGGAGGCAGCACCTGGACTCTTCATCCCCCAAGCCCCTCCTCAGCAGCGATGTTCGGCCACGCCGGCATCTGCCATGGCCCCGCTTGGCTTCAGCTTTCCCACATCCCACTTGGGCTACTGACAGATCACCAGCAGCTCCTTGCCAGGCCTGAATTCCACATCCTCTGAGGACTTCTGCAGCTTCACCATCCCTTTCCTAAGTCCAAAAAAGCCTCTTATCTCAAAGCATTGAGCACTGCTGTGTTGGGGAAACTCTTAGTGTTCCTTTATTGCCACACATGCCAAGACCATGGTGGGATTTTTGGGGCTGCCCTGTGCAGGACCAGGATTTGGACTCGGTGATCATCGTGGGTCCCTTCCAGCTCAGGGGATTCCATGATTCAAAGACACTCATGTCACGTTTATCTGTGGTCCACAGCACATCCAGACGAGGCTGGAGGCACAAGAAGGATTTTCCTCTGCCCTCCTGGACCAGCAGATCACTGTCCTCATCTCTGTTCTCACTTATCCAGGGCCATGATGAGTCAACTCAGATGGGAAGCTGGTGGAATGTCCATCAACAAATGGACTGACAAAAGCTCTTTGTGGCCTGGGATCTGCTCTTGATCATATCAAAAATACCCTGGCCACTAATCATAATAAGCTCACTATTTACTGGCTGGTCTCCAGCACAGGTCTGAAGTCTCTACAAGCCTGGAACAAAACGTTTGTTTGGAATAATCCTTCCACTTCTGAAATAACCTCTAATTTCTATTTTCCTGTGGCTGATGGCCACAAGAAACCCCATCTCCTATGCCAGGGGAGAAGGCAGAAGACAGCCCAGTGGTGGGACAGCTTAGAGAAGCCTGGAAGATACCCGGGATTCCCTGGGAAAGCTGGCGTGGTGTGAAACTACGGGCAAACCAAAACAAACCCCACTCACACTTTTGCCTCCTCCTTCGTCGCGTAGGTCACGTTGACAACGGCAGTTTCTGTGTCTGTGTTCACTGCAGGGAGCAAGAGAAGGAGAGTTGGAGCAGGGATGGGAGAGGTGTCACCGGCACGCTCTGGAGGGGGATACAGCTGGGATGGGGGAGGGAGATGCCTGTCCCTGGCACGCCCGGGCACCGCTGTGTCTTCCCCCAGCACGAGGACTGGGCTGGATCCAAGGCTGGATCCAAGAAAGATGCAAGGCTGGACATCCCTGACCCACCAGTGCTACACACAGTTCATTTTTGCTTGCAGGGATAATGGGTTTTTCAATTTTTCAGGGACCAGGAGCATTCCCGGGGAGGGAGGATGGATGGCCCATGTCATCCCACCTCTGGATAGGCAGCCCCACCTCCACCAGCAGGGTTTGTGTTCAAAGGGAAACCCATTTCAGACCAGTGCTGCTGGTCTGGTTATCCAACTAGGTTTCATCCCAGTGGGCTTCCTACAGCCTGGGCAGAGCTGGGGAGCAGCGCTGGGAATTTGGCAGGGATGAGGACCACGCTGGACCATCTCACCTTGCTCTACATTCTCCACCGTGCCGTACTGAGCTAAGAGGCCATCCAGCACCTGGGGACAGAGCAGCAAACCGGGCAGGTGAGGCCCCAGGCAGGCAGGGCAAGAGCCCACCCCACCCACAAACACCGCCCAGCACCACCCAACCGCTCCAGCGCCTCCACCCACCTGCATCCCATTGTCCCAAAGCTGTCCCACCGCTCAGAGCTGGCCCACAGCTCTGCTACCCACAGGCAGGCAGGAGCTGGAGCCCAGTTCATGCTCCCTCCTGCGCTTACTGGGAAGTTAAAGGGTGGCCCATGTGCAGACCACGTGCTCCAGCAGCACAGTTCGTGCTGTTTGAGGAGGAGATGAATGAGATGTTTTTGGGATCAGCCACTTCTTACCTCCCACTGTAGGTGGGGGGGGATGTTTCGGATCTGGATCTTCCTGCTCCTGCAAAGACAAGCCCTGGGTTAGGGTCTGCAGGCACCTCACCGTGGAGGGAAAAGCCTCTCTGGGAATCAGACAGCAGCTGTTGAGACCTTTCCAAAGCATCCCACTTCCCCACACCGAGCCAGGGCGGCTCATCCCCAGGGAAAGCCATTTCTCCCAGCTTTGCCCTGGTCACCACTGGGGCTGAAGCTCTCTCTGGAATGCTCCCTCCTCATGCTGGCTGTCAGGTTTCCAAGGAAACCTCCTGAAAGGAGGCTCTGCAGAGTCATGACCGTACAGGGATGCATGGACAGCCCTGCCCACGCTGCTCCGGGCTGGATGGCCAGGTGGGAACAGGACGCCCAGCCCTGTCATGGCCAGCCCTGCTATCCCTCGAGGGGAGCTCTCCAAAGGTACATCCAGCTGAGGCCCACCACTTCCCAGCAATGTGGGGCTGCTTTCCTTGGGGAAACCCAAATAGATATTCTTGGAGGCCCGAGCTTGGAGACGGCCAACACACCCAACCTTGTCCAGTGGCACTTCCAAACTCACAAGACAACCTGGCCACGGCTCACTCCCAACCTGGTTGTGGCTCCATTCCCAACCAGGACATGGTTGCATTCCCAACCTCGCTGTGGTTGCATTCCCAACCTGGCCATGGCTCATTCCCAACCTGGCCATGGCTCATTCCCAACCTGGCCGTGCTTTGCATTCCCAACCTGGCTGTGGCTGCACAGGAAGCAGTGCCAAGGGTAACAGCCCCCAAACATCTCCCCAGCCTGGCTGTGAGATGTGCTTGGGCAGTGAGAAGTTCTGACACAGCCCAGTCCATGGAGGATCCAGCCAAGCCATGAGCTCATCCATGAGCCACCCAGATCAGCATTCCCAAGCCTGCCTGGAGCCAGTCAGCTCCAACCACAGCACCGTCCTATGTTCTCACCAGGTCCCTGATGCTCTGAGCAGAGCGCAGCTGGACCACCCCTCTCAACACCAGGGATGGCTCTCCTGACCAAGCCACCCCATGCCACACACAGAGCCAGGTTTCAGGAGCTGATCAGCAGCTGGAAGCTGGTTTTGTAAAGTTTTCCTTTTCCCTGGGATGAGTTCAAGGAGGATGCTTGGAAGGACAGGTCCCACCAGCCTGAGAGTTCCATGGGAATGCAGACGCAGCCCCAGCTGATGGCCACCAACACCCGGGGGCTTTGGGCCAAATCCCGCAGGACAAAGAGGCAGAAGGAGGTGGAAGAAGACAGCAACAACCTGATCCCACCAGGAATCTTCAACTGCTGGGAAAGAAGATCTTCCAGCTCTGGTCCTTGCCCTCACAAGTCATTGCACAGACAAACCCTGAGCCCCTGCCAACAATTTTGGCAGATAAAGAGTTCCTCGGGTAGTTTGGGACCAGACACTGGGGCCAGCGAGGAGAAGGCGGGGAAAAGGACGTTTTTTGAAATGTGTGCTGTGAGGGCAAGACAAACCCCACAGCTCATCCCAGGAGAAGGACCACGGACAAGCAGGGGAAACCAGCAGGGAGCCTGGTATCTCCTGGGGCTGCTCAGCCAGGGATGGTCAGTGGGACAACCAAGCCTGCACTGGCATCCAGCTGAGCAGGTGTGCTCAGGAAAAGGCTCCTGTCCCCAGCTGCCACCGGGGATTTCACAGCTGGGAATCCCAGAATCCCTGTGAGGGAAGGAGCAGGATTTGTCCTATCCCACCCCCAGCCATGCCCACTCATGGCAGGAAGGAGGACCTGGCCCAAGGGAGACCCTGGCAACAATGATCCTGCTCTGGTCACCATCAACCTGAACCCTTCTCCTGCCCTTGTCACCCGTCCGTGGCTGACGCTGTTCCCAGTACAAACATTCCACAGGGACCACTCCAGAAAATGGGATATGTTTCATTTTTAAAACCCACCAGCATTTCCCAGAGGGGCTATTTTAAGATGCACAGGTCCTGTCTGAATACTCAGCTCCCAGGAGACTGCTCCTGCCAGCTCCAAGAGGCACATCCCACTCCCGAGATGATGGGTGCCACGCTGCGAGGCCGGAGTGCCTGAACAAATCCCAGCGAGTCTCAAACCACCGCAGAGAGCCGGACACGCTGCCCACTCACTCCCACCACGTCCCAGACCCAAACCAACGGGGAGCACCTTCATCCCAAGGTGCCACTGCTCAGCTCCAAGCCAAAGCACCGCCACAGCCATCCTCCTCTCCCAGTGTGGGAACCGTCGGGATGCCCCAGGCTGGACCACGGAGGAGCCGCTCTCCTTTTGGGGTTCATTTGGCTCAGCCCATCCCTTCACCAAAGCCCAGGAGCCCAGGGGACACAAGGCATTTGGAAAGGGCACATCCAAGAGAAACCAGCACGGCGGCTGGACAGGGTCCATTTGCCATTCCTGGAACAGCCCTGCCTTGAACTGGATTGCTCCAGGGCCATAATTTCCCTCCTCCTCTGACAATGGAGGAGATACCAGAGCAGCCCTGGTCTCCCAAGGTGCTGCCTCGCCCCTCCTGGCCCACCTCCCAAAACACCCAAACAGAAGGATCACAAGCAAGGCGCCACACAACCCCACTACAGCACATTCCCACTTCCAAACCGGTGCAACAGCATCTAAAGACACCCAAAGGGCACTCAGGCTTCAGCTCCCATGGGCAGGATTCTCAGCAGCTCAACACCACCACTCAGCCTTTAAAATAAGGTTATAATTCCTACTGGGTGTGTTTATGGCACTTGTAATCCCACACCTGGTTGAAGCAGTGCTGGACCACACAGCCATCGCTGATGGAGTCACGGATGTGCATCCGGAGCCATGACAGAGATGTTATTCCCAGGGCTGGGTCATGGGCTATTCTTCTCCAACACCACTCCCAGGGGGAACTTTGAGGCAGAAAACCTACTTATTTTGATTTTGATTTTTATTTTGATTTTAGTTTCATTTTCCCTGCTCTCCCAAACCCCAGGGATTGATTCCAGGGCACGCACAGAACGCCGGCACAGGAGCTCGTGACGGCGCAGCAGCCACGTTTCACCCACCCTGTTTTGCAGCAGACTGGTGGGGATTTAAAAGATAAAATAAATCATAATAACCAGCTGGGGGAAAAACACTCAACTGGGTGATGCAACTGGCCCTGCTGTAGTGAGTGCCCTCGGATAACCCGGAGAGTTGCATCCCTCTGGCTATTCCCTACCTCCACACACCCACCTCGCTGCCTCACCAGCTCCAAGGGCTAAAGAAACCAGGTTCACCTGCTTTTTTCCCTTCTAAATTGAGCCCAAACTGGTCCTGCTCACCAGCAGCTCGAGGAGGAAGCACCTCCTCCACCCCAGAGCTGGGTTTGGGTACCGGGAGCTGCCGGCAGCACAGGGAGGATCAAGCAGCGAGTGAGGAGGTAAAGTGGGCTCATGGAAAGCTCCAGGACGGAGCTGTGTGTCATTTCATGCATCCATTAGAGCAGAATCGTGGAGCTGACATCACAATCCTGCAGGGACCTTCGATGGAAAACCCCCAGCCATCCATGCCCTGCCAGCATCCCCACTGCCACGTGCCTGCTACCTGCACTTGCTGAAATCATGCAGCAAAACAGAAAAGCCCTAAAACTTGGGGTTTACTCCCCAGAATCAGGAGGATTGAGGGGGTTTTGGCACATCCCCCCCTTTCCCAGCATGGCTTCCTGCCCTCCTGCAGCTTCCAGGGAAATGGTGGGTAACAACCCCCTCGAAATCCAGGGACACAGGAGGACAAGAGTAAAAACGACACGAAGGTGTGAAATGAAAATGAGCCACCAGCTCCCTGCCCAACATCCACAATCCCTCCCTGGATCTTCCCTGTTGGCCCCGTGGATCACCCAACCATCCCTCAGTCAAGGTGAGGCTCCAGAGGGGCTTTGTTTCCCACAAGAATTTGAGAACCAGAAGCAAGCTGCCTTAAATGTCAGCCCTAAAAATATAATAACAAAACCTCAATAAAATAATACAATAATAAAATAACATAGCAATATAATACTATACAGTAAAACCATACTATAATCTAGAAAAATAATATATAATGGTATATAATTAATATAATGGAATACAAGGGATGGCTTCACCACTCTCTGCCCTAAAAAACATTGGGTTTTTTTCCAACTCAAGCTTTGTAGTGTCTTACTATAATAAAGCCTAAAGGGATTTTATCACCTTCCACCTCGGATCAGTGCTGAGAGCAGAGAAAACATGCTCTGCCACCTCCTGTTTTCCATAAAAATCAGTTTTTGAGAGAACTGAGGGAAAAAAGCAAAGGGAAAACATGCTGAAAACTCAGTGGGGGCTCTGCTTGCTTTATGAAATGTTTGTCCCAGGCAAGAAAACATCTACAAAAATATGATTCCCATCATCAGGCAGGGACCAAACTCTGTCCCAGCTGAATTTTCCAGACCCGGCAGCTCGGAGCCTGAGCCAGCCACAGTCCCCTGACCGGGCAGGGAAGGAAGTGGCTGTTGGACTTGTGATTGCTCATTATTAAATCTATTTTCTGCATCTACTGGGGTTGTCCTGGAGGAGTTCTGCTGTCACCCAAGCCCACCCAGCAGCGGCTCCTGCGGAGCAGCATCTCCGCGAGCGCTGGACGAGCATCGAAGAGCTGCCCCAGTTTCCACCAGTTGCCAGGAGCGTGGAGGCTGCGGCTGCTCCAGTTCCCCTCGCGGCCCGGGGGCTTTGCCCTGACGCTCTTAAGGAATTCAAATCCCTCGGTGGTAAAGCCCCGGCCTCGTCCTGCCCAGGGCCGGGCAGCACCGCAGCGCTCCAGCCCCGGGAGCTGTGAGGGATCGACAACCGGGATCGATCGGTCCCGTCTGTCACCGCCCCGGCAGATCCAGCGGGAAAACAAAAAGAGGGTGGGGAAGAGGAGGGGGGAGAGAAGAAGGTTAAAAAAA